>WOFM01000494.1:169750-395595 GCA_011428145.1 Ericerus pela
GACGCGGCATTTGGCAGACGGCGTAGAGTGGCGAAAGGTTTGTTCTTCGCCACTCACTGACACGGTGCGTGGGTACACCCGTATATACCCGCACATACATTATACAAAATTGCCGGTATACGATTCTCTCCAATAAAAGGGTTGGCACCCTCTTACCACTGTAAGTTGAGAGAGAACACGCAACACCGCCGACGCCATTAATATTGGTCTTGGCGACCTTCTGGTGGGTATTAGCCAATACCCACAAGTTGTTAACTCAGTGAATTTTTTTTCATTTAATTTTTTGAAAAATTCATCGAAAATTATTCGAGGTTTATTTGAATTACATTGGCGCTAAATTAATTTAACGCCATTTTTATCTTTTTGCGGTAAGGTGAAACCAAAGGATTTTTGCCGTGGGATTGCAGATTACTTCGGACCTGGATTGTCTGTTACAGCAAGGTGAATCAAAAAAAGTTCAAAAATCAGAAATTGCCGTTACATTGAACTCAAATATCGTGATCTTCAAACACCATCATCTGTTAAAAATCATCATCGAAATTTTGTCGATCAAGTGCTGCTGATTCAACTGATTCGTATGCTGCCAAGACTGAAATTCTCGGAAGACGACCTGAGATTAATCCAAGTACTGACTCACGGGAAAATGCCAATTACTCATGAACTCAACTGGGAGATATTCAACAGAATTCCGCAGATTACGGGTAATGTAATTTTCGATACTTTCAAATTATATATTTCATTTACTATTGCGGAAAACGATGGGATATATTCAGTGATTTTGTGGGAGATTGAGCGAAATTAGTAATATTAAAAATTTTGTTTCTCTTTGAGATTTTTTTTTCCTTCAATTTCCAAAATGCTTAATTTCAAGAACCCCTTTTAGTTTGGTAAAAATCAAGTGAAATTTCACAGGACGATTAAGCTTAAAAATAAGTTCGAATAAAGCAGGTTATGAATGGTAAGGTTTTGGAAACAAATTGCTAATTGCACATCAAACTGTGAAGGAACAATAAAAATTAAAGAAAAAGATTATAAAAAATTATTAAATATTTTTGAATACGAAAAAATAACAGACGTGAGAATTAACTTAATTGAATTCCCATTCTGGAAAACATTTTTGGGAGAAATAGTTTTAGAAACCTTCTCAGTAAATGTTAGTGGAATAATCTACTATAAAAGAGGTATCAAATTCTCAAAATTCAAAGAAATTTCAAAAAATATTTTCAGTATTCAAGCTTTGGACCCGATAGAATCTTTCAGAATTTTCATTGAAAATTTTGATAGAGAAAATCCTCTTTAAAAATATGTGAAATTACAAAAATTAAAAAAAAAATATAATATAATATTAATAAGAAAAATACTTTCATATTTGAACAAATTTCATGTTCTAACAATTTATTGTCACAAAACAAAAAATCCTTTGTCATATTGGACAACTTTACTTGTGAAATTTCATGTCACAAAATTCTTTTGTTAAAAATACTAATGCATAAACTTAAAACTTATTATAATAAAATATTACAGATAGCATTCAAGAATAATTTTCAGTAGATCCTTTGTTATAGACAGTCACAAGGATTCAAATTTAAACAGTATTTCTTCAAGTTTATTTCTGAAATATATTCTCAATTGGAATATTTTTTTTCTTTTTTCTCCTTTTTCATATTTTAAAACACAAACATACACACGAATAATATCACAAAAAATTAATAATTTAAATAAAAATAAATTTTTTTTTTTTTCAAAAATAAAATAAATTTTTTTGCAATTAATTTTTTTTGGAAATAATTTTATTTATTTCCTTTTAAAATTGAGTTGTCGGAACTAAGTACATTACCAAGTACTCCAGAAAGCACGAATACAGCAAGTGAAAGAACCACTACACCATCCCCTCAAGGAGGATCAGGCTCTGGGAGTACACACCCTCAAGTACATTATGTCATGCCAGTTGATGAAACCATACGTCAGATACAAGGTCCAAGTTGAAAAATATTTGATGGTCAATATTACTTGGACTGGAAACGTATGATCATAGCCTTAATAAGGGGTTTGGGATATTGGGATGTTTTTGGACCACACCCTGAACTAAAAATTTATTTTGAAAATATGGATAATTTACAATACAGACCATCTTCAAATTCTGCTAAAGCATACTTTAAAAAACAAGAATGTGCAAAAGCATTTATCATGGAACGAATGACATATAATGTATCAAAACAAATTAGGGAATGTAAAACAGTAGATCAAATTTTTGAAAAATTAGATATAACTTACGGTTCTAAAACAAAAATAGTCGCAAATATGGCAAAATCAAAAAGGACTGCTTTTCGATTTACACCAATTGGTAATATAAGAGGTTTTTTAAATAAATGGGACATATTAGTACAAGAAGTTCGTGATGCAGGGAAGGAAGTATCTGAAGAAGAGGAATTGGAAAATCTTCATTTGGCATTAGGATACGAGCAAACCATTGCAAAAATGCTATTTGATAATCTCCCTGAAAATAAAAAAAATTAGAAATATTCAAACAAATATTAAAAGAAGACGGTGATCAAAAAATGAGAGATAAACAAATTAAATTACAATACCAATCGTCTAACAAAAAATTTGATAATAATGGGAATAAATTAAAAATCATAATACGAATTATAATAATAATAAAGACAATAGATGGAATAGAAATAATAATTATAGACGAAATAATAATACAAACGGTAATAATAATGGAAATAACAATAATAATAATTATAGAAATAATAAACCAAGAAATGAAAATAATAATCAAAATAATTATAATAAAAACCAAAATAGTAACAAAAATAATAATCAGTCACCTAGAAAAAATAATAAAGAAGAAAGATGTTTCATATGTAACCAAACGGGACATTATAAAAATAAATGCCCTGATTATAAACCAGAAAATAAAAAACAAAATAAAGAAAAACCAAAAAAAAAAAGATAAAAAAGAAGAAGAAAGACCAATAAAACTATCATATATGGTTAAAAAATACAACAACAATGAAGACTGGCTTTTAAAAAAAATAATTAAAGATAATACAAAAAATGAAAATTATATATAACTAAAAAAAAAAATGTTACTTGATGGGGGGGCGGAAGTCCATCTCACATCAAATATAGAAAAATTAATTGCGAAATCTATAAAATAGCCAATAGCCAACGTCTAGGTCATAATAATGTTAGAAATAAACCCCAAAGGAGACTAGAAATTATATCCTCCGATATCATGGGACCATTTACACCCACAATAGCCAATCAAAAATATATATTAACATTCATTGACAACTATAGCAAATACACCTTCGTGATACCAGTATCGAATAAAAGTCAAGTATTTACAGAATTTAAAAACATTTTTCACTCAATGAAAAACAAATTCCCCGAAACACCAATAAGTCAAATAAGATGCGATAATGCAAAGGAATATACGGATCAAAAATTAGTTAAATTTTGTGAAGAAAATGGAGTGCAAATAGAAAATGTAGTTCCTTACTCTCCAGAATTAAATGGAATTGCTGAACGTCAAAATCAAACTTTGATGAAAAGAGTAAGAAGTTTACTAATTGATGGTTATCTAGATATTAAGTATTGGGCACATGCAATAGTTACAGCTGCATATTTAATAAATAGATCACCAACAAGAGTAAATTCAGAATACAAAATTCCATATGAAATTTTTTTTGGAAAAAAACCTAATTTGGATAATTTAAAAATTTTTGGATCATTAGTTTATAGGGATATTCCACTGGAAGTTCGACAGCAGAGTGCAACTAAATCTAAAAATAAAAATGAACAAAGAATAGACCCAAAATTTGCACCAAGGGGAGAAAAGGGAATACTCATGGGATATACCACTACGGGATATTGCATTAGAGACCCCTTTTCAAATAAATTCAATATATCTTGTGATGCTAAGTTTGATGAAAATAAAAATATATCAAATTTAAAAAATTGTGAACAGGAACTGGTACTTAAACCAGCAAATTTCGTAAAAAATTTAGTCAATATAAACACTTTCAATATCACAAAAACTATAGATAATAGGTGGATTGAAGATTGTATACCAACATACTATAAAGATGTCAAAAATAACCCATTTAGAAAAGAATGGATGAAAGCTATTGAGGATGAATTTATTTCACTAGGGGAAATGGACGTGTGGGAAGAAGTAGATTACGACAAATCTTTAAAAACAATACATACAAGATGGGTTTTTGTAACAAAACCAAACAATGAAGGATACCACCAACCAAAAGCAAGATTAGTTGCTAGGGGCTTCATAGATAGAACCGAATATGAGTTAGGACAAGTATTTGCCCCTGTTATTCCAATTTGGTTAGTAAGATGGTTCCTATCGATAGTCAATAAATATGACCTAGAAATGGTTCAATATGATGTAAAAACGGCGTATCTAAATTCCCCTGCAATAGTCCCTATATACTTAAAACCCCCAGAAGGTTTATTAATGGAAAGTAATAAATTATTGAGACTTAAAAAATCTATTTATGGCCTAAAAACATATTCTAAATCATGGTATAATTTAACAAATGAATATATTTTAAAAATGAATTTTGAAAGATCCGAAATGGACAAATGTTTATACTTTAAAAAATCAAATGAAAAAATAATTTTTATGATCACATACGTTGACGACATACTAATAGCATCAAATACCCCCGAATGGATAAAAAATGTAAATGATTCTTTTCAAAAAAGATTTACTATGAAAATAATTGATAACCCAAGATTTTATTTAGGATTGGAGATTATTAGAGATAGAAAAGAAAATACCATAACTCTAATACAATCACGATATATAGAAAAAATTTAAAAAAAATATAATCAAAATGAATCAAATTTCTTAAATACACCCATAGAAACATTGTGAGAATAATGGCAAATTATAATATTCGATAGCCACTTATTCTCGCACATCACATGTTGTGGCAACACTGTTTCTGTTGTTGTTATTTATCTGTGATATTTGTGTTTTGTAACTCAGCTGTGATTATATGTTTTTTTGTATGCCTTCTTGTCGCTCATCTCTCGTCGATGAAATAACATGTATGTCATCATGGTGTTTAATAAAAATTCGTGAAACATTCAAAGTATCTAGTCTTCTCTTTTATATGTCGTAATGTGTGCTTCTAGTCATCGTTTCGTCGAATCGTCGTTTTAAGTTCTTCATCATCGTAGTTCGTGTATGGTGATCCGTTGAAATTCCACCGTTTTTCTCACAGGTTATGGGCCCAGGTACCTGATTGTCAACGTGGTCGCCATTGTCCTTAGTATGCAGAGTTGTGCTGTCGAATCCTGTTCATCACTCCCAAGTAGTACCATGCCTTGTTTGTAACCTTTTTTCCTTTAAAAGTGTTCGTATTTATTTTTCGATGTTCCTGGAATCTCGTTCGTGTTTATTCGTTGGTCGACGTATCTGAAAGGTTGCTGAAGTCGCTGATTCGCGGTGCAACTGATCGTCGTAGCCTGATCACGAGATGGACATTCGAAAGCAGAATACTATCGAACCGTTCAATGGGCAGAATGGTCGGACATGGAAATTCAGGATGGAGCTGCTGTTAGCAAAGGAATCTTTGGGTAACATAATCTTTGATTCTTTGCCAACTGTTCGAAATAGGGGAGATGTATGGTCGAAGGAGAATGCTAAGGCGATGTTCCTGATAGCCAACAACGTGACGGACGAATACCTCGAAATCATCCAGACTTACACAACCGCGAAGGAGATGTTCAACGCGCTGACGAACCTGATTGATAGCGGAAATGACAGGACGCTAATGGATTTACGAGCTGAGCTGTATACAAAACGGTATGTTTCTGGTTCTGACTTACAAAAGTATTTACTTGATTTTCGTGCCCGCTGTAGACGATTGACCGAGTTGGGGGACCTGACTACCACCAAACAATTTGTACTGGTATTGCTACGTTCGCTGCCAGCGGAGTTTCGTCCTATCAAAGTGGTGTTAGAGGATGGTGAAGTCGTAACCTGGGATGGCGTGTTCATGAGGTTGAACAACTTTCAACGTGAACTGTCCCTGGATAGTAAATCGACGTTGAGAAGTAATTCTCAATATTCAGCTCCTCAAAAACCTTCATCGGTGGTGGCCACTGGTGAAGAGAACGTATTTTTTGGCAACACCACGAATGGTGGACGAAATTTCGGTAATAATAACAATAATAATAATAGTAATAATCGTTTCAATCGTGGTAGGTCTCAACATCGGGGAAACAATCGTGGTTATAATCGAGGCGGAGGTAATAATAATTTTAATAATAACCGGAATTCAAACGCACAGAGCAATACTAATAATAATAATAATGGGAATAATAATTCAAATGGACATGGTCGGAACTTTGGGAATGATAATGGGCATTCAAATATAAAATGCCATTTCTGTAACAAAATTGGTCACATAGCACGTAATTGCTATGCAAAAAATAGAAATAATAACAGTACGGATAATTGTAGTAACGTTAATAATAATAATGGAAATCGTACTAACTACCATGGTACCAATAATAATAATAATAATAATAATCGTAACTCAGCACAAATGCGCAATGATAATTTTAATTCAAATGACAATCGCTCTGAAGATGGTTACAGCTTTACACTGCAGAATAATAATAATAATAAAATAAATGATTTCGTTGATGCTAAAAATAATGTAAATTCGATGCTCCGTACCACTTTCGTAGTGGATAGTGGATGCACAATTCACTTGATAAATGATATAAGTCTGTTCAGTGACTATTTAGATTTGATAAAACCCTACAGTATCTGTGTCGCGAAGAAAGGAGTCTCGCTTGCTGTCACGTCAGTCGGTACCGTAAAATTAAAATTGTTGAATGGCATCGCAATAGAACTAAAAAATGTAAGGTATGCTCGGGAGCTGCCACAGAATCTGCTGTCCGTTAAGCGCATGAGCAAGTCGGGTTTCGACACTCTGTTTCGAGAGGAGTCTGTTGAGGTCATCCAACGCTGCAGTGGTAAAATCGTGACCACTGGTGTGAGCGTTGACTCGGATTTGTACACGATTGATTTTTTGAAAATACCAAATCACTCGTGCAATCTGATGTCTGAAGATGAACCTAGCCCACTGACTGTGTGGCACCGTCGACTTGCCCATTTGAATGTAAACGATGTTAGGTTATTGTCAACTAGGGGTTTGATACCAAATGTTGACACTAACCGCAGATTGCTGTGTGAGCCCTGTGTTATGGGCAAACAGAAACGGAAACCGTTCCTGAGGCACAAACGAAAAACAAGTAGGCCTTTGGAACTGATACATACCGATCTGTGTGGCCCGATAAATCCTCCGTCATATAATGGAGTGAAGTATTTTATGACCTTTATCGATGACTACTCAAATTTTTGCTGTGTGTACCTGTTGACGAGTAAGACAGAAGCCTTTTCGAAATTTAAAATTTATCATGAGATGGTAGCAAATAAATTCGGCTACAATGTTAAAAGACTCAGGTGCGATCGAGGCACAGAATACTTAAACATAAATTTTCAATCATACTGTAACGAAAAAGGGATTGTTGTCGAACCCACTGTTGGTGGCTGCCCTCAGCAAAATGGAAAGGCTGAGAGGATGAACAGGACACTGTGTGAAAGGGCGAGGACATTGTTGTTCGAGAGCGGTCTTGAAAAGATATATTGGACGGAAGCCATATTGTGCTCTGTATATATCGTGAACCGTTGCCCCACAAATAAAGATTTTGTCCCTTATGAAAGATGGTTCAATGAACAGTTTGATTATAATAAATTACGGACGTTTGGATGTGACGCTTATATGCTGTCCTTCAAACATGACTCAAATAAATTTAAAAATAAAAGCGAGAAACTTGTAATGGTCGGTTATTCGCCCTGTGGCTACAGACTACTCAATGTGACTACTAAGGAGGTACGTTTGTCACGTGACGTTGAGTTTTTCGAAAGTAAAATAGGTGCCAAGGACTCTAGTAAATATAATAATAACGATGGTATTTTTGTAGAGGTCACCGAATCGAATCTTGAGAACATTGAAGTTGATGGTGACGTGAATTTGGATTGTCTGTCAGGTGCAACGGCTGAATGTGATGGGACTGCAGGAAATATTTACCTAGCTGAGGACGGCATCCCCTTGACGTTTGAGGAGGCGAATGCTGCACCGGATGGTCTGATGTGGAGGGAGGCTATTTCTTCGGAGATCAGTGCCTCTGAATTCAAATCAGACCTGGTGGGTGACCAAACGTCCAAGGGACGCTCCTACCATCACATGTCGTTGGGTATTTAATAAAAAATACGATATGAATAATGAGGTACTCTATAAGGCAAGACTGGTCGCCAGAGGATGTCAACAGAAAAAAGGCTTCAACTTTAATGAAGTATACGCGCCGGTGGCAAAGCTTTCGACTGTGAGGACTCTCTTGGCTATCAGTAATAAAATGAAATTTTATATAGAGCAAATAGATATTTGCAGTGCCTTTTTAAATGGAATTCTGTCTGAAGACGTGTACCTCGAAATACCTGAGGGAATTGAAACAAAAATAGATAAGGAAAATAATGTCTTGAAGTTGAATAAGTCAATATATGGTCTGAAGCAGTCGCCTAAAGTTTGGAACACGTTATTTAACGAGTTTCTGGTTGCTCTTGGTTTTGAGCAGAGTAAGGCTGATGACTGCTTGTATGTTTATAAAAGTAGGACTGACAATACGGTCGTCTACTTGCTCACTTACGTTGACGATGTCCTCATTAGCTCCAATAATAAGGCAAAAATTGCTTTTTTCAAAAATGAAATAAATAAACGTTTTAAATGTAAGGATCTTGGAGAGGTCAGAAAATATTTGGGTCTGAATATTAGCTACAATCGGGAGAAGGCCATACTGGAGATTGAGCAGAGGGCTCTCATCGAGTCTGTTGCTAGACGTTTTGGTGTTGAAAATTGCTCACCAACCCTCACACCCATTGACCCCGGACTCCAACTGGACAGGGACCTCAATGCGTGTGATAGTGTTTTAAATAACCGGTATCAACAGCTCGTGGGATGTTTAATGTACTTAATGTTAGGATCACGGCCCGATATTTGCTTTGCAATATCGTACTTCAGCCAATTCTCCAGCTGTGCCACGAATGAGCATTACAAGTATCTTCTGCGAGTTCTGAAATATCTGATAACCACTAAGGACAAAAAATTAATTTTTCTACATGATGATAAGAGTAACAGCAGTATATTGGAAACATATTCCGATGCCGATTGGGGCAACTGCGTTAATACAAGACGGTCAGTTACCGGATACTGTGCCTTTGTCTACGGGTCACTGGTGTCCTGGTCAAGCAAGAAACAGCCAACAGTGGCTTTATCTAGTACTGAAAGTGAATTGATCGCAATATGCGATGCTACCACTGAGTCCATATGGCTGAAGTATCTACTAGGTGATTTTTGCATCCAAGTTGCTGATAGGGCTGTAATCTATGAGGATAATCAGAGCTGTCTGTCTCTGTTGCACTCCGGCAAGTGGAATACCCGTAGGTCAAAACATATAGACGTAAGATACCGTTTTGTGTGCAGTCATGTAGATGTAGAATTTAGATACTTATACGTGCCAACTTCGCGACAATTGGCTGATATGTTCACGAAGGGCTGCCCGAGGCCCAAATTTACCGAATTTTGTAGACTGTTAAATTTAACGTAACTTTTTGTTTATGTATACCATTTTTGTTTGTATGTTAATGTTGTTGTTTGTGACCACATGTTTATTTTTTAATTGTTTGTTGACTTTTTGTCATTATGTATCGAAATGACAGTATTAGATTAATAACGTTATTTTTATTGTTACCATTTTTTAAATCATAATCGAATATATATAATTTGAGGAGGCGTGTGAGAATAATGGCAAATTATAATATTCGATAACCACTTATTCTCGCACATCACATGTTGTGGCAACACTGTTTCTGTTGTTGTTATTTATCTGTGATATTTGTGTTTTGTAACTCAGCTGTGATTATATGTTTTTTTGTATGCTTTCTTGTTGCTCATCTCTCGTCGATGAAATAACATGTATGTCATCATGGTGTTTAATAAAAATTCGTGAAACATTCAAAGTATCTAGTCTTCTCTTTTATATGTCGTAATGTGTGCTTCTAGTCATCGTTTCGTCGAATCATCGTTTTAAGTTCTTCATCATCGTAGTTCGTGTATGGTGATCCGTTGAAATTCCACCGTTTTTCTCACAAACATCCTTAAAAATTGAAGAAGATGAAAATTGTACAGATGATACAGAATATCGCTCAATGATTGGAGCCCTATTATATCTGGCTAGAATAACAAGACCCGATATTTCGTTTGCAGTAAATTTTTTCTCGAGATTCCAAACAAAATCAAACTCAAAATTAAAAAATCATGTGAGACGAATATTCAAATATGTAAACACGACAAAAGAATTCTCAATTAAATTCACATCGGATAGTAAAGGCATACACTCTTTCGTTGATGCATCTTATGCCCTGGATGTAAAAGATCACGAAATAAAAATATCGAATTTAAATTTAGGAAAATCCATATCAGGATTTTTAATATATTTAAATGGGGATTTAATTAATTGGAACGTAAGAAGACAAACAATCGTAGCTACAAGCTCAACTGCTGCTGAAATAATTGCAGTATTTGATGCTTTGGACGATATACAAGTTACATTCCTTTTACAAAAAGAAATATTTGAAGAAAATGACCCAGTAAGAATATTTGAAGATAATATATCAGCCCTCAGAATAATGTCGGGAGGAGCTCAAAAACGAGCAAGAGCTTTAATGATAAAATGTTATGCCATTACACAATCGGTGGAGGATAAAGAAATCAAATTCAAAACTGTTGGTACGAATTCACAATTAGCAGACATGCTAACAAAAAGTCTCGAAAAACAAAAATTTAGAAATTTAGTCGACAAAATATTAACATCAAATCTCTCACAATAAAATTTCTCGAATTCATAATAATTATATGGGAAAATCATTTATTTCAAAAGGGGAAGGAATATAAATATTAGAAGTTAACAATATGTCAAGTCACAGATCGCTGAATATAATAATCTCGTTTTTTGTAATATAGTACATGAAAATATAATGTTCGAGAATAGAAAAAATCACATGATCAAACAAAATTAATAATATATTATATTCTTTAGGCCAAAAGTTACTTGTTGAAACAAAATTTATTTTCGTGTAGGTATTCATTGTCATCTCTACAAATTCAGCTTTTGAATGAACAGAGATTTGAATACAAATCATCAACATGATTTCACACGTTTAGTTTATATTAGTTTATCACATTTCGGAACACCCTTATTCAACAAGTACTAAACAAAATTGAACAAAATTTTTCTCAAACAGTATGAAAGATCGAAAAAATATCCGAATCAAATCCATTTGCACAATACAATGTGTCGATAAATAATTTCAAAAATACATCGAAATATATTATGTTACAATCTAGTCATTATTCATTATTAATTTAATTTTATGTAATTTATTTTATTTATTTTGTTTGGGAAATGAACATAAATGTGTAATAATATAGTAATTCAAAATTAATTTTCGTTCTTGCGATAAATCATGTTCGCTTGTTTCGTTGGACTGTGGGGGGGGGGGTGTTGTTCTACACTCCACCTGCACTCGCTTACTAACACTTAGCGTAACTACTTTCGATAACGTAAACTAACACTATTCAGGTTGTGCGAACAAACACAACTTTTTTCATTCGTTCACCCGAGAACGCTGAAACTCATTTCCCACTCAAACTTTAATCTCGTAATGGAGGGAGATCATTCATCTTCCTCAAACTTGTAATTTGTACTTTCGATCATTGCATTAAAGTATCTCTAACTAACTTGTTCCTTTCCTTGGATTTCAACCTCACTTCAAATTGTAAGACAGGGGTAGGCTCATATTCACAAACATCACTCTAAGCTCTCTTCACTAAAACTTCACTTTAAAAAAGTTTTCGCACAATTTTGTACTTAAAAATGTGGGAACATTGTATCTCTCATGAGAGTTCCAATGTGAAAACAAAATGTTACCAAACTTTTAAGTGATATTTAAGTGAAGGGAGGTCAAAGTGAAGTTTGTGAATATAGGCCTGAAACTAGTTGAAACGTGCGACATTTGAAATGTAATTTTTCCAATCGCCAATTTTTTTGTCTCCCTGATGATCCAGCATGTTCAACTAGGCTCTTTGTTAGCATATATGCGCATGAGAGTGATATGAAATGTGCCGCCTTCTTGTGTTATTTGCATTTTCAAGAATTTTATATTGATTACTATATATATATATATATATTATATATTGAAGTCTGACAGATTTGTTCTTAAATTTTTTTTATTATATTCAATTTTCAGCTGCTGTGTGTCTGAAGATGACACACAATATCATATAATATGTATTTTTTTATTACTGCTCAGATTTGCAGTAAAAGTAGTGTGTCTCACAGCTTTTTGTCTTTTTGTTTTTTGCTCTGCTTTGCTGCATAAGGAGTGTGCAGCCTTTTCCTTTTATGTTTCTTTTTCTTTTTTTTTCTTTTGCTTCTGTTCTTTTTTTTTTATTATCCTACTCTTAACGACAAATAAAGTAGGGGAAATCATTGGTAGAAATATTTCTTCACTTTTTCTGCAATCCTTTTCTTTCTCATCACTTCTGTTTTGACAAAACCAGGTACTAGGTTCACCATTACAAAATCCCTCTTTTTGTCAACAGTGCACTATAAGTTGTAATTTAAGTCCTTAATATAGGCAGAATTAATGGTATTAGCAATTCTCTGAGGAGACAATTTTGGATTTGATTTAATTTGGAAAGAACTGAAGGAATAGTATGTTTTATTTTATTTTATTTCCAAATCAAAAATAATTTTTTGTGAATAATTTTTGACCTATGAAGGATCAGTAATGGCGACAAAATTTTTATAATACCCTAGTCATCAGCTTGACGACATTTTTGAAGTATCTGCAGGTCATAAATTATGGGTTAGATCAACAGATGAACTCTTCATCTGCAGGGGAAAGCTTACTGCAGTTTAAAACAGACTGGAAAAATAACAACTAGTCGTACTGGATTTTTAGTCAAGACTTTGTTTTATTAGCAAGGGATTGCTAAAATTTTCATATAGAGATCTAGGTTATGTTGAAAAAGAGGAAAGAGGTTTCATATTAGCTGAACAAGGTAGCTCAAAACTTTTCAAATTTGGTTCTACCAAGTCCCTTTGTACACATATCCGCTTCCGGATCAGACGTGGCTATAGGTCTAACATAAATTACATCATTGACTACATAGTCTCGTACAAAACAAAATTTAACATCTAAGCTCTGTTTGATAGGATTACACTAACTTACACCAACTTACACTAGGAGGGATATTCCATAAATATTTAAGTAAAACTTGGCGCAAAGTCACATAACATTCCTGCATTTGTGGAATCGCCCTCCTGGTGTAGGTTGGTGTAAGTTGGTGTAGTCCTATCAAACAGAGCTCATGATGCTTCTTGATCATGGAACCATTTGCAAACCTGATACAGTTCTCGTTGTCCTCGAATATAGGACAAGGACTATCAATAACAACATGTAGGTCCCTCAAAATGCTACAACAGGAGACAGTACTGAATATTCAATCACATAACACAAGAATCTCTACATCAGTTGTGGATAAGGTAATCAAAGACTGTTTTCTGCTTCTCCATAGTATAAGAGCATCCAATACATAAATACAATAGCCACTGATAGAACATGTGGTAGACGGACAATTTGCCCAATTGAGTTAAATGCTGTAGGCAAAAGGCAAAACTAAATGTTAATGAGGAGAGTAAGAGCTATATTAATCAACGCAAGTATGGACATAAAATATAGGTCAAATACAATAGTTACAGTAGCATATTTAATTAATAGATAGTCAACAAAAGCCAATGAAAATAATAAAACTCCTTATGAGATATTTTATGGTAAAAAACCAAATGTAAAAAAATTAACAGTATTTAGCTCACTAATATATAGACATATCCTCATAGAAGAATGCCAACAAAATGCAACTAAGACCAAAAATCAAAATAATCAAAAAATAGATCTGGAACTTTCACTTAGGGCAGAAAAAAATATTCTAGTAGGATATACAAATACTGGATTTGATACAAAATCTTACATAGCATGTGATATGAAAATAGACAAAACTGCGAATGTTAAATCATTAGAAGTACTTGACAAACCATTAATATTGAAACCATCAGAATACATTAATGATCTAAATATAATCAAACTCATAATCATAAATACTGACAGAAGTTATAATAGATAGTTCATTGAAGATGGTGTACCTGAGGCATTTACAGAAATAAACACTAATCCATTTAGAGATCAATGATTAAAAGCCATAAATTATGAATTTAATTCTTTAAAAAACATGGAAGGAAGTATTTATTTAATTCTTTAAAGATCATGGAAGGAAGTACTTACTGAAAAAATCATAGTTGATATAATGGCAGATAATATTTCCACCCAAAAAATATGTTCAGGGGCTCTGAAAAGAAATTTTGTGTTCTTATGATTAAATGTTATTCAATTTTAAAAGCATTTGAGGCTAATATAATTAATTTTTAATCCGCCAGTTCAAATGATCAATTTGCTGACATTTTAATAAAATCATTGGATCGAACAAAACTTGAAAATATAATTTCAAAATTTCTAGAAGATACAGGTGTTTACATATAAAAATAAAATATAGTTTATTCCCACCCAAAATAAGTTGTAAGTTGTATCAAACTTGAAATAGTCAAAACTAGAAAAATATTGAAAATTTTAAGGAAAAAATTTGATTTTATTTTATTATAACAAAAACAAAAAAATATAAGAAGCAAAAAGATTCATGATAGAAAAATATAAAAATAATATATATAGATAGAAAAACACTCAAATGTAATAATTGCTCTACATTCCATTATCAATAAGACGCATCATCTCATACATAATAAAAATACATACCATTACTTTCTGATAAATCAAAATGTGTACATTCGTTATCATTCACAAATGAGTTAAGAGAATAATCTCCATACACGCAATGACAAAAATTAATCTTGCTAACTCAAATCTCTTTATCTCACAGTAATAATACATACATATAGTAAATATGAAAAAATAAATCTTGTCTCATCTGACCATAACACTCTACATACAAAAATAAAATACGATAAAATAATTATCATCCATACCTTTATATCAAATTCACACATGTAACTGCAAGCAAAATAGGGAGAGCTCAATACCTGAATATATAGTAAATTTGTTGAAGTATTGTGGAATACCTTGTCGTTAGAGATATTCTCACCAGAAGGAAATTCAACAGAATTTAAGCGTGTTCGCCACTTCGTACATAAGTACGGGTAAGCCAGAACCAGACCAAACATTGGCGATTTTAGAGCCGATTTGGGTGGTTTATATACGGCTTATTTACACGCACACAAACACACGTACGTAAGAGAATACGTACGTTGGTGAGAACGGCCAGGTCGCATCATCCCCTATCGAAATAAGAGATGCTGGCCAGTTTGTGTACGAATCGTGACATCATCTTATTGTGTCACGATTCGGTACTCGTACATTACCTGCAAGTATATACAGGTAATTACGATCAAACGAGTTTTGTTTGTTTAACGTCACAAGGACGATTATTTGCCTGCCCTTTAGGGCGGCAACTGTTGTCAAGTGGTCCGAGCCCCTTTGCCTTATACCGTTGAGTCCCCACAAGTATATTAACCTTTTGTTTCACAATAATAATACATGTTACCTATTCATACTTATTATCTGTACATACAATGTTATTAATTATTTTGCATGTGTTATCATATTGTTATCCATCATAATAACCAATATTTTTCCAGAACAGTTACCAAATTTTACATATTTTAATTGTATTTTACTTATTTTATTCTATTTTTTTTTCCTGATCTTAATTTGTGGAGCACATAGTTTTTGTAATTTTGAAATGTATTATATCCAAATTTAGTAACAAAATTTTTAGTTCTAGCGCAACATTATAGAATCTGCCCAATTGTAAAATTGTTTGTGCAAAAACTTCAATGGGGTTGTTATTTCAAAATTCCCACACTCACTCCTCCACTCACTCATGCCAGCACACACTATATATGTATCATGTTCCACTTCTACATTTGTACATCATTAGTTACCATTTGATACTAGCACTGCGCTTCTCCCTTGCAATCTTTATTCATTTCTGTAACTTGAATTTCACTTTACTATATTTCTGTTTCTGGTTGTGAATACTTGTCCTTTATTTTGTACACCTGGGATCTCAACACATAGAGAATTCAATTCTCTACCAGTGTAGGGGGATCTTTTAAAATTAGATCAACAGATTAATAGATGGAAAGACTGCAATCTAAGATGTTTACATCACTTCAAAGGAATGATCTAATTTTGAGATCTAGATTGTCATTTTTCAGATACTTTAGATCTCTAGATCTTCAAATTAGATTGTTTGTAATAACTTATATCAAGTATTCAAATTAAATAATCAAATCATATAATAATAAAACTAAATTAATAAATGACTCTAACTTATTACGCTACATTTAATTGTCTGCTTTCTCCTCATTTTTCGATTTGGACATGTTGGAAAGAGGTGATGGGGAGGAAATTGGGAAGTAATATGAAAAATCAGGAAATAAGATTTTTAATTAGATTGTGATCTGGATTGCCTTGTTATATTGATATACAGATTGTGATCTAGATCTCTTTGATTGATTCACCACTCTACATGGTTCTCTATACACCAGGGATTGAGAAATGCTACCTTCTTTCATTTTGTTTCAATTATTTGAGTACCTGAAATTTACCCGAATGTTAGTTATTTTTGTTTCCATTTCCAACATTTTTGTTTCTGTTTCCATTATATTTCCTACTTTCACTAAAATTTTTTATTAATTTTCCATTTCCATTCAAAAAAATATTTTTCTTATAGGTATTTAAAATTTTCCAAATTCTGTTCAAATGTATACATCAATATTTTTCTAGGAACATCAACTTTTTTTCCATATTTCCCAAATATTGATATTTTTTCAAATTCTTTCTACCAGATCAAAAATTAATCAAGTGAGAAATGGAAATTATTCATTATTTTGTTTTCTGTTATTTATTTTTTTTGAAACAAATTGATTAACTGTTTTCAATTTGGTTTCTATTTCTGAATTTTATTGTTTCTGTTTATTTCACTTTCCTACAAAAAAAAATATGGTTTCTATTTCTATTTCTTAATCCCAAGGCAATGGAACCCAAATGATTTTACTTCCAGAATAGGTCCCACTTACATATTAAATATGATTTTGGTTCCAATTCTATTTAAAAAACTTTTCAGTTCTGTTACCCCTTTGAAGTGGAATTGTATCAGATATGGGTTCCACTTCTAATTTTATTTCACTTCCACTTCTACGTTCTATTTTATTCTCTAAATATTTAAACATTATTGCTTTTTTCTGCAATGACTTTGAAAATTTACACTGAATTATTATTGGCTATTAATTAAAGGATTTTATCAATATCTCAATGCTGAATTTTATTTTTCTTCTGCTTTCATTTTTGCTTCCACATCTGAAATAAATGAGATTTTGTTTCCTCTACTTAAAGGGAGCCAAATTGTAATGTTATTTCAGTTCGGTAACTACTAACAATTTTTCTATTACGTTTCTTTTTGCTTCCTTAAAATAATTGTTTGGATTCAGGTTGATAATGGTTATGAAATGTGCTTCTGCTTTTGGTATTACAGCCCTACTCAATCACCTCAATACCTGCTATGTGTCGAGTGTATGTGTAAAGAATATATGTAGACATAGACTTACTCTAGATTGCCATTTCTGATTAGAATTCAAATTAATGCTCAACAATAATGGTATCAGCTAAATTCCGATAAAATGAAAATTTTTATTGAATTAAGTCAGGGATTCAGAAACAAAAACAGAAACCAAATTTTTTGGAGATGGAAACCACATATTTTTGCACTGGAAACTTAAATAAACGGAGACACCAATATTCTGAAATAAAAACCAAATTGGAAAATAATAATTAATTAATTAGTTTCAAGACCAATAACAGAAACTGAATGATGATTCTTTTCCATTTCCATTTCCATTTCTCCCCTAGAGACATATAGCTGAAGAGATGTCCAATGCCCAATCAAAAACAGGACAAAAATAGAATGTTATAAAACATTATGAAGTCCATAGACATATTATAATGGACCTGCCCTGCTGATAAGAAACGTGTCACATTTTTATTTCCAAATTTATTTTTCCTAGGGAAAAAATTATTGTGAATTTGTGATAAAGGAAATGATTCTCGCATTCTTCTCACTTATTCTTCACAAAAGTTGAAGTTATTTAGTTTGATTTGTATTTTTCTAAGTTTTTTTTCTTGAATTCTGAGTTTTTAAATTGAATATTCTTTAATTCTGTTACTTGAAAAATTCTGGAGTTACGAGAATATGAGTTGAGGAACTGATTTTTGGGATATTATAATTTTATTCTTGAAAACTTTGATTAAAAAAAAACCTCCACAACAACCATTTTAGAGGACATGTAAAAATATGATGAAAAATTCAACAATTTTATGATAAACATTTTGGCTAAGAAAACGATTGAGTAGTATTTAATTATGGCTCTCAAGAAATGATACCAAATAGGCCACACCTATATCTGTTTTTTACATGTAGTCAAAGTGCTCCGGGACTCTTGTATTTTTTTTCTTTTATAAAACAAAACATTTCTTGCTTTATTTCGGCACTTTTTTTTATCATTATATAGTCGCACAATGAAAAGCCCGCCCAAAAAAATACCCCAGTAGACTATGGATAAAAAAATTTCAAAATTCAATTGCCCGACTCCAGATTTAAATCCATGTTTCCAAAATGATCATCTGTTATTTAACCACTGGGCCATGGCGGTAATTGATAAAATTTTTTTCCCACGGCAATACAAAGGCCCAATCTGATAAAACTACATAAAATTTACTTGTTTCATCTGTTGTATGTAAGGAATAGATACATGCTGACGGCACGTTAGATCAAACATGAGGCCCAGACTCCCCACCATAATCAACATGGTTCATTGAGGAAATTCAGTGATTGCTGGTTCAATTTCGAACACCAATATCGAAAATGTAAAACAAGTCTCAAGAAAAAGGTCGTCAGCTAGTCAATATCAAAATTACCGTGAAACTTTTGCTCTAGTATGAGGGGAATACTTATCTCTTTACTGCATAAAAAGAACCCAAATAATTGCGATAATCACCAACAAACACAACAAATCTTCGACCTATTTTTTAAACCAAAAAAAATTCATTCAACGATCAAGTCGGTTGACAAGAATGTTCATATTAGCTTTGTTTGATAGGACCACACCAACTCACACCAGCAGGGCGATTCCACAAATGTAGGAATGCTATGTCTTTGCGCCAAGTTTTACTTGAATATTTTTGGAATATCCCTACCGATGTAGGTTGGTGTAAGTTAGTGTAATTCTATCAAACAGAGCTAATATAACATCAGAAATTGAACAAAATTTCAGAGTAATTTCGTTGACTTTCACAAGTTCAACTTGATAGTAATCAATTCATTCCTGATGTTAGTTTAGGTGATCGTTAATAATCAGCATGCGAAAATTAAAAGCAACAAACCATTAAAAGTCAAGTTTGAATCTGAAATAAAATACATGACTCTGATAGTAAAATATTTTATTGATAAAAATATGCACAGAACCGCATAATTACGCTCTCCTAGCAAATGCTGTAATAGTCGGTTGAACAAGTTGTAGACCAGGAATATTTGAAAAATCCTGAAAAAAGACGGCGTAAAAAACAAGCAACAGAAAATGAAAATAATAGTTGAAGTTTAACTTACAAGCATTTTCAACATGTCCTTGGTATCAGAGTCGACTTCTATTACATCTTGTTCCAAAGCAGATACATCTGGTACATAGTTATCACGTCTTTCACGTTCTTCTTCTTGAAGTTTGATAGAAATGCCTCTAACCTGGCTATGTCTCAGACGTTTCATCAAATGCGTGACAAATCTATAAATGAATGACACGTGAAAGTTACCGAAATCCAACAAGAATACCACAATACCAATTAGAGAACTTCAACGTACCCAGCAATTTTATTTCTTAAAGGCTTTGAAGGTATGATAGCTATTTCTTCGCAAATTCTCTTATTTGTGTGGAAGTCCAGCGTCAGTTTGGTGTAGTACTTTTCGATAATAACCCTAGCGGCTTTCTTTACTGTTTTCGTACGTACTCGACCCTGAAAGAATAGAAAAATTTTCAAAAAAAGTGCTTCAAAACATAACATTTAAAAAGAAACTCGATATATTCATGAGGTTTAGGGAAGGCCTAAAATTCTACAAAATCAGGGAATCAATATTAGCTTGAACAAAGAGCAAATGAGTGTGATATAACAACTTACCATGATTTAACTGAAAGTCAACTTTTAGTAGAAGACCGAGCTGAAGCGAAAATCACATGAAATTTGACGAATAATTGAATAAAACCAAATTAGCGTCGTGTTAATCATTAATCACAATTGCGGTTCAGAAATCGTGCATTCGTAAGTTCATCTACAAAATTTGGCCATTTTTGGCTTTGCAGTTTGCCTAGCAGTTTGCAGAAAAAATTTATGGAAGAAAGAAAATGATAAGTGGATTTTTCAGTGTTGAACTACTGACCTTCAAATAATGTACTCAAATAAAGACTCAAATCTGAGCCAAATTCATAAAATTGAAACTTTTTTTGAAAAAAATCTTCTCATATTTTGCATATTTTCAAATTTAATAATAAAGGTAAAGAATAATAAAACATAGTTTTCAATAAAACTGAGCATTCCTATCCAATATTATCATTAGTCAGATTGAATTCTATTCAATAATTTAAATTAAATGTCGTATCATTTTTTATCTTGTGTATTGTTGAATTTAACTGTGACTTCATTCTGCTATGATGTTACTTCCGGTCATACAAACCTTTCGAGAAGGTTACGTGCATGGAGGATTGTACTTTTTGCGTTCAATTTTATTTGTGCTCGTATTACTAGTAGCGAGTGAAATCCGTTGGAGTAAGTAAAATGTTTTAAATGTTAATTAGTAATTGATTATTTGTTATTCCTTTAATTTATTATTCTACCATTTCGTTAATTAACTCCTGTCTCTTGTGATAATTGTGTGTGTAGTGGTAGTGTATTAGTTCCTGAAAACCGACCATCACCATTTTTGGTATTTACCGGTAGAAGGTGAGTTCATATCGCATAAGAAGTTTCATTGTACTTGCTCTTGCACACGTGTTAGTTTTAATTCTGTTTAAAGTGTTAATTGTCTTCAAAACGATCCATTTTGTCGATTCTAAAGCTGGTATAAGTGCGTTTGTCTGCTGTTTATGCTAATTCAACTTCATGATACTTGATTTAATTTCTATTGGGCGGCTCTTGTCTTTAACCCAGTTCGGTCGCTAATTACGAAGAAGTAGATCGTTTCCACAATTTTTGCATTATCCTCAGGTATAGAGATTTGACATTCGTGCTATAGCCTATTGATCAAAATAATGTGTGTTGGTTACGGTTAGTGCTACCTTTTTTGTAATTATAATTGGGTATGATTTACGCGCTTGTACGTGTGTGGGTGCCTAATGTGCGAGTGTATTAGTGACTAATTTTTATTACCTATTTTATAATATGTATGACTATGACGCGTGTTTTTCTCTCATTAAGTCAAAATTTGTTAGTTTTGTCGCTATTTTGCGATCCTGAATTCAGAATTTGTCGTTGACTTCCCTTTCGCATTAACTGCGCGAAGTTGCATTAGTAAAATTTTCGTAAATTGAGATGTACTCAGCGGTGTGATTTATTTGTAAAATTGAACGATATTCTGATTTCATGAATGAATACGTTTGCCATATGTTCTGTTGTAGAGAGTAGATGTGTTCGTCGTCGTATTCGTTACGGTTGCTACTTATTTGGAATGAAGATTCAGAGGTAGAGGTGTGAGTTTGATTCAGCGCTTCCTTATATTATAATCTCTTCCATTTTTGCGTGCCGAAAATATAAGAGTACGGGGTTATTATTTGGCTTACCGCTCACTCGATCGCTCTAGATAAGTGTAAAATTTAAAGTGAACGTCCTTTACAAGGTCATCATTTAATGAGTTTCGTAACGTGCGGATCACTCAGTGTTGGATCGAATTCATTGTTCAGTTTTGGTTTGCATTCTGTTGTCATTAGTTCGCTTGACTTGAGAATATTTTCTTACGAAATGTTCTTTTGCGTTAACGAATTAGTTTCAAGTGAGCCGATGCAGGTGTGGATTCAAAGAAACCGAAATTTAGTTCTTGTAAGGTCATCATGCTATTGTAGCTGTCACTCTATCTTGCGAGTTAAATTTCATTTTAAATGCAGATAACCTGAAAATGGTTTGATCTCCAACGGTGGTATTAGCATGAACTCGAGAATTAAGTCGTGCCTTTAATGACAGAAATACTTGAAAAGAAGCCATCTTTGTTGGTTGACAAATCCGAATTTTTCAGTTCATTTTCTGACTTAAATCGCTTACTGAGAGTCCCTCTTTTTGTATGACGAACTCTGCTTTTTTTTTTTTTCTGGTTTTCATCAGCGGCTTCGCTCACATTTATCCACTAAATCGATAAGAAAGTTACTGTATAATTCCAAATGGTGTGCTTAAATTCACTACACTTAGGAGGTAGGGAAAAGCAGTGAACATTGACAACTACTGTGTTTATTTTAACAAGCATCTTTGTAATAGTGTGAATAATTTCGGGCTTAATGAATAAATGGATTTTTCCTGTCGTCATTTATGGCATTTATTCTCGAGTATGTTTTTTTCACGCGCTATTAAAATACACACACGACTAGAGATGGGCTGCTTCGGAGCTGTCTGGTTTGAAGAATCTGTTTTTTTTTAAAGATGGTTCTTTTAAATTGCTTCGGTGTGATAGAGTCTGCTCCCTGATCCGATGCTCCAAAGACCAAAACGAATTTTTTTCAGTTTTTTATAACATTAGTTTTTGTTATCAGCAGCTAAATTGAGTTTAGTTCATATCATTTGCTATTGACATCTCATACAATTGAAGATGATGAGAGGAATCGTGAGAGAAATTTTCGTTGTGGAGAGTTGAAATTTTTATGAGTTTTAGTATGTTAGCTTAAAATTATGTAAAAATTTCCGCTCATTCGCAAATTTTATTTTCGAGATATTGCTGAAATTCCGCCCACTCCTCAATTGGATTTAATCCTTACCATTTCAATTACTCAGTTGAAACAGAATTTCAGCGATATCTCGACAACCAAAGGTAAGATTAAACTTGAATTTTTCAGAGATATCGAGATTATGTTGACTAAGTATCCGGTGAAAATTTTGTTAAAATTGTACCGTTGGTTCTCGAAATATCGTTGAAATTCTGCAACTAGATTTAGATCATATTATTTGCATAATATACTCCATATCATGAAAGTTATCGAGAGGAATTGTGAAAGAACTAAGTTGTAGAGAGCTGAAATTTTCACAGAATCTTTAGTCTACAATATCTCATAAAAATTTCAGCTGTCTGCAATTTACAGCCTCATAATTACTTTTGATAACTTTCATTGCATGGAATGGTAAATGATGGAATTTTAGCAATATTTTGAAAACAAAACATGAATTGAGCCAAATTTTCGTAGAATCGTTAGCCAACATATTACATACCTTGATGTCTCTGTTCTCCCTCAATTTCTCTTGATAACTTCGATTGTATTGAAGGGAGTAAGCGATATTACTTCTTCATAGCGTGAATATGGATGACAGATCCTGCTCAATCCGACATGGTTAGGGTCACTCTCATTCTTGGTTTAATGGTTTTCATTTTAAATATGATCGGAGAAGTTTCGGAGCAGGGAGCAGATTGAAAAATCAGGAGCAGGCGAATCAAGTTCCGCAAATGAGCCATTTTGCCTATCACTATACATAACCATTCATGTACCTCCAACTTTTTTCAGCCTCGTAATTTTTTTTTTTGCTTCCCCTCCTCTACCTCAAACGGATTAAAATTTAGTAATGTTCTCTACCTTAAATTTTGATATCACTGCTTATATGCACGCAAGAATAATATTACACGCGCTTCGTGTTGTATGTCGTTATGTTTCGATGTACAGGATATTCCGTAGGGATCCATTTCTCTTTTTGGCGCAGAAGAAAAATGTATCTGTACTTCTGAAATTGATGGTTGAGAACCTTCTTGCCAAATTTCAACCTTCTAGCACAATGGGAAGTGTGTGAAAACAGCTGTTACGGAGATTAGAACATCTAAGATTTTTTTTAATAATAGATTATCAAGACCATCACCATCACCATTATCATTTCATTCTTCATTGGCTGATTCTGTTGAATCTTGAATTCACAATTAATTTAAATTGATACATTTTGTTTTAAAGAGAGTCGCTTTGATTCTGAAGTGTCGAGAAAGAATTAATTTTAAAATGAAGTAGTATTTTGTACGTTGGGTAATCAGTTTTGAATGCATTCTGTTTTATGTTAAATGCAGAGAATTATTTTTGAAAACTACGGTTGCATTGAATTTCGTGATCACGTGTTGATATTTGTGGGTAGTTGTCGATTACAATTATGACGTAGTTTTGTACACTGCTCGCAGGTTTTTCATGGGCTACATTGATAACTCGTCGTAACCGTGTTGTTGTTTCGTTCTGTTGATAATGTAGGTACATAATGTTATACTTCGTTGAAAGTCTCATTTGCCTATTTGGCACAGTATTTATATTTCATTGTTTATTTTATCTTCTTTGCTTTTCGCTGAGCGCTGTCATAATTGAACTGTTTCTAATGTATTCTTCAGTATTAAAACAAAGTTACAGGAAATTATTATTACGTGGGCGTATTAATTTTTCTCTGCAACTTCGACTGTTTGTAAGACTTTCCGAAATTCTTAAAACCTGATAAGCTGATCGATCATGAACATTTTCATAGACGTATCTGTTATTTTTTCTCAGTAAATATGTAGTATTTAATCGTTGTAGTGGAAATAATAATATTCTTTAGTTTTGCAATCCTATTTTGTTTTCTTTTGATATAATTGAAAACGAAACGGTGCTCGGAAAAACGACGTGAAACCGCATTCTTCAAATTGAATTTTCGTATTTTTCAAATTTTTCATTTCATTCTATATGACAGATATCCAAGTTTTACGTTAATTTTTTCCTTTAACTCAGATTTTACAGTATTTTTGAATACTGTGTCTCAAAATAATGTTTTCTGCGGATTTTTATCATTTCATTTGGTCTTTTTAAACTTGGAAATTTACTCTTTAACTAGTCGGAACGATATAAAGGTATTTTGTTGGTTCAATTTATTTAATTTCAGATTACGAAAAATCCGAAGAATCTTGTCATCAGTACTTACGTTGAAACCATTTTTTGACCCGAGTTATCTTTGTAAGACAATGGTATGGATAACCATGCAAATACGTTATTCCCTCTACATGCACATATACTTTTTAACTGTGTAGTTGAAGGATAATTTTTATTTTCATTTTTAAATGTGGTTTTCAAGACCGAATCTTCAAAATTTATCGCGTAGTTGATGACACATCCCATGTTTTGATTGACAGAATTTTACGATAATCAGTGGTTCTCACCTTCAATATTAGTGAAATTTTTTTCAAATTGGCTACCTTGGAATCTTGTGGTACCCACTGGTTTGTCATTTTGAAGGAGAAATGGCCGAAATTTTTCTTTAAACTTCGTTGATTTCGATAAAACTTTTATTTTCATTGAAATATTATCGTCTGACCAATTATCCGTTATTTTTTTCATTTGCACCTTATCTGGATTTAAGACGGAAATAGATGGCGCTACGAAATGTACTGCGAATGAGTGACCATGGAGATGAGATTGACATTCTTTATTATTTGAAAAGGTGATAATGGAACTAATTTTTTTATTTTGTCGTAAGTGTTTTAGTAAAGTCAGAATAGTCATTAGTCAGTATGTCTGATCCGTGCTGCGGTAAAGGTAAATCAGATTGGAAAATCCTCGGCCCAAAACTAGTTGGGCAATTTTCGTATCCGAGTCTCTACTACAGCTTCGAATAATAAAGTTCAACCGAATGATAGGATAATATTGTATTTTAAAGCTTATTTGAATTCATGAGCCTACATATAGGGTATCTACCTACAATGTAGGTATAGGAGGTTAATTTTTGAATCCCCTCTAACGAAAACCCGATAGTCTATTTCCAACCGTGAATTTTCATTATATACAGCCTAGGTCGAAATTTTTGCTTTACACATAGGTATCACGTAGATGCAAATCCCTTTTCGAAGTATGTTATTTTCCAGTCATTCGCACTTGAAGGTCAAGACAGTCGCAAGTTCTTTTTTCTTCACTACTCGCACTTTCTCTTGCACTGTGCTTCGAAAATTGATGGAGTAAAGGGTAAGATATGGGCTTGGGTCTTTCATTTGGAGGTTGGCAGCCACTGAGTTAATTGATTCGAACCATTAATGCACAAGTCGACGTGAAATATACCTCTGTAGTCCAAGGCCCAAGGGTTGAAATTTGTTTTCAGTAAATGTGGAGGAGGGAGCTCTTGTAATTTTTTTTGAACGTGTTGAAATCGTATCGAAAATGGGGCCCAAATGTGGGCCCTTTAAAATTATGTGATAAAACTTGACTAAATACATAAGTTGGTTGCATTGTTCTATTCAGTGTATTCATTATCGACACCCTAATAAACAATTTCACCTGTAGCATTGTTTCTTCGTTAATGTTTTTGAAGTGAAACTTTTATTGGGATGTAAAAGCGGTTCGTTGCGTATTGGGCGACGAAAACAGCGTTACGCAAATGAAGAGGAGAAACAAAAAAAACTGTAGCTTAGCGCAGCAAGCCTTGCTAGAAAAAGTAGGTTTCCAGAAAAAAGAATTACGAATTTTGATGGTCACATTAATTGTCTGTAAGTTCATATGAGTAAATGGTATGTTATGATAGTAGGAAATTTGTTAGGTGCTGTCGAAATATTAGGCAATGGTAACATTTTAAAGCATTATTTCTTGAAATGAAAAATTAATTAAGAGGATAAAGTATGGTAAATAATTCATATAATTTCTAGTAAAATCAAAAAAATTTAATAAAGGTATAGGAGGAGAAAAAAAAATGGATAATTTTTGAAAAAGAAAATTTCATTAAAAATTAGATGAAAAAGAGAGGGAAAAGCATTACCGGAAATACCGTCCGACCGATCCGCGCCAAAATTGATACGGTACTACAATAAATTATGATAAATATATATTCCGAATTTTTCGTGGCTATTGGTGCAAAATTAAGCATTCTATAACCAAAATTAAAAATACAAATGGTGGTATGGGAAATACCGTCCGGCCGATCATATGATTATTTACCACTCTTTATTATTTTAATTAATTTTTAATTTTTTCAAGATATAATGCTTTTAAATTTTACATTGTCTAATATTTTCTCAGCAGCTAACAAATTTCATATAATCATAACATACCATTTACGCATATGAACTTGACGACAATTAATGTGAATATTAAAATTTATAATTCTTTTTTCTTGAAAACCTACTTTTTCTTGCGAGGCTTGTTACGCTAGAGTTTTTTTTTTCTGTTTATTTATTATCATTTGTTCTCAGCTTGTGGATTACGGGGAGCTAAAAAGTTTCACTTCAGTCGAGTGTCTAAACACACACACACACACACACTTTCTTTTTATCTACGATTCTGAAATTATATTACGATATTTAAGAAACTAAAAAAACTAAATTTTTCATTTTTCTCATTAAGACAAAAGAGATAATCGATGTCCTTATTTGTACCATATTTCAAAATCATAAAATTTGCTGATTAGGGAGTCGTATTTCTGCATGAAGCGATCACGCCAATGGAGGCAATAGACGAGAGTGAATCAGAAAATATATAAAATTCACTTTCTTCATTGCCAGAAAAACACAAATTTTAATGATTTTCTAATATTTTCTGATTAAAGAGGGGAGAATTCTTAATTTTGTGAAAATGTGTGCAAATTTTGGAGAAGTGAAATCTACATGGATAGCGATTATTTTGTTGTTCCCTTTTGCCTCTGACCGTTTATGCCGCACCTTGCTGACATTTCACTGAAAATCGAGGCTCATATCTTCAACAGTTGCTCTGTAAGTATTGTCTTATCTTTTCGAAGTTGGATTTTGTGGCGAGAAATGCTAGATGTCGTTGTGACCGTGAAAATTTTCCTCAAGGTACCATTGTGGATGGAGCGAACCACCTTTTTTTTTTTTTTTTTAGGACAGAAATTCTTTTGCCTTTAACTCTCATTGGTCGGTCTGGTCCCCTCTTTTGACACAGGAACTGCATTAAAGGCGTGTGCTGTTTGTGTCGTTATTTGTCGCCGAATTTTGAGAAACCGACGTGGGCTACAATTTGAAGTATTTTGAGGGCGGGTTCGTGGTGTCGGATGATGCTTCGCGAGCTTCTGCTCTCGCCGTCGCCTCCTACAGAGAAAGTGGAGAGAAAACAAAAAGTGTTGAAAAATTTTGCGTGCTCTTCTATTGTACGATGCCTCTTCTCGTATTGCTGTCGGCCCGACGTATTATATTTTTTCGATTAATTTTCTACGAGCTTTTCCCCACCCTCAGTTTTCCATCGTCCCTCCCAACGTGATTTTCATTTACAATAACCGGGGAAGGAAAAAAAAAAAAAATGATGTGAACGTACCTTTGGTATAGAGAAATTCGAAAATATTTTTTTTTGTTCGTTTGCTTTTCACGTACGAGTGGTTGATAGCGTAACAAAAGTTGGCGAAAATTTATTCATTTTTTCTTCAGCATTATGGGTTTCCCCCTTGCTTTTCTCGAGTTCGACTTCTCTACCCCCAGCCGTAGCCTTTTACCCCTAGCACTACCGCTGCTGCTACTATTGCCGTCGCCGCCACCGCCATCACCATCGCCATCGAATGCGGCGGTGCGGAGAAACGAACTCATCGATCGAAGGTTTTTTCCCGAAGCCATTCGATGTTGCGCGTTTCATTTTCACTCGTGTTTTTCGGTACTGTGTACGACGCGAGTCTCTTTCTTTCTCGGTTTTCCTTTCATTTTTCACACTTTTTTTTCCCTTTTGTTGAAGGGTCGAAAAGAGGCAGGGACGGGGGTCGATTTATTGCGACCTGGTTGCGTCTCTCAAATGAGCGAGAGGTTATAGATTGGGGTAGTGTTCGATGATGTTACGACGAATGTATTTTATGAGAGCTTATTTTGTTGGTGGCTGTTTGCTATGGGTGTTTTTTGTTGGTAAATGGTTGATTGCTCGAAACTATTGACATAGAGAAAGCAAAAGTGTTTTCGGCACCTTCTCTTTCGTTACTATGATTTTGCTTCCTTGTTGATCCTAGAAGAAAGCTACTTAGAAAAAGTTATACGAGACAAACTCGGAGATTTCTTTCACGTGGACCTCTTTTGTACTGTTTTTTTTCGAAATTTCTTAAAAATTATCTGAAAGTATCAGCTTGGGTCGTCGAGTTGTAAGTCCTGTAATTTTCGCGTGTAATTCCTCGAAACAAGGTTCACTCTTTAAGTGTATTTAACAGTCTATTGGTCAGTGGTTTTGTTTATTTGTTATATATACTGTGGAATACCTTGTCGTGAGAGGTATTCTCACTAGAAGGAAATTCTACAGAATTTAAGCGTGTTCAGCCACTTACAAGTACGGGTAAGCCAGAACCAGACCGAACACTGGCGATGTTTATATACAGCTTATTTATACGAACACAAACACACGTACGTAGGATAATACGTACGTTGGTGAGAATAGCCAGGTTGCATCATCCCCTATTGAGATAAGAGATGGCTGGCTGGTTCGTGTACGAGTCGTGACATCATCTAATTGTGTCACAATTCGGTACTCGTACATTACCTGCAAGTACATACAGATAATTACGATCGAACGTATTTTGTGTTGTTTAACGTCGCAAGGACGATTATTTGCCTGTCCTTTGGGGTGGTGACTGTCGTCAAGGGGTCCAAGCCCCCTATACCTCATACAGGAGAGTCCCCATAGCTACTCCCCCCCAGTTTTTGCGCTGCAAAAATGATCAAACATGCACAAGGCCTGGGGGGATGTGTGGGTTTAATGCCGTTTCTGATTGGCCTCCCACTTTGCCAGGGCGCTGCCTACTGCGGCCCTGACACACTCGTAAGATTCCTTACGAGAGTACATTTGGGCCAGGTAGTTTGCCTGGCTGTCCTCTTCCCTACACCTTGGTGGTTGGTTTTTGGTAGGCGTAGGGGGAATGGCAGGAGTGAGGGGGCAGTGGATGTCTAAACTGAGGCTGCCTGAGCATCGGGGAGTTTGAATTCACCGATGTCAAGGCAGCCATCTTCACCTTTTCGTTGGCTGCCCTCTCATCCGTAAACAGGAACTTCATCGGTTCCCTGGTCTCTGTAAGCTTCAGCTCCGGCATTGGGGGTTCCATTGTCGGAGTCGGTTCTGGTGGAGTCCGGGGAGGAGAGATGATGGGTGGAAGCGGAGTTGTCATCTCCGCTAGAACATTCTCCACAGCGGGTGCCGTGTCCATCAGGAGTTCCTCCTCAATTTGATCAAGTTCCGACTTCTGTTCCAGAATTTGCCCAGTGCTCTTGGCAACGTCCAGAACTTTTGGGTTCTTGGTCGTGTTGAGGAAGATTTGGGTTGGTAGTGACATTGGAATAGGTGAGCAAGGAAAACGGTGAGCCAAAAATATCGTTTAGAAAACACGTCCAAGTTATTAGACAGTTCTAAAACGGGTGAATTTATTGCTATTTTCGATTTACCATTACACTTTCGTTTTAGCTTTTTCGCATCTTCTTAGCATGTAGAGGGGATAGCACTTAAAATTCTCAGCCGTATGCAAGTTTTCCAGTTAAGTTCTGATCAGTTTAAGCAAAGTTATGCCTGAAATAAACTCATAGAATATATTTTTCGAATTTTTATTACAAAGGAATCTTCGCTTGTGACGTCACAACATTGAGATTATCTTTGTGTTTAACAGTAAACGCATGTTGCGATGTTTATTTCAGTATCGCACGTGGATTCGTTTATTCCTGTCGTTTTCTTTTTGTTGGCATTCCTCGTTTGCTTATCTCCGGAGTTTCTTTTGTCTCACGTAGCTCTGATTTTCGTCGCATATTTTTTAGTGGGTTTTAACTTACGTAGCGGATATTACTTTTTCGGGAGTAAACTTTATTTTCTTTGCATTAACCTCTCGGACATGCGAGAAGGGTGGGAATTTTTACGTTTTTTACTGCCAGGGGGCCTGCCTCTTTTTTGTGGACATAAGGGGTCCTCAGGATCAAATGTTTTAGTGGTAACATCGTCCGAAAATCTTACCGACTTTTTTAATGTTTTCTGTTGTGAATTATTTGTTTTACATTTTTCGACAGATTCTTCCGTATTTGTTTGGGAATCTGTCTGGATATTTTCGACGTTCTCCCTCTGCAACCTTTTTATTCTTTTATCGTCACCATGTATGCAGGCTTCAATCTGTCGATTGAAATTGTTCGAGGTTCGCCTGCAATGAGTATCACAAAGTTTTTCTCATCTTGTGATACTACTTTGTAAGGACTGGCGTATGGTTTCTCCAACGCAGATCTCATTTTTTCGTCTCTAACAAATATGTGAGAAGTATTGGCCAAGTGTTTCGAGATGTAAATCTTGGGCTGGCCATGGCGAGCTGCCTGTTTTAGGAAATTATTGGCATCGTTTCTTATATTTTGTACCACGATTTCGGGGCTAACTTCCTTTGATTCTGTGAAGAAGTCCCATGGGAGGCGTAGCTCTTCGCAGAATGCTAATTGCGCTGCAGAGTGACCTGTATCAGTTTGTAGGGCAGATCGAAGGCCTAAGAGGATGGTAGGAAGTACTTCTACCCATCTCTTGGTATCATGGTACATGATAGAGGCTTTGAGGGCTCTATGCCATCTCTCGATTTTGCCATTGGCTTGAGGATGGTAAGCTGTGGTATGACTATGTTGAACACCAAGCTTATTAGATAGCTCTTTAAAGGTCGAGCTCTCGAATTGGCGACCTTGGTCTGTAATTATGACTTCTGGTACGCCATACCTCGCAATCCAGGTATCGTATAACCTTGCAGCTACTGTAAGGGCTGACATCTTGTGTAGAGGGATTGCTTCTGGCCATCGTGTTGCCCTGTCTATTATCGTCAACAGGTATCTGTGTCCTTGAGATGGTGGCAATGGGCCTACCAAGTCCATGTGTACAGTTTTAAACCGCTCCGTTTGTTTGAAGGATTTGAGGGGCGAGCGAATGTGTCTTTCTACTTTGGATTCTTGACAGTTCAGCCAACTGCAAACCTATTTGTTGCAGTCAGATTTCATTTGTGACCATACAAACCTTGCCAAAATCATATTAGCACTACATTTTGGCCCAGCGTGTGACAGATTATGTACACTGTTGAAAGCCAACCTGCGATATTTTACTGGTAGAAATGGCCTATTCTTACCTGTACTGATGTTACATGTTAATAAAACATCAGTACCGGGAATTTTTCGCTGTCTCAATTTGAGAGTAGTATCATCGTTTGATAACAACTCTTGCAATTCTGCATCCTTAAGCTGTGCTTTAGCTATTTCAGCATAAGAGTTTGTCAGGCAGTAACCTTCGTGCTTTAGCATGGCAAGGTGGTCCTTTAGTCTCTATGTAATGAACAGTGTCATGTTTATAGGTAGGGTGCCTGCGGATTGATGGTTGGGTGACTCCAGGATAGTCAGACAGGATCCGTAAGAGTTGTCCGTCGACTTTGGTACAGCTGGATATATTTGTGTCCAGTTTGTAAGCTAGCATTTTGCATTCACACAATGTTTAGATTCACTATCGATCAATTTGCCATTTTTTAGGTCAATGATCAGGCCAAAATGTGCAAGGAAATCTGCCCCCAGGATTGGGTTTGGAACATCTGCAACCGTGAAGGACCACGTCATGATTTTCTTGAGTCCGATGTCATCTTTGCTGGTTTCAAGTCTGTAAGCTGGAAGGTTTTGACCATTCACAGTAAGAGTATTTCGGACGGAGTACTTTTTGGATTTTGTTAACTGGCAATATGCTCAGGTCTGCTCCCGAGTCGATTAAGTACCTTCTCCTGTTTGTCCTGTCCTTAATGAACAGGCAGCATGAGTATTTTTTCAAGGGGTCTTTGGCCACATAGATGGCCCCTCATTCTAGTTTGACGCCTCCTTGGTATTGGATTTACCCCACCATTTGCATCTGTTGTTGCATTTGGTGGCCTCTGTGCCAAACCTGTTATGGAAAAAACAACATTTATAATCCCAATTTCGAGACTGGTTTTTGGGAGATGATGTTCTTGGGGGAGTTGAACTCTGACCCCTATCATTGGAACTAGATCTGCGGTCTCTGGACCGAGACTGTCGTCCTTTGCTATTGCTACTATTATTGTTGTTGTTTCTACTTTTAGATCTTTGTCACCAGCTACTATTGGATTTTGTGGAGCTTTGGCCTTTGTTCCTCTTTACTTCATCGGTCAACTGAGCTATTTGAGCTCGAAGTTGAACGATCTCTCCAGTCTCTGCAGATTTTGCAAGGTAGTCAAAGTCTGCGGATGTGTTTATCACGGTCGAACCCAAGGCGGCTAGGCATTGCACAACACTTTTGGGTAGTTGCTTGCAAAATTGGTTGCCTGTGACAGAAAGGGCTACGATATTATCCGCCTTCTGTCTTAATTTTGCCATAAAGATTGAGGGTTTGTCGTCCCCCATCTTCATTCCACCCATCACATCATCAATGATTTGGTTTTTAGTTTTTCCAAACACATTCTTTATCTTCTTGACAAACCAGGCATATTTATCATCTTCTGTCAAAGGGCATTCCATGATGTCCAGAATGTGGCGGATTATCTGTGGGGGCATGCCTCCACAGATGTGGAGATACCACTGGTTCAGTGTAATGTTTTCTGTCTTGAACCTGCCTTCCAATAGTGTCAACCACAAATCTACCTCATTGGGCAGAAATTCTGGTATCTCTATCCTCCATCTATAGAAGTTGGGGTTTTGCCCTGGCTGTAACTGCAAAATCTGCATTATTTGTGCCAGGACTTCAGGCGTCAGCTGTGGCTGAGCACAACCTCCTTGCGATGGTTGTGGGTTTTCATTTCCATTTGGTGGTGGGACCATTGCTATGTCTTTCTGATGACAAGCGTATTTGACAGAACTACTTCCTTCCTTGCTGGTTGAAAACACTGGCTCCTATGTTTGTAGGACAGGTGTTTTTGGGTTAGAACTTTGGCTTAAAGTTTGACCACTTCTCAACATTTTTACTGCTAATTGTTCTTTATTTATTGCAGTTCCCAGTCGTGCTAATTCTGGGTGTTGAGGGCCTTCTTCCAGATTTGGTAAATTCTTAGGGTGTTGAGTCAAAGTTGGGGGAGTTGTGGGATGACTCCAACCTTCTTCCTCCAGGTCTATTGTCTGGTTTCTCTTTGTTTATATATTTTAAAGAGAGGGGTGTAAATTCCCACTTCAGTAGACTCTACTTCAACAACCTAAAAGGTGTCTTAGTCTGCAAAAAAAAAAAAATTTTTATTTGCTGAGCAAGCGAGTTTCTTGCCAGCGCACCGTGCCAAATTTTTGTAAAAGCTCAACGTGCCTCAAGACACCTCACAACGTAGCCAAAAATCACGTCGGTGTCACCACTGTGGAATACCTTGTAGTGAGAGATATTCTCACCAGAAGGAAATTCTACAGAATTTAAGCGTGTTCAGCCACTTCGTGCACAAGTACGGGTAAGCCAGAACCAGACCAAACACTGGCGATTTTAGAGCTGGTTTGGGTGGTTTATATACGGCTTATTTACACGCACACAAACACACGTACGCAGGATAATACGTACGTTGGTGAGAACGGCCAGGTCGCATCATCCCCTATTGAGATAAGAGATGGCTGGCTGGTTCGTGTACGAGTTGTGACATCATCTAATTGTGTCACGATTCGGTACTCGTACATTACCTGCAAGTACATACAGGTAATTACGATCGAACGTATTTTGTGTTGTTTAACGTCGCAAGGACGATTATTTGCCTGTCCTTTGGGGTGGTGACTGTTGTCAAGGGGTCCGAGCCCCTATACCTCATACTGTAGAATCCCCACATATACCATCCAATAGCTTTGTTATTTTTGGCCTTTGATTCAGACTACTGTACAAAGGTTGTGAGAAGTTGTGATGAGATTATAAGGTGGTTTTTTTTTGCATTCTCGAGACTTGATCTTTTACACCGACTACAGAGAATAGTTGTAATGTTGTTGCAGTTTTCTGAATCAACTTGAAAATGAGTATGAAGGTTGTGGTGTATATTGAATTATGTGTTGGAGGTGAAAACCTATTTAGGTTGTTGGTTGCGACCAAATCGTTTTTCTTTTCAGCTCTCAAGATACATCGCATTTATGAGCCGTGACGAACTAATCACATCGGTTGTCTAACTTGCATCACAACTTTTCAAAAAATGCTCAATTGGAATAAAACTAATATTTCTTATGGAATTTTATTTTTCTTTGCTGATTTTCCTTATCGATTTTTTGCAGACCACGTTTTTTGATTGACAAATTCGAAAACACGAAGTTATTATTGTTAGTGTTGAATAATCCTAATAAAATCTTTTGAAATCTCGTGAGTACCGACAGGTTGTTTCGGATTGATTCAGATTGTTGGTTATTAAAGTATAAATTCTCACTCTACGTAGCATTCTAAAATTAATTTGCTTATGCTATGCTAAATGAGAACATTTTTATCAGTATGTTTTATTATGTATTTCCTGTTGAAACGCTGGTATCGCGAAAAGAATGTATCGCTTTAAAAGCTTAATGAATGAAATATTTCTCATCAAACTTCAATGTAACTACTGAATTCCCTTCTTCGATAATTCTTCAAAATGATCAGTGGCTGTTGGTTGGCTTTTTGAGGTGGAATAACTTCTAGAATGAATTAACATCTAATGTTTTATTTAAGTTTTTACAAACGTTGAAAGTACTAATTAATATTCTCCAAAAAACTTGACTGGAATAGAATTTTTCGGAGTTGGTAGTTCTGAAATTTTTGTATATTTTTGATAGGAGCTTCAGATTGTTTTTAGTTCGTCAGGAAAAGCTTATTACCGACCTCTCTCAAAGCATTTTCCCTCATGCAAATGAAATTTTATGAATGCTTTTGGGAGTTAATTCATATATTTTGACGAAACATTCCTTTTTGCGGGATGGAAAGAAAGAATTTTTTAGAAATGTTTCATTTAGTGTTTCTGAAAATCTTTTTTTTAAGGGTTTGAAAAAATTTCTCTTTAAATGATGAACTTGAGTTTGGTGGGATAAATTTATGATAAAGTTTTGAATAGATGTTTTTTCACAAATTCAGTAAAATTTTCGGTTTTGAATCATGACGGATATGAATTTATATCTCTATGAATTTTTATTTTTAAGCGGTTCACCGATTTCTTGTGTTCCTGTTTCTACTTTACAAAATTAATTAGAACTTTTCTTTGGTTTGTGAGTTCCAAAACAAAAAAAAATGTTGGGACTAGTAATTCCCAGAATTTTGAAATTTTTCGTTTCGTTCGTTTGAAAGGACGTTTCACAAGGCGAAATTTAACCTCACTTTTTACCCAGTTTATGTGAAAATGGGGTACCTATTGAAATTGACCTCACAAAAGGGTTAGGGATGGGGATGACGAAAATTATCTGTTTCATGAGAAGAGAAAATGATTGGTATCATTTTTTCATCTTGACCCAATTTTTATGTATATACGTATGTATCACTCGAAATTTTGTGTTCACGATTCTGAGAAAACCACCGGATGGATAGAGCTGAAATTTTTCGAGAGATAGTTCTCATATTGGAGCAGGTTTGAAAGCAGTTTCTTGTCTATAGATTGATTAGTTTCTGAGAAAACTGGAAAAAAAATTTCTCGAAATAGTCGTTTTTCCGAGATTCTGAGAAAATTACGAAACGGATCGGGCTGAAATTTTCACGATAGACTTACCTTATATTGGTGCAAATTCCTCAGAAGTTAGGTGCCTATTAATTCAGTAGTTTTCGAGAAAACTGGAGAAAAAGAATTGGAAAAAATTTTGTGTTCACGGTTTTGGGAATACTAAACAAATAGGGCTGAAATTTTTACGAAAGATAGCTATTGTATGGGAGCAGGTCTGAAAGAAATTTAGTGCTCATCGGTTTTGTAGTTTTCGAGAAAACTGGAAACAAAAAATCTCTGGAAAAGCGGTTTTTAGCGATAAAACATCTGTAGATCGATATTTTTGTTGAAGATATGGATTATTGTCGATAGTTTTTTGTAATTTCTTAACATGAAAGTAACAATGAAAAACCTATATATCGATAACTGTCGATATAAATGTCGAGCAACTGAGTTTTCTAGCGAAGCGTTGTTGCGCTGGAGTTTTTTTTATGTTTTGCACGCGGTAGGTACGTCATAATTTTGAGAATTACTTGTTAAAACTTTTACTTATATTTTATCAAAATTTCTTTTGCTTCATATTTCTTTAATTTTTCGATGAAATTTCACAAATCTTGAACCGATGCATTTATTTTCAGTGTTAAATTTTCTGCATAACGTTAAAAATTTCGAGTTATGATATTTTGACAAGTGAGAAATTTCATCTTTTTACTCTCTACAATAGTCAATGAAGGGTTAAGACAGTTTTTTTTATGTCGCTCAAGTGTATCTGTAGTGAAATTTTCTTGAAAGATACCCATAATATGCTGATTCAGCTGATGAATAATTTTTTTTAATATTTTATTTTATTTTTTTTTAAATTCGAATTTTTACCCGATATCTTTTTATAGCCTTTTCAAAAATTATGCTATGAAAATAATAAGTAAGTACTTCTTCATTTTTCCTCTATTGATAACGTCGATCTTTGAAGTAGAGTAATTCGAATTTTCGCTGTGATTCTATCATCTCGTCTTCCTCTCTCTTTCCCCTTCCCCCGAATCTTGTGTCGGTATAGTTTCAAATATTTTTATGTCTTATTCTTCGTAGTATTCTTCGTAGGTAACGAATATTTGTATTTTGTGCCAAAATCATTCTCGTCAACTGCTGTTGTGTCATTTGCATGAGTCAGTTGTAAATTTACTCATGAACGTTTCTTCGAAATATTTTGTATCGCTGTTGAGGTTACACTGCATTCCAAATGCTCTGTGTGTTATGTAATAATCAACCCGAAATACCAAAAAAAGAAGTGGTGGTTGTGAAATTTCTGAAAGTATTTAAAATTACTCATTATATTCTAAACAGAATGTCCTCTTTAAAAGTCAGTACCTAGTTACGATTTTAGTTTCTGTTATTTCTTTAATTTAATTAGAATAATCATTTGCTTATAAAATCCAGTTTCATTATCGAATCATCCTACAAGTGTGTAGCACACTCATATCTAAAACTAATATCATTCAAGGGAATGTTCCTTTTGCATTGTAAATTTTTGGTTTTATCCTCAATTTTCATTTACTTATGGTTTAATTTTTTTCGTCTTGGAGCTGCAAGCTCTGTGATAAACCTTACTTCAACGCCTGCATTTCAGGCAGGGATGAAAATGAAGCTGAATACAAAATACATTAAAAAGAGTTTAATTTTGGTATCTTAAATCAAATGATATGGCTATTTCATTTTAGCTGTGATAAGTGAAAGGAAAATTGGAACCGAATCAATAATTTCGATCAGAACGATAAAGCGAAAATTTCAAGAAGAAAAGCTAAAACCATAATTTAAACAATTACTAGAACCATATTAAGAGTTTTTTTTTCTAAGATGTAAAGAAAGTGAATAAAAACCGAAATGAGTTATTGTTTCAAAGTTGAAATTGCTCAGAAAGCAAATAGTTTCTATAAAAAATTTCCTATCTGTCGTTGAGATTATATGTTTTTGTTTGGTGTGTATTAAGTACAATTTCGAAAATTCTTGTTGTGATGGAAACTTGATCGTGAAAAATTAAAGTAGGCATTGCCCCGGAATATTCAAGATTACTTAAAAATTAGCCGAAAACAATTTTTTTTGGAAAAATTTGAGTTCTGATGAATAAAAAAGAAGAAAACACTTCTCAAAAATTGTCAGTTTATGGTTGGTCATTCGGATGAAGTTTTAAAATGAAGAATAAAGTTTGTGACCTATTGACATTGGCTGCTATGCGGTCACTGAGGTCAATATTTCTATTGAGCCAGTAGCCTGGTGTTCCGAAAATTCGTATTAATTTTTCTCGAAATTATGTTTTTTGATTTGTTACTGATCTTGCTAACCTGCGAAATATTATATCGAAGTTAAAAGAATGTTTGAACTCAAATCATTTTTAGCCATATGTATCGATTGTAAGTTGAGTAGGTAGACAGTGGTTGATTAATTAAAATTTTTGTCATAGGGTTGTAAGTTATTTGAAAAATTTTTTGCAATTACAAAAGTAGTGAAGTGATTGTTATATGAATAGCCGTAAGGAAGTAGTTGGAAATGGAAGTAGTTCTGTGATAAATTTGGTGAATCAGTTGACTTTTTCTCTTCGAAAAAATTGAAGAAATGCTCTTGTTGAGTAAATTTTCATGACCATTCTATATCTTTCCTCTACAATTGAAAACTGTTTTTAAGAAGTAGAAGGATTGTGTGGAGTGTATTTAGGGGTAAAGATTCTTAACAAATATTGTGAACTTTTCTTGCTTTGTATCGACTACCTTTAATTTTTTATTCTCCATTTGGATTCTGTACGTCTTTTCTATTGTTTTCATTGACCGCAAGGAAGAAACTAGTTCTGGTGAAGAAAGTGATGACTAGAACTTGGGCTGTGACGAGATTGGGTTTTCTGTAGAATTTGTAACAGATATTTTATTCTGCACTTCCTCCACGTAATGTTAATTTTTACACGTTGAATACTCAGTTTTTGAAACGCGTTTAAAAGGTATAATTCTGAAAAAGCACGTCAAGATTGCGTGTATTAACTTCGTTTCCAGTTTTCTTAACCCTTGAAGTTTACATCCTTTCTCTTTTATCGCAACCGAGGAAGGTATTTTTCTTTTGGTCTTAACTGCCGGTTAACTACATTTTCTCTCTTCCGTTCCCTGTTGGCATGTACCATCATTTACCGCTTCTCCCACCATTCTGTGCAAGCCTTTACTTAAGCTTCGCAAACTTGCTCCTTTTGGCACTACCAAGAAAAAATTTGCATATAGTATATCCGTATTTACGTCACTATATCGAGTTTTTTGGTAGTAAACAAAACGCAGGCCCTTTTTTTTTTTTATGTGTATGCGTTACTAGAATAGAAATAATAATGGTATCACTATAATATTGTGGAAGGGAGGAAGCTGAATCGTGAAAATGAGTAAATAAAAATGGAGGAAAAAAAAGAAGATTTTATGAAGTTGATAACTTTCACTGGGAGTGTTGGCATTTTTAAGGTATATTGTTCATTCTTTGTTTGTGTTCACCTTGTGTTTTTTCTTCTGTCTTATCATATTAATGTAATGTATGCGTATATTTTGTTGTTCATAATTTTTTTTCCCTTTTCTCATTTTGCTCTGCGTTGACGACATAATGATGTTCGTTTTTTTCACGTGTTGATTCAGTACGTTGAGAAATTTTTTCTCCACCGCTTCAGTGTCGAAGCCTTCTGTTTAGTTTCCCTCCTTTCTCGGAATTTTCCGTGAGTTTTTCGCCGCCTTGTTTTCTCAAATGCAGTCGCTGTCGCTACTGGAAGGCGTTAAATTTCATTCGCTTCATTCGTATCCAGTGTTACTATTACCGCACTTGGATTGGACGTAAAATTGCTTTTTGCGTCTGTGTGTGTGTGGCTGTGTATATGCGTGAAAATATAACCCACCGAGTAACGGTATGAAATATGTCGGTTTTTCATCTGCTCTGTAGTTGTCTTTGGTCCGAAATGTACATTTTCTTTTAATTCGTTTTGGCTACGTTTGGTTTATAGTGTTTATTGTCGAAGAGTGTATACGATTAAAGTTACATCTTGCATGTTCGAGTAGTAGCCTTTCGGTTCAAGAGACAGTGTATAGGTTCGAGTGATAGCCTGGTATGCAGGTTCAAGTGGTAGCTTTCAGATTAATCTATCTTCTGATTATTTAGATATCAAGCAGTTGAACCTTTTCCATGTTCACCCTCTTTGTTCGAGGTTCTAATGGCTCTTCTATCCATAAGGGTTAAGTTGTCAAACTATTTGTAATAATAAAGGTTTTCACTAGAATTCAAAAGTCAGTGCCACCTGTTGGTTTTTTTTTTCGCGAACTTTTCTGAATTTAAGCGAGTTGATTTTTATACATTGAAAAATCGGCCTGGTTTGTTCTTTTCGCCAAAATTGAATAGCAGAAATTTCGAAAGAATTTTCTTATTGATTCAAATTATATAGAACAATTTTTAATCAGCAGTTTTCTTTCAAAGAAAACCTGCTAAAAAAATTAAAAGAGTAATTTTCTATCAATAGTAGTTCGTTTTATTTTTTATTTCTGTTTATCTCGATATTGATGTTTCCCTGAAAAATGAGTCCCGACCTTATGATGCTGATATTGCCGAAATTATTCTTTCAGATGATTGAAAAAAGAACTTTTTTCCTGTTATTTTTTAATGTGATTTACTCTATTTTTCACTAAAGGAGACATAGTGAACGAAATATCAAAACCACGTCGCATAAGTTGAATGTAATCAACCAGCAATTGCTAATTGCTTGTAGTTGATATTTGGATGGAGGATTTTAAAGTTAGTTTGAAGAGAGAAATTATTTCTGTTGGAAATTTATACTTCCAAATGGTGGGCGTAACTAAGAACTGAGTTGCCTGACGAAGTTTATTCACTTGTCGGCAGGCCATAATTTCGCGTTTATATTCCTGTCGTTTTTGAATTGAAAAGCATTTATCGATTTTCCTGTGAAAATTAAGATTTTTATATCTTACTCGATTTACTGATATATATATATATATATATATACATAAGGTATTAAGTGTGAAAAAACGGATACGAGAAGCGTAAAGGCTATATTAGTTTGTTGCCTATCGTGAAGTTTTTATGGATGAAGGTAGGTCCAGAAGATCTGTATGTTATGAACTTTTTAGCACTGTAATTTATTTAATTTAGGTAATAGTCGATTTTTTTTTGTTCATCTTGTGGAAGTACACCTTTGAGTATGAGTTTAAAAATTTTGTAATACATTTTGCCTACTCGTGTCCCGTAGAATTTCAAGATAGACAACATGTTAATATCGCCTGAATGTGTGTCTCCTTTCTGGCTATATCGATATCTTAATTATTCGCAACCTCTTATCAGACATTCGGTTGATGGCATTCTCTTGAGAGGAGAGTGTGCTTTTTGACCTAAAGGTCGATTTTCAGATAAAAAAGAGACCATATTGCAGCTCGTCAATTATTGAAAAATTGAAGATCACGTTTTTTTAATAAACCGCAGGATCTTTGGCTGATTTAATTTGAATACCGAGGAATCATTTGATCGTTATGGACTGCAAGGGCGTAGTCAGGATTTCCTCAAGGGGGAAACAATTTGATGACTTTTTTCGCTCGTTACTTTTGAAAATATAGAAAATTTGAGAAATTTAGCATCTTTGAAACCAACAGTCGCGTATTAATTACTAAAACTTTTTCACAATTTGAAAAATGACAAACAAAAAAAATAAGAAAAAAGGTGGTCATGGGGCGATCGCACCCTTTTTCCCCCTTGGTTACACCCTTGTTATGGCGTATTGCATGCCTCTGTAAAGTGACCTGTCTTGCACAGAATACTCGATTTATTGTTACATCAAAGAAGTTAGAGGTCCCCTGCGAAAATTAATAATTTTAACCATACTATTCAAAAAATCGATTTTTTCGAGTTAAATTCTTGTTTTTATTTACCTTGTAAAAATCTTTAGTGGGCGAGTTTTGACGATATTAAGTTCGTCCTTGGAACACACAAAATTTCGCCGAATTTGGTGGGGAGAATTTCGTCGATAACTAAGTTTACTAATGCCCGATTGTCGTCTTCGATCACTTTCCAGTTTCATTTCATTCGTGATTTTTTCCTTATTGCTGTTCTACTCTTGTTTTTATTACCTTCGCTATTGATTCGGTAGTAATTTCCTCAGGAAATAGGTTCAAATTAGTCGAAAGCTTATCGTTATCGGATTAGTGTGTCGATTGATCCGAAGACACGAACGCATTTTTTTCCGTATGCCAAATATTACTATGCCCGAAGGAATTCCTCCATGTCTGTCGTCGTCGAATCGAAGAATTTATAATACGTGCGTAGAATATTATGGCAGAAGATACGCATGCCTAAAATATCGTTCTTCAATGGCGATATTTTATCAGCGAAAGAGGTGGCGTGTACGTAGAAAAAGTGTTGATTCATGTCCTCCTCGCTTTTCTTCTCTTCATTTTATTGTCTCGCATCGGTGTTTACTAGGAAACCTGTCAAGTCTACGCTGCACATTTATATTGTGTTGTCCATGTGAAAGCCAACCACTTGACATTGTATTTTGTTGTCCTACAGCCACCAGAAAGAATATCGAACCCCTTGGGTGTAAAGAATTGTGGAGATAACCATTTCCACTCGGTATTCGGTTGTTCTGTGGAGTCGAATGAGATACTTGTGACTCGAATGACGTGGAAAAAATCGCAAATTAATTGTTGTTTGTACGTTGTATAATAAATCATTAATGTTTGCGCGGTGTGTGTGTGTGTGTGCGTGTGTGTGTGTGTGTGTGTGTGTTTCCCCTGATTGGTTAGCTCGAGGTAGCGTAAAAAAAAGTACAAATAATTACTCACCCAAAGTTCTGTTACCTCATTCGATAGTCGTTAGAAGAATTTGTCCCAAATTTATTCATGCGAAGAGAATCAATTGATCGGGAATCGGATGTATGCGAAGTTTGTCATTGCTTTGAAGTTATATATCCTGAATTGGTTCGTGAATTTTTGAATGAAAATTCAGATCAGTTATCTTCGGCGTATTCCATCAATACTGTGATGCTTAATAGCTCCGTTCATTTTGACCGCTTGCTCTGAAAAGTTGGGACAATTTCGCAATAGTTGTGAAATTTCGGCGTCCTTTTTGCCCGAGAACAACACAGTTCTCGCAGTTTCTCGGAACTATTGCGTAGTTACCGCAACTTTTCACAGCAAACGGCCAAAAAAAACGGAAATAATATGTATTGATTCTTAATCGAAAGGCCCATTTGTTTTTCACCAAAATTAATTCGCTACTTGGCATCCTAACGATTTTGCACGAGCGTGGCCAGGATTTGTTGTTTGGGGCTGAGCAAAAGTGTTGGAAGTATAAAAACTGGATTTTCAATTTCTTAAGTGAAAAAAATTTTGAAAAATTATTCTATTTTCAGCAAATTTTAACTGAATTTTGTGAAAGTGGAAGTGACCCTTACTTTTTTTTAATCCATGAAAACTATTTGAAAACAAGAAACTGGAACGAATTGGCATCAGTGTATGGTCACTCTTTTATTTCATCTTATATAAATTTTTTTTTTTTCCACTTTAAATACCATCAAAACCTGTGTTTCTTTTATTTCTCTGTAAATGGTTGACGGGCCAACTTTTCAATAGTATCTTACCCAATTAGTTAGCGAAACTAGTTGGGTTGGGTTTTTGTTTTCAATAAATCAGCCAAAAAGAGGTTATTTATTCCAGAATGGATTTCATTTATAAACAGAATTTAAAAAAATAATTGAATAATTTTATTAAATAATTATGGAGAGGTGAACTTGGTTTTTATTAGGTGTCAGTGACTTTTGCCACTTGTGTATGTGTAAATGGTTCCGTGAAGAATACACAAAAGAACACTCGAGTGAAAACTCCATTACTGCACTAGTGAGGCAATGCAAGTCATTATCGACTATTCAAAATCTACTTGGAAATGTCTTATCCAAAATTGATTTAATAATAACCTCTTTTTGGTGTTTTAGTTGAGAAAAATTGATTTTTTTTTTGTTTATTTTATACTAAAGCGAATTCTTCTCCTTTTTTTAAACTCATTGCTAAATAGCTGCATGCCTCCGATGGATTAATGTTCCCAATTGAAGTTGGTTCCATACCTAACCGCATATTTAATATTGTAGAGTTCACTTTTTTTTTTTTTTTTTTTTTTTTTAATGGAATATGGAATGAGGCAATGAGGTTAAAAATTGAGTAAACACACCCAATGGAAAAGTCCGTTTTTCAATGCTCCTTTGACTGAATAAAAAGTAGCAAATTTCAGTACGACGAGAAAAAAATACTGTTGTGCATATGCGCACTTTTGAGTTGACCTTTTTGCATTGCTCAGTCACTTTCTTGCACGGTTCGACTATCTTCTCAGTTTTTTATTTTTTTGAAGTGCAGTTATTAAGTTGAATACTCAGTTCTTGAAAATTTTTCTTATTATTTTTTCTGAGGTTAAGGGTTAAAGGAATGCGAATATTTTTTTGTTAAAAAAATGTAAAATTATTAATTATAAATTGGTTTTAATGAAAAAAAATTGTTTTGCGTTTTTTTGGTGGTGGGGGATTACAAATAATTATTCTTATTCCTGGTTTCATTCTTCGCATTCATCCTTTCAACGAATTTCCGTTTCGCCCTATTCATTGCATAAGATCTCGGTGTCTCTCTTCCCTTATCGCCCTAAAGAAATTTCGTATGAATTTTTATATCATCTTCCATAAAGTTCAATTTGGATTAGTAATGTTTTTTCATCTATTGATGCAATCATTAGATTGTGTGTGGATTGAAATTGTGATTAATTTTTGAATTGCCAGTCGGAAGAGGAATGAACAAGTCTGCTTATGAAATTGTTGGAAAAGTTTCAGTCGCGGAAAGAGAGTTTTGAATAAGAAACATTTCCTGACTCTTTTTCTTTTCTCAGGAGGTTTGAATATTCTATTTATTTATTTATTTATTTGTTTATTTATTTTTTAAAGAGACTAACGAATTAGAATATCTATCTCATGAAAATACGTGTGATAATTCACTGGAAATCTAATTATCGAATCACAGTTACAGATGAAACTCGAATCATACCTGCCCAGATACTGATTCAAATCATGCCCTCTGTTCTGGTTAGAGCCCTGTAGATACAAGTAGGGCAGTACGAAATTTATTTCACATAACCCTTTCAGAATTTCAGGTATATCTCAAGAACCAGTGGTACTATTTCAGTGAAATTTTAATAGAATCGTAAGTAAATTTCAAGTGAAACAATGAAAAAGCTCTATAAAATTAGTAAAATAATATAAAATTATTAAAATTAAACATAAATATCAATGAATTCGCTTTTGAGCTGTAGGATACAAAATGGCGTATTGCCGGACTCGTATCTGCACGGCTTTAGTACGGTTTCACGAGTTAATTCGCGTTCGTAATTTTTCCAATGTGATTTGTCCTCTGCGCTATCCATCGTTCGTTTGAATAGAATGATAACCGAATTAGTTGAATTTATTATCCGTGCTAATTTTAATTTTGTGAGATTAGGTGTGTGCGCGTTTGTACATGTGTATTGAGCGGAAATTTAATAGATGAGGAGGAAAAAATTTGGGAACTAAAGGGGAAAAAAAAAGAAAAAAGAGGCGAGTACGGAACATGGATGAATACTAAGAGAAGCGAACGGATGCTCGTGTAACAGCCGTGCTTTTGTGTATTGTTATTTCGTTTCCATAATATACAATACCTCGACCTATTCGAAATCGGTGTGCTTTTTTATTCGATTCGTAACGATGCCATTTTGAATAGTCGCCCATTGTAAAATTTAGAAGTAGGTACTCGACTCAGATTTGTGCTCATCGTTCGCCTAATCGAGTAGTGCGAAACGAGAAGAACGTGATGACTTTTCTGGTCGATTGGATCACGAATTTTTCCAATTTCGAGTAAAATGGATAATGAATTTTTCCATAGGTCTCAAATTCTACCCACTTCTGCATGTGTTTCACGGTTTCTATAGACCATAATTTTTATGGGATGGTTCTTATTTGTGAAGGGAAGTGTTTTGTTATTTTTCTTGCTACAGTGAACATGACTACGTCCTTGTTCGCATGAGCATACAGAATTTTAATTTCGAACTAAAGAGGGGAGGGCAGTCTTGAAGAAGTGTATGAATATTGATACGCAGCCAAAGAAATCTACAACTTTTTAAAACGGTAAAATTTTCAGTTACGAAATTTTGAGAATCATTTAATTTTTCTCTTTTTACCAGTCATTCGAGATCATCTCCTCACTCTTGTATTTCTGCTATATTGATATCTTGACTTGTCGAAGTAGGTACGTTTTATTTGACCGCCGGTCGGCTGTGTTTAGTCAGATAAACTGGTCAGTATGTTCATCACTTCGTCACTGATATTGGGCAATACTCGCCTTGAAATTCATAAAGATCGCACCGCTTCTAGCTGAAAACTAAGTTTTCGAAAATTAATCGTAAGTCTGTCATCGTTGGTAGGGTAGACATCTCAGTTTATTTTTTTCCAATCGATAAAAGAGGTTGAATAATGACCATTCAATTTTCACGTATAAGCTTCATTTACAAAAAAAAAAGTACGTACTGTGTAGTTTATCGTTAGCCAAAAATTGTGTAATATCGGATTATGAGGGCCTCGTTGATTGTCATTTGGTATTCTCGATGGAGTTCATAGAAGTGATTCAGGCTGCTGTTTTTTAAGATTTGGAAAATCAGCTAGAATGTAGAAGAGCATGGGAAAATGCGTAACCTAAAATTCTATGTTTCTTTATTTTAGTGGAGGGAACAACAAAAAAAACTTCGCTTAACATCAACTAGGAAATTATTTTTGCGATTTAGTTCGAATAAAAAGTTTTCTATTTTATTGTGCATAGTTGGAAGTAAATGAATTTCTTAGGTTTCTAATTTTCTGAAATGAAATTGATTAAAAAGAGAATATTCCTGAGAAGCCAAGACGCCTGTTTGTCAGACATTCGAGAATATTAAATATTAATGGGTGCTGGCGTTTGAGAAACTGTGATTAATTTTTTTTTTATACCGGTTTGCTTGTTTCATATTTTTTCAAATTGGTTGGATAAAAATGATCTTATTCTATGAAGCTGTGTGTGACAGTTGAGAATTGTGTGACTTGAGTAATTTTGGAAAAGTGATCTGTAGTTCGTGCTTATTATTGCGAGGTAGAATTTAATTTTTGTGGAAGAACATCTTTATTTCGGCAATATTCGAACTATTCTAGACGAGGGGAGTTCGTGATGTTCGCTATTTGTAATGTTCCTGAAAAAAAAATTCTCAATTTTGTAATTCTTATGTTTTTTTTTCCTTCATTTTTGTTGGCGTATTATGAAGTCAATTTTTTCAACGATACTTCATCTTATACTGACACTAATGAATACCAAAATGACGCACGCTATTTCGTTGACGTAGTAAAAATAGTTTTCCTAATTTATCCCATTTTTGAAATATTGCCTGGTATTATAAATTGGGATGAGATTCAGAAAGTCTGATTTGATTATCATTTTGGCCGCTCAAAAATCGGTTGCTTTTGACTTGATAGATTTGAATTATAATAATTTAATCAATCTTTAAATTTTCTTTTTATATCGAAATGTTGGAATAGGGCATGTCTGCAGCATTTCTTCACTGATGAAGATGTTAGTTTATTGTGAATTCTCTACTTTTAGGTGAACAGAATCGTTTGAAAAGGGAAAAATTGTGTGAAACCTGTATAAAAGCTTCAGTAACATGTTTGTGAACTGTATTTTTTTTTAAAAAAAGAGTAGAAACCATTAAAAAGGTTAGAAATTTTTTCTTGAAGTTCGTTTATTTTTGTAAATCAAAAGAAGAAGTAAAGAAGAGAACAAATTGATTTGTGGAAAAGCATTAATGGCGTATGTACTAAAAATACCCAAATTTTTTCTCTGCACTTAACAACTACACCCACAAATTATTCATCGAGGCTTGTCTCCTTAAGTAGATCTATTTACATTTTGGCTTCTAAAAACGATCATTTTATGATGTAAACATGTTAGTCGTGTAATGTTACTGAAAGTCCAACAGTGAATATTGTTTTTCTGAAAATTTTTGTGAAATGCATTTTAGACCATTCAAATTAGATGTTTTCACTCAGTAAAATCAGGAAATAGATTTTTCTGGAGCTCATCCTTTTTGAATGTATTGAAAATCCACCAAAATCTGACTGCAGCTTTACTCATAAAAATCTACTGTTTGTGCCCCTCAACAGTATTTTAGTTATTTACTCATTACCTCGATAGTGATACGGAAAAATTCATCGAACAATGTAGCACCTATTTAAAATTTTCAGTAACAAAAATGTCTTGAAATTTTTTGTCAGTACCATAGGAAGCTCAAAAAATAACTTGAAAGTTTGCACGCACCACTAATAAAGGGTACTGATCTGAACGAAGCCCAGTCTGCATTATACATATTACACCAATACACTCGGTCAATTTAATAGACTTACCATATCATTATAATAAACGTACAAGCCATTAATTCGTTTGTTAAAATTATTTCACAAAAATTATCACGCCGATAATATTATTTTGCTAATTATTCTCTTGTGATCGATGCGCATGCGCTACTACTCACACAGCTGCATATACATATGAAAAAAAAAATGTTCGTTGCTTCCTCCAAAACAACAAATTATACAGTGTTACATATAGGTATGTCTGAAAAAATTGAGAGGTAGCACAAGCCAGAGCTGTGTAGTGTGGTGCTTTAGGGCTTGTATCTAATACATATAAATAAACAAAATTTTATTTTGCGTATGTGTGATTGTGTGTGTATGTATGTTTATTAGCAACACCATAACTTCAAAACCATTCCATAAAACAAGCATTAGCTTTCTGAGCCTGTTTGTTTTATTCAAAGGAAGATTTTAAGGTAACTCGAAAGTCCGCAGTTATTTATTCAGAAATATGCCTCTTCATTGGTATTTTGATTGAAAAACATGAATACACTTATTATTTGTATCCACATCTTAGCCCCCAGGGGAGCTGTGGATTTCCAAGTTATCTTAAAACTTACCTTGGAATAAAACAAATATGCACCGATAGTTCACGCTTGTTTTGTGAAGTTATGGTGTTGCAAATCAACGCACACACAAAAATGAATTTTTTGAAATTTATATGTATTAGATACAAGCCCGGAAGCATCACGCTTGTGCCACCTATAGAATTTGTTGTTTCGGAGGAGACAAAGAATTTTTTTTCCTGTTTGCTTAGCTGTATGGGTAGTGGGGCTTGCGCATCAAATATGAAAGTATAATTGCTGAAATTATATCGGAGAAATGATTTCGTGAAATAATTAAAGGCTTGTACATTTATATATTAGGTATATGTATGATAGGTCTATTAAACTGACTTCAGTATATTGGTGTAGTATGTATGAAGGAGACTTGGCCTTATCGTGTACAGTACCCTTTGTGGTATAGGCAAACTTTTGATTCTATGGATCTTACAAAAAAATGTCTATACACCTTTGTTGTTGAAAATTTTATATTCTATATTTTTTATTCAAAGAATTTTTTAGTATCCCTATTAAGAAATTAGTAAATCAATAAAAACCAGTTGGGAGCAGAAAAATTGGATTTTTAAGGGTAAAGACGCGGTCAGATTTCGAGGAATTTTCAGTGAGTTCAAAAGGGCACTTGGAACTATCGGGTTTTAGAGATAAATCTTCCCTGATTATATTGAGTGAAAAACCATTTTTTGATCTAATTTGACTGGCCTATTTGCATTTTCATCCTTTTGTTTATGCTTGTCCTAATGTTTCAAATTTTAACTTTTTCAAATATTCTGGAATTGCTTCAAAAATACTTGTAATCCGAAACATTTGATTCTTGAGGCATACATTATTACTGATCTTTCTTAGCAGGTCTCTCTCCGCTTGAGGCATTCCATGGTCGAAACTTTATTATAATGTAATTACTATGTGTTGTCTCATTTTAATTTTAACGTTTATGGCCGTTAGCTCACTTCCGATATCCGATATTTTATTACAATCGTCATTTGTAGCTACTGAATACGTAAGACTCAAGTTTTCATCCTATTTTCTAAAGTTGAGTATTCGGTAGATCTATAGTTACGAATGTCGCATCGAAGTTGAGTGATTATTACTTGAAGAACAATTTTAATTGATGCACATTAAAACGTCACCGGAAACGTTAGAAATTTTTGCTTCTTAATTTTGAACCATCGTGTGACGTCAACTGTGCGCTACTATGTGATCTGACGAAGGACGTATCTACCGTTTGTTTTTTTAAATTTTTTTTTGTGCTTTATAGAGTGGTCAGCGGATAGACGAAAGCGTACGAACTACGTGATTATAATGGCTGTTCGATTTTACAACAGTTTGTGATCTTTTTTTCTTTTTAATTATTGTAATTTTTTATTACCTTATGAGAAAGTTGCCGAGACAAACTTTTCGATTTCATTTCCCTCTTAAAGCTGACGCTTCGAGTTTTCTATTCTTCGATGAGAACGATTCGTTTGTTGGCCCAGTTCCTGCGTTTATTTTAAACGATCGTCTCTTTACGGAGTTGACGTTACTTTGGACGAATTATTAAATTCAAATTTTTGTCTAATTGTGCGATTGTCGCATTCGAGCTTTTAAAGGAACGAGTTCTAATTTGAAATATGAAATTGAAGTTGAAAATTCTTTCGATTTCGTGAGACAGAATTACGTTGAAAGATTTGTTTTATCGTTTTGTAGGCAGGTTTGATTTACGTTCTTTGAAATTTTTTATATTCAGTGTTAGTCAGCCCTATCTTTTCGAACATCCATTGAGAGTTAAATGCACTTGATGAAAGACACATTTGATTTAGCTTTCGTTTACGTTTAAATGTTTTAGAAATAAACATGAATTAATTTACCTACTCATTTTTTTCTACGATCGATTTTTTTTAATTCAATATGTTGTGTATATTTATAATTTGAAATCAATTTAAGTTTATTTTATCTGTTTAAGGCTCTTAATTGTGGAGGTATATTTGTAGTCAGACTTGAAAGTGTGCGTAGAGTGGCTGAAGTCATGGTTGCAGTTGTGAATTTATAGCTTAGTGATGAATATGGATGGAGTTTGACCTAATCAATTCGTTTAGCTCGTTAAGGCAATGTTATTCCATAATCAATAAATTGGTTGATGAGTTTTCATTTAACGACTTTTTAATCAATTTCTGAAACAATTTGAAATTATTAGATATTTTAATTGCGCTTGCAGATCACCTTTGAAACCGTTGTGCAAGGTTTGAAAGTGTTTTTTTCCTGCTTTTTTCTCATTGGTGTGATAAATTTTTGAAAATCGGCTGATGGTGTTTTGTATTGATATGAAGAAACAAAAAAACATCATCCTAAATTATTCATTTGGTATTTGATAAATTTTGATGTAATTTTTAACGTATTCTCTTTTTCGGTAAGTGTCTGGCTTCGCTTTTCACATAATTAATATTAGTTAAATTTTGAATTATCACTTTCGCAGCGAAACGGTCACTAACTTCGATGGCACTAACTTGTTGAAAAGCATTCGGTTAAATGGAACGAGCTTGTTCTTCTTAGTTTTTTATGGTCATCATATCGTGTGTCAAAAAATTTCGTGCTTTGTAAAAATAATCCAAATAAAATTTTTTTCGTTCCTTGAAGTTGTAATAGAATTTTCATGGAAGAAGAAAATAATTTTTGTGCGTTTTTCTCCCCCGATGTCCTTATTGAATTTTAGATGGATCTGTTTTCTTCCAAAATATCACGTTATTTGGGTCATCATTTTATAATGTGGCTCTGTTGAAAAAAAAATTTGGTCGGTATAATTTCTTTGGCTCGAGTATGATAGATGAGACATCTCACTTTAATAACTCTCAGTCTCCATCTGTGTTGGGCGCTCGTCATTGGAGTAAACAAGTAATGAGTATTAATCGTTACTCAATATTCATCCTAACTAATAATGATTAGTTTATTCATTACTCGTTGTCGTTAATTGTGATTAATATACCAATATATCGTCTATTCTAAATAAATGATTAGGTTTCTTCTTGTTCTTCATTTTTCTTCGAATCAAAAACTAACCTGAACGTCCTCATTTAGAACTTATCGCTCTTCTAAAATTTCAGGAAAACCCGTTTGGGAAAATCTTCCCTATTTTCATTCAGTTACTGAATGTATGAAAAAAGAAATGAAAAGGGGATTGAAACTCAATTTTGTTTACATTATCAACCTCAGTGTGAAAGTATATTCATGTCACTGGTTGATCATAGTTAATGAACAATGGTTATGAATAGTTTATTTCTTGTGAGTGATGATTACTAATTACTCTTCAAAAAATGAATCATTCCTGGTGATTGATAATTTAGGAACGTCTTACTACCAACCCGTTTGGAGCTAAAAGTGACTTGAGTTCTACCTGTGGCTATCATACTGCTGATAATTTCAGATTTGTACGATTTGGTTGTTGATATTACTGTGTCTTGTAAATACCTCTGTGGATGCAAGTTACTTCTTTTGTACTCGTTGATAGATACATCGAACGAGAACTGTTGTGTATGTTACCATGTTTTTTTCATTATAAAGGAAAATAATTTTTCGAATAGCAACATATGCACACGTTAAAAAAACTTAGCAGCACATATGCGTGAAAGGAGCTTGCGTTGTAAAACTGGGCCGAAGTGAGAATGATTTTTCAAGATGTTCTTTATTTTGACGCGCAGTGTGTGTACACACAAAGGGCAAGTTTTACATAAATTTTTTCGATGAATTTTTTTTCGACGACTAAGTGTGGGCCTGGCACAGGGATTACTCCAAATTGAACACAATTTTGTGAACGTTCATCCTGTTGGACTGTAATTTTTGGTTAACCTTTTTACTGAAACTCTTCGCAAGCCCAGAAGGTCTTCTGGCGCAATTTTAAAAAATAATTTCGATGTTTTATGATCGGTTTTTCTTGAGGGGGTCGAAACACAATATTTAAATTTCTTTTCGAGTTAATTATTGCCTCGTTATATTCAAGTCCTGACAAATATCAATTAGAAAGCTGTTTAATATTTGTTTTCGTGCCCCATTTTTCAACCAGTATTGTAATCTTTATGTTTTACCGTTTCTGTTTTCAGATAAAATAAATTTTAAGTACAAATGTCAGTGGACAAGGAAGAGTTAGTTCAGCGGGCCAAGTTGGCCGAGCAAGCAGAAAGATATGATGATATGGCGTCGGCTATGAAAGCCGTAACCGAAACTGGTGTCGAACTGTCCAACGAAGAACGAAATTTACTTTCGGTCGCCTATAAGAATGTGGTCGGCGCTAGGAGGTCATCCTGGCGTGTTATATCCTCAATCGAACAAAAAACAGAAGGTTCAGAAAGAAAACAGCAAATGGCCAAAGAATACAGAGAAAAAGTAGAAAAAGAATTACGGGATATTTGTTATGACGTTTTGGTAAGTGTTGTTTGTTTACAGTATTTTTCTCGGTTCAGTCGTTCTCTCACCTTTTCGCTCCTGAACTATTCGACATTTTTCCGGAGTTGATAAATAGACTCGATGTTGCTGAAGCATTGGTACTTTTGTTGACTGGAATATCGAGTTAAATTGTTCGTGTTGATGTTACAGAAAATGAAAAATCTCGGAGAAACCAACGAGCATTTGAATTATGCCAGAAGCACAATAAGCTACGTTTTACACGGGGTTCAGTGAGGCCAGACATCTCTCTTTCGTAAACCCAACCCTACCCATTTAAAATCATTAGGATTATAGGAAAGATTTCGAATTTTTAGTCATAATTGTTCTAAAAAAAGAGATAGTACTTGTTCGACATAAATGAAATTTTAGAGGAGCTTTAAGAAACAAAAATAGTCAAAACAATATGTTTGAGCCTTTAGGAGCAGGGAAAATTGAAAGAGGTGAAATTGGCTTAATTTGATGTAATCAGTAAACTTTATCTTAAAGATAGCTAATTAAAACTACTAATTTTCGCGAATTCACTGTTTTTGAATCTTTCCATCAGTTGTCTTTAGTGAAAAAGTTTACTGATAACATTAAATTAAACCAATTTGATGTATGAACCCACCTTCTTAAATTTTCTCAGCTTTTAATGCCTCAAATGTCTTGTTTCCAAACTAATTTCATTTCTTGAAATTTCTTTTAAAATTTCATTTAGATGAAAAAAAGTAGCTATCTCTTCAAATAAAAGAACTAGAACCCAAAATTCGTGTCAAAGAGCATACTTCCTATGCATATTAAGCGTTTAATGGAGAGGGCATAGCGACCTCATTGAAAATGATCGAATTGTGTCTCTAATATTAGTTCATATGCTTGTTGAGAGAAACGATACGTTATCGAATTACAATGCATTGATGGAAGTAAAATCGATAGCTATGTTTATGTGTAACCCTTTCAAATTTTTGAGAATTAATCATCGTGTACGTTTACTCATTTTGAGTATGACTTGTGCTCATCTTCACAATAGAGGTGAAGAAACTTATGATCAAAGATTACGAACAATTTCGCGTAGAATTCAGGTTTCTCAGTGTAATCCTTTAATTGAGACGAAGTCACATTTGAGAGAAATAAATTTCGAAATGAACCTAATTTTTATGATATACCTCGAATAGCGTCGTAGGTGACGTACATGCTAAAGTTTTCGTTTTCACGTATTCATTTTAGAGGAGTTCTGGTAAAACGGCATAATTATTTTGCCATTACGTTTTAAATGATGTGAGGAGTAAAAAGCCTCTTTTAAAAAAGAGATTATGCACCTTTATTTGTACATGAATTTTATGTTGGAGACGGCACCGCCAATGACGATGATTTGGTAGTTACACATGATACGCAGTTGGTTACACCCAAGTGTATAAAATGTTGCTTAACCTTTAGTTCGAAAGGGATATTTGAAAAAAAAAAGTCTTTGTGAATCGATAAACATAACAGTTTGGAACGTATATATTGGAAAAAAAGCATGTGAATCGAGATGATGATTTAAAATGTAGAAAAGTCAAAATTTATTGAAAAATTGTTTGAACATCGAAAATTTTCAACAAAATAACTTCTTTAATACGGAGGGTACAGAAAATGTTGGTTGACATTTTTTCTTGATCTCATCAAATACTATCAATCATCCCAATAATGCCGGCGTTTCATCTGACACGCTGTATGAAAAATAACTTTATTGTAACACCTTTTAACATCGAATAATCATGTTATGGAAAAATGGATTTTCCAGTTCATTGAATAATGTATTTCGAATTAGTTTCATTTTATGTCGTCAAACATACTTCTATCCTTTTCTGGGTTATCGTAGATTTTCGTCCAATTCTAAATGAACTGAATGAAATGTTCATGGTAGGCAATGAATATTTGATGAAAGTTCAGTGAGCGCTATGTAAGCTATAGTGTTGATAAAACTTCATTTGCGTAGCTAACGATGTTACATTTAAAAAACTTATAACTATGTATTAGAATTTAGTTGATGTAATTAGTTCAGAACTTCTATTCTAGAGATTTCACTGATTCAGTGTTCTTGGAACAGTTTATCAAAAATGGGATAGCATTCATCTGTGATCATTTTAACGGTCACCAACAATGATAGTTGTATTGAGTAAGAACTTGAATTGTCTCCGACGAAATGTGCATTTTTGAGGAATTATTTTGTGAGCATCCTTGAATTGTATATGTTTGCTGGAGTTGTACTTCAAGAATTATTTGAAAAAACCCTATTTTGCCTCTCGATTTCAATGCTAATTTTGTGGAAGTCTCATTCTAAAATCGGCAATTTGACGCAGATTATCGCGTACTAGAAGTTGTTTATTGTTGCGTGAAAAGAGTATTTGCACTTATTATTGGACTAAAGAATAGAGCGTAAATTTATTCGTAATTGGAGCTTTGGCGATAAAAAACTTCTTTCGTTCTTATCGTATGCAGACCTTCGCCTGGTCAGCTTACAAATCCATCAAGTTCATTGTTTTATCTGATTAACTGCTCCAATAAAGTAAATTTTTTTTTTCTCGAATTTCAAACGTCAATGTCCGTCCTCAAATAGGTCAAGGTTGTTTTTCATTCTTTTTTTTTTCTTGAATAACTTACCGTTTTCAAATATTGATAATTCGTAACTCATGAATTGAAAAAATAATGTGGCATCATATTTTTCAGTTCTATTTTTCCTGATCCATTTCTTCATGTTTCTGTGATACGTTCTGTATGGAATCATTATCCGAGTGTTTCTCAACCTCATTCTCGTACAATTAAATGTTGATTCAATTATTGTTTTATCTATCACATAGTTCTTTCATAAATTTTAGATTAGCAATAAACAATAGTGTTCGTTGCACATTATAAATAACAGTTATGCTTGATAATTTTTTTCTTTTTGATTGCAATTATTTAACAAATGTATGTGTTTATGTTCATTTTGTTTCTCCTGTGGCCGCAGAGTGCTTTCAACGGAAGGGACTTTACAGTTGTTGCTATTAATAAATTGAATGTTTGATCGACTACAGTTTGTTGATCATGGGTATTTATTGGATTATTGAATGTATAAATTTCGGATAATTCCGGCACAATTGTATTTAACTTCCAGAAATGGGTATTTGGTGCTGAACGGTTAGGTAAAAAAGTTAAATCTGGTGTATTTGTATGCTGTTATTTTTAATGACTCGCGAACACAAGATTTATGATAACAATGATCGCTGCATTTATGCTTTTTTAGAATTCTCAATAGCGCTGAGTTGTGAAAATTTCTTTGAATATTGTATGTTTAGAACTCGATTGAAATACCTTTTTACATTTTGTCCCTTGACAAAAAAACAAAAAAAAATTGAAATATCAGGAAATAGTCTAGTCCGGTCAGAAGAGTATTTTTATTTGGACAAATTAGAATAGTTTTGATTTCTTCACTAATTGGTCGGTTTTGGCATCTAAAATAACATAATAAAAGTCATATTCCCTTACGCCACAAGCGCCCCAGATATGGAGGTGCATATGCCCCCTAAAATTGTTTTTAATGTTAATCTCAACAAATACTGATTTTTTCAAAAAATTGGTATGGTATGAAAATGTTTGGCACTAAATTTTCTGTAAAAAGGTACTGTAAATTTTAGTCATTTGACATCCCCCTTTTCAGCCAAATGAGCACAAAAGTTTGGACCTTATCATTGTGTACCATAACTAGGTAAGTACAGTTGTTGTATTGACGCAATATTCACCTTGCATTCACTTGGGTATGTGTGTCAGAATGTTGGTAAGGGGGAAAATACTCGCATTTTTTTTCCTTTTGCTGTCTACAATTGAAAACAATGAGGTAAAAAAAAGAATAATATTCTAAAACTTTTCTATCCATAATTTTTTTCCTTGTCTGATGAGGGGGTGGGTAGCAGAGAGGTACCTGCTTCAGGGTCGAGGGTAAAATAGGGGGCCCATCCAGGTCCTGAGGAAACTTGAAAACTGAACAAAAATTAAAATTGAGAAAAGGGTCCACTGTAAAATAGGGGGCCCATCCAGGTCCTGAAGAAACTTAAAAACTGAAGAAAAATTACCAAGTATTCCTCTTTTTTCCCATAATTTTTCATTTCAGCTAGTGAAAAAAAAAGAAAAATGGTGGCATTAGACACTCCTTGCGTATCATTTTGACACCAATGCAAAAATTAATGTGTCTATAAGTCACAGTTATTGCGTTCATAAAGCAACTTTACTGTACTCATACTTTCATGCCCAAGGGCATGAACAGTGCTTGAGTATCAATAGTGACTCGAGAATTAAGGTAAAGAAGGTGAAGATGCCGTATTTTCAAAAAGTCATGTTGGCAGCACTATTGAGGGAAAAATGACGTCACTGGTATGTGCAGGGTAGTCAACAGACCTTTTGTTCAAATTTATGTAACAACCTTTGTCCTTCCCAGTATTCTATTTTAAAGTTAATTGTGTGTTTGATGATAACCTTTAAAATAATGAACTAGAATTTTGATGCTAGTTATTGTGAAGATTGAATTGTCCTATTTCCTTTGATAATTTATGAAGTAATATTGCGATAGTATTTAATTCCACTGATTTGATTTGTCATTTAATTTTAAAAATGTGAAACAATAAAAAATTCAAATTGGCTAATATGGCCAACATTTATAGTGGCTAAGATGAGGCATCTATATTGAAATTACTCATTGCAGAATGATATTTTTGCAACACCTGTTTATAAACTCCATTTTTATACGCAACTTGACGATGTTTAAAGCAGGCAATTTTAAAACCATGTAGGACTGATGTATAAAGTACTTACCATATACATTGGTCTTCACTTTATACATTGCTTTAGGCACATAGTCATTTTATGTACTAGTCTTACAACTGCACCCAACTTACATTGTCATTTTCATTTTTTTTTTTTTGTGGAAGTTTCTCCATTACGGGGATTTAAACCACCTACTTCATGTTGGTAGGCCAGCGCGGTAACCACTACGCTATAAGGTTACATTGAAATAATGGAGATAGTTTGCGCTTGTATGTTTCCCATTTGAAAAAATATTAATTTTTTTCTTTTTTTTTTTAAGGGGGAGGTTTTGCAAAAAATAGTGAGTGACACGTGTGTATATGGTAGGTGATTGATATTAGTGTGATTTGCAGTACAAGCTGAAGGTGAGTGCTGCAAAAATCACACTCGGATCAAAATCACCTACTTCATGCTCATGTATCACAAATAATTATTAATTCATTAAATTGAATGAATAATTAAATAGGTACCATCTTTTATCATTTCCTTTTTATTTTTAGTCAAATTTTAGGGAAATACATTAGAAAAACATACTGTGATTCCAAAGACAGAAGAATATCTTCAGAAAACATTTTAGAAACAATTCAAACTGATTTTTTTTCTATTTTCAAAAGCCAAGAAAAATGATTCTGTGTAGTTATTCTTCAATTTTAATAGATTTTTTCCAGAAATTTTAACAATTTTGGATTTGACTTTTTTGTTTTTTGAAATACATGTAAATTTCCATTAGCCATCTTAGCTGCCACTATGCGGCATCTTATCTGTCCTATGGGGTAAGATGGCGAAAATTAAGATTTTTATTATTTTTATTACTTGATTATTTTGGAATAAACATTTGATTGAATGGTGGAAAATGATGCTTCAGGCTCAGAAGCACATATGTGCCAAATAGGGTCTTTTTTCAACTCTCCTATCCAAATCTATTTCAAATATTCAAAAGGTGCGGCCATCTTCTCACCCTATATCTGTTCGCGGCGGTGGGGAATGTGACTTAGTACGTTATTTTAGACACCCAAACCGACCGATTAGTGAAGAAATCAAAATTATTCTAATTTATCCTAATAAAAGTCTTTTTTTGTTCTCATTTGATTGAACTTAAAAACAATTACAATTTTTTTTTTAACTAAGATTTTTCAATTATTTTATTCAGGTGAGTCAGACGTAAAGAATTTTTTGTTACAAAAATTCGTTTATTTCGTAGTCTACCATCTGAATGACTTAATACAAAAAAATACCGTCAAATAAATTACCTTGTGCTTCATCAATGGTGCAGCTTTTTTCTCTTCCCTCCACCACCGCAATTTTTGTTTATATACTTCAACGAAATATCAAGAATAACTTTTATTTACATCAGTTTTCGAATTACTTTTTCTTCTTGTAATTATTTCATCGCACACGAAGCATTTATTCTTTCTCAGCGAGTTTCCCTAAAATGAAAAAAACAACTAAAACCCCATCTTGTAAAAATTATTTTTATTGAACGTGGTATTATGTACTTCTTCCAAGTGTTTTCTTTTACATAATATGCTAAATCATCACCAAATTTTTTACTGAAAAATGGTTGAAATGTCTGAAAAGTATTTGAAATTGTTTGGTCATGCTTGGTCTTTCATAGAACTTCCAAAACTTTTCAGGAATTTGGTGTTTCGTATGGTTGAGTATTTTGTGTTTACCTTGATCGTAGAGCATTTTTGCAACGTTATCATGTGAACTTGTAGCTATTATCGACAATTGTAAATTGTAAACACCAGCAGGTCATAATTGATTATTTAAAAGTTTTAATAGGTCCTTTATTTATCCGTGTTTAACCCAGTTACTGAAAACTTCCCTTCATCTCAGAATCATCGAAAATTGCTTGAAATTATCGATGAGTCTGCAGATTATCCGGACCTATTTGAACGTATTTGGAAGCTAAGGTAATTCTATTTAAATCTAATAATGTGTTTATGTGAGGAAGAGTATAATCTGTAGTTACCAATCAATCGCGAATCGACTTCAAAAAAATGGAGAAGGAGGTCATCATTGATCAGCTGATCTGATCCGCATGGATTTTTCTGTATGTTCGAACATAAATTTTCACATTGGGTATCGATTTTGATGAATTTTTTTAAATGATAAAGCGGGATTCCGTGGTATCCTCATTCGTTTTTGAAACGATAAGATGGTTTTTGAGCTGTCTTTAAAAAAGTGTATTTTTTCTTATAGCCTCGCCTTTTTTTCTCAGAATTCTTGTTTTAAAGAAGTTCGCTTCTAGATATGAAATTTTCATAGGTTTGAATCGAAATCGAGCCATTAGTAAGTAATGAAACAACTGGAGGTCGAACCCTCTAGTTATGCATAATATCGATATTTTTTCGTATCAATTGCCAGTCGATAGTGTCGATATTTTATGCATCTCTAAAACTTTCCTTCTTCCGTTCTAAGCTTCAAATAATAATTATTTGTTTGTAGACGTTAATTTTATTTTCTTCAATCTCATTTAAAAGGAAAACTCGTATTTTTCTGTACGTGCAAATGCATTATGAGTTTCAATTACAGAACAAAAAACTCCCTGAAAGGTGTTGGTATGGACCTACCCGAACTAACGTGCTGTAAAACCGGGGGTGGAAATACAGTACGCCTTTTTGCCTCCAACTCTGATTCTAAATAATTTGCAATGTTAATGTTGTTTGGTATATGTGTCAGTATTGTATGATCTCACTATTGTTGAAAATTAAGAATTTATGTTTTGGTGATTTTTTTGTCTAAAATTACTGTTCGTTGTATGAAGGAAAATTTCAAAAAATTTTGTGCTGATCGTAACTGAATTTTCTCTAGATCTCATTCTAAAGTTGCATCGTATAAAATGTACTTATATAGTTACGATGGGAAGAGTGAACCACGATAACGAATTTGTCTGGTCTCAGGTACTCTAATCAGAACTAGTCTGTGGTGTTGAAGTTGAAGATTTTTTAAAATAAAATATGCCTGTCGTTGAAGAAGAAAGCTTTCTCAAGTTTTATACTATGATGCTTCAATTTGTTAATGTCGATTTTAAAAATTTTGATAAATGAAACAAAAACAAAGTATCTCGAGTGTCCCGCTACATTTTAATTCGACCCTGTTTTTGTTTCTTTTTATTTCACTTTCTCAGCTATAGTTGAATAATAATGAATTTCAAAAACCTTTAATTTTTTTCGAAGAAATTCTTTGAAAATTAAGTTATTGTTTCGTCTAATTATTTTTCTTTAAATCGATATTTTGCCGTGACATAATTTGTATTAAAATGTTTCCATGGTATGAAAGCGACAATAAAAAAATTATTTTCGTTTTTTTTTTAAGTAATCGACCACAAGTAATACCCAATTTCCGCGAGTCCAGTTTTGGACTACTATCGGGTACAGGGTAAAAAAATGACCTTGTTTCATTTCACTGCTTTTTTTTTTTTTTTTTTCTTCATTTCCCTCGACAGCTATTGACTGACTGTTTCGTCCCTTTTGTCTTATTGAAAATGAATCCTCACGACGCTCTACTTTAACGGATAACGTGTAATCATCGTTTATATACGGCTGTGTCTTTTCGCTGAAGTAATATTAAATTGAAGCAACTTGAAAAAAATACAGTAAAAAAAATGAGTAGTGGATGAAGAAAATCATTGAGACTCGAAAAACGTTGCACTTTCGTGAAAATTTATTTTTCAGAGGCCTGTAGCGACGTTTAATTATACCTCGTTGTTGCATAATTTTGTAGATAACAACCATGGTTAACAAATTAAGCGACTGACTCGATTTCGATGAAATATTGACCTGATCCGTTTTGGAAAACGATACATCACTATTTGTTTAGCATGTTTTTAAGTAGCTTTTATTTAAAAAATCGGCTAATCACGTTTGGTGCGGTATTAGCTCCCAAGGTTGAGAGTGGGTACGTTTTTCGTTTCATAACCTCAGGAAAATTTTGGCACTAATAACTCAAATTCATGTATAATTTTATATATATATATATATATATATATATATAAAACGAGAAGATACGATAGATAGATAGATAGATATGTCAATTTCTTGTTCTCACGGTACAGGTCGCAATTTTTGTCCAATAATACCGAAATTTGGTACGAACATTTGTGCTAAGCCAAGAGGCAGACTCATTGACTTGGTGCGGATCGGCCGGATGGTACTTCCGGTACCATCATTTTCGTTTTTATTGTAGCTATAAAATGATCAATTTTTAACCAATAGTCACGAAATTTGAAATGAATGTTTATTTTCATTTATTGTAGTACTCTACTAATTTTGGCATGTATCGACCGGACTGTACGCTATTTTTGTTTTTATTTTGGTCATAAAAGGCGGAATTTTGGAACCATATGTACGAAATTTAAAACATGTATTTATTATAATTTTTTGTAGCATGCTACCAGTTATGATCCGGATCGACTTAACGGTACTTCGGGTAAAGCTTTTTTTCCTCTTTTTTTTTCTTCTAATTTGCATGAACTTTTCTTTTTACAAAAATTACCTACATGTTCACATTTTCTATTTTTTATTTCATAACTTTATTTTATTTCTTTGGTTTTATTTGTAATTCTATGATTATTTACCATAATTTATCATTTTAGTTAATTTTTCATTTCAAGAAATAATGCTTTTAAATTTCATACTGTTATATTTTGTCAGCAGCTAACAAATATTGTTCAATCACAACATACCATTAACACATATAAACTTACAGATAATTAATGTGACAATCAAAATTCATAATTCTTTTTCTCGAAAACCTACGTTTTCTAGCGGGGCTTGCTGCGATAGAGTTCTTTTTTATTGTAGTAATCATTCTAAAATTTTCGAATATGTTTGTAAGACTGAAATATACCGATAAGGTGAATGTATCAGTTTTATTGAAAGTTTGTGCGAATTTCTGGGTGGATAATAAAATTGAATGGTAAGATAGCGAAAAATGTTCGATTCTGTTTCAGAATATTCGTTTGTTATCGCCATAGGAAAATGAACTAGTTTCAATATTGTAGAAACGAATTCAGTGTTCCATCTATAAACCTGCTCTTCATAATAATAAAATTTATCGTAAAATTGAAACAAATTGTTCGCTTTTCAAAATATCCGTGCGTTAGCGTTATTGTTTAATCTATGACGAATATACTTAATTAGTGACATGCGCGCGTGTACGTGTGATTCATATGCTGATGTAAGATTACTAATGAATTGATATTTCGTTTTGCATTAAAATCTTCAAGGTGAATTTCAGAGGTGTAGGAGAAGTGAAGCTTTTTCCATCTGGAGGAGAAAATGAGTAGAGTATTGTGTTCAGTGCCTATTCTCGTTCGATTGACCTATGCGACATTGACAGATGAAGAGTTTTAATTTACAAAATACAGTGGCACATCGTCCTGCTGAAAATTAGTGTATTACGTAACATGAGAGGAAAGTGAAAAATTATCAATGAGTTTGAAGTTAGCAAGGATGAGCTTTAAGCGAGGGTGGTTACCGCACAAGTTGATGTGTGTTCCCTCTGACCAAGTTGCGTATGATACTTTATTAACTAAGAGAATAAAAATTTTACTGATTTAGTACCGGTTTCGCCATCCTCAGTTAAGAGCTCAATTTAGCCGCCTATCAAATTTCTCAGCTATTTATTTCAGGTCACCTTTTAAGACGGAAGACAAAGAGTACTATGATGTGTGTGTAGAAGCGCATATTTGTTTCTTCTTTTTTTTTCTTCGTAAAAGTCGTTGAATCCAGTTTGTCAACCGTTGTAATAAAATGAGAAATGACGTAACAAAAAGAAAAACAATTTTATGGAAGAAAATTCGTTACATTAAACCTGTAAAAGCTAAAAAAAAGTCAACACTGATTTATCTTGTTTCCATAAGTTTGTAGTAGTTAAAGTTACGTATTTTTTCACTTTTGTAAATCTGATCATTCTGTATCCCCATGTGTGAAATTTTTAGATATTATGAACTTTTCTTAGCACCTAGTAAACCTCGAATTGGGGGGAAAAAAACATGAAATAATGATTTCAGCGACCCGAATGTCAAAATATATTTTCTTCATTGGATTTGTTTTCTGCCTTCAGACTTCCGGTTTTTGGATCTTTTTAATCCTTTATACGAACAGGAAATGATGAACTTCTTTGAAATACAAGTATCTCGTCTCAAAAAGCCTCACCGTTCATTTTTGAAGCTTTTTGTTTTCTTTTTTTTCTATTGCTAATAATAACATTGTATCCTTCCCAATTGTTATTTTAGTGTTACTTAATCTGGTTTCTTTTTCTGACGTACTATTTTCATTCCCACGTTTCTTTTATTTTCTCGTTTTATTACATTTCATGCTTCAGTTGACCGTTATTTCAAAACTCGGGAATTCTATTCGTAAACATTGAGGAAACTCGAATCGATTACAACATTTTGTTTTATTGTTATATCTGATTGCTCACTTTCATTTAAATAAATTATATTCAAAAATTTTTGGATTCTGAAAATGTCTGAAATTGATGTTTTGATTTCGGAAAATGAAATTGGGTAGGAAGTTGGTAGGTGATGTGTTCAAAAATATGTAAAATTATGTTGTCGTCTAATAATTCTAGCGTTCGTTGTGAAATTAAAATACTTATTTTTTCTGATCAAAGGGTTAAACTCATTTCAGTCGACTTTTAACTTTGGATTTATTAAATTATTCTATAATGAGAAATATTCGTTGGAAGGGAAAAGCTACACAGCCTTATCCTTAGATATTAGATTAGGCTACGTATCATATCAACGAATGAGTCGTTTGGTAGTTATATTTGTTGAATGCTCAGTTTTTAATATTTAATCTTCCAATTTTAAAATTTTTTCTCTTGAAAGCTTATTTATTCCTGTTTCGCTAATTGACAGCAAGTTTCATTCAGTTAGTGTTTTTTATTAAGTGTAATTATGTATCCGTCATCTATATGGGTAATATAAAAATATTATTCATAACTCCTCCTGCTCCACTGATTTAAATATTTGAAAAACATTTTAGCAGGTATTTTGTAAATTTAATTCATTACAGGTGCTACAGTCTTTATGATACTATTATAGATATAGTTGGCTATTCTCATTCATGATGCATTCCTTTAAACCATATTATGTTAACCATTGTATTACTTCTAACTTTCGAAGGCCCATAGCAAGTGATCCATAACAGTGTCAACTACACATGATTTCTATATCAATTTTTTTCCCCATGATATGCCCTCGAATTTACCCCATACCAATAAGTAAATTCGGAGAACCCATTCATTTCTCATTTTTCAGATTTCTTATAATTCAAACGGAAAGTTTCAAGTCATGCCGGGTGACTCGAAATCCCTGTTGATGGAATTCATGGCTTAATGTTTCGCTCTTGCATGGTTTTAGACAAAGTACGCTGTGATAGATTCGTATAGGTTCTTATGCTGTGTTCAGTTCATGCACCTGAATCTGAACCACTTTTCTCCACGTCTATTTTTTTTTCTTCAAAGATGAGTTGACAGACGTTAAATTGGTTTTACTCAATGCTCGATTAAGTATTTTTTATTCAGACTCGAGAATGTTTGGGTTATATCTTTTACTACCCTGGCAGCATGTTCTCCAACGGTGGTTTCGGTGCTAATGATGGAGCACGTTTTTCGAGCAGTTAACGGTAGTGAAAACGTGCTCTTTGGCTCACGTAATTTTCTTTTTTCCATACCTATGCAAGTGAGGGGCCGGCTGCTGAAGTTAGTTTTGATTGGTTCGATTAAGATAGCGTTGACATGTTTCATACGATAAGTAGCAAAGCATTTTGTTTTTGCTTTTCGTATTTTAACGTTATTTTCAATCTTGGAGTACGTTGCATTTCCAAACTTCCTCGTTTGCATTCTCACAGCTGGATTAAAATATATTTCAGCATTGCTCAATTTTTATTTTGGAATTGTATTTCAACTGATTGTGAACGGTGTCTGCTATCATTAATAACTGGATTCACTTTAAAATTTTATAATTTACTTAATGAAATGAGAAACCTTGTTTATGTTCTACGTTAAATGGAAGCAAACGCTTATTTTAATTTCATGCCACTTCGTTGTGAGTTTTTGTTATCACACTTATTTTGAGTTGATATTTGGTTTCTGTATCATTTTAACAATATTTTTGACCTAATGGGCTTTACTGATCAGTATTGTTTTCCTAATCGAATGAAGGTGGAGAGTATGAGAATTTTGGATAGAATTTTCTCGACATAATTTTATGTGAGAGGCTTGATGTTAGTGACGAATATCACTTGCGAAAAAATTGAACGCATGGCTTTTATTTTTATACACTTGAATTTTTGTCTTGTCTTACTGGTCCGCAATCTAGACTTTTATTAAACCACCCGTATTCCTCTGGTTTTAGGAATGGAAATTATTGGAATTTCGCTTATCGATAACTATTGATAATACTCCCTCCCTTTTCTGCACAATAAATTCTCGAAAACTTAGTGAAAAAAAGAGAAATGAAAGAGAAATCTTCAAACTGGTACATCACTTACCATGTAAAGTAAAGAGAAAAACATTTTAAGAGTCAACTTCAGTTGAAGAAAACATATTTGCATTTAAAACTATAGATTTTTAATTGCAAAAATCTGAAATTTGTAAACAGTTGATAGTTATTGTTAACAGCATCACTTATCGATAATTAATGATAATCTTATTTATTCCATTCGTAGTCCCCAGTAGTTGAATGCTGAATCTAATTCCATTTGCTCTTTTTTCTTCCATTTTTGTCCGTCTCATCAGTAGTGGTGTAAGACCCCAAAAGCTTTTTGACTATATATAACTACTAGAGAGTTACCCAATGCTGTTACGCAGCAATAATTCACGCAGATGTACGTAAATGTGTCTGAATTATCAATAAATCAGGTGCAAAATGAAGGGAAAAAAAAGTTAGACTGTAACCGAAATATATGCATAGCCATAGCCAAATATGTCTAACTTCGGTCACCTGATAGCACGTTGACATACGTGACTATAAATATACCCTTGCATGTGAAGGAAATATTTCTGGCAAATAATCTTGGGAAAATTAATACGTCGAATATTGAACTAATATTGTATTTTTGTTTCCATTTTTTTTTGTCGAGGTTCCGCAGCGTTATGGTGACGTTGCTTACCACCCGAATAGTGCTAGATTGGAATCCTATAAGGATCCAAGTTTTGAAGAATTTTTCTCAATATTTTTTGTGGAGTGGATTTTTAGGTAGTTTTTATCCTCCAAATGTTTTTCAAAATAATTATTTTTAGCTTAGACATGTTTTTACTTGCAATGAGTTGCTTGAGCATCTACTGTTGAATATTTGCTCAGTAAACGCTTAAAAAATAAATGCTTGACATTTAAAAGCATATGCTCAAAAATGAGCAAATACTTGAGAATTTATAAGTATTCTCAATAATTTTGGTTTCTGGCCTAGATGAATGAATAATAAGTTTACAAAAACTCAATTTTCAAAATACACATTTATTATAAGTGTAAATAATTGCGTGAGATCTAACGCACTTACACTGCTGTTTATTGTACTACATTTTGTTCTCGAGTGAGTACATTATCTAATCAGCATCCATAAAATCTAAATTTTATCTTCACTCAACAGGCAGATGCAAGGTGCTGATGCATGCTATGCCCCTTGAAGGGTGACAGTAGCTGGGGGACAACATCTGGAGTTCACCCTGCTATTGCCAACATATAACATTTCATATCTTGGTCAAGTCCCCCCCACATCATCCAAAAGACTCATCCGTTGGTGGTACTGTGTTGGCATTTGTTATCCTCACTAACACGTAAGAGAAACAGTAAAAAAAAGGCGTGAGTTTTGTTGGGGCATACTCATGAAGGATTGATGTGTAGACTTTTGATAATAGTGTGGTTATGTGTGCGTGCAACACATTGTGCATGCACACAACCACAGACCTACATGTCATGTAATACACACAAATGAGTGTTACAATATTGTAAGAGTTACAGTAACAAGAATTTGACAATCTTAATTCTCATTTAGCTCCTACCATAGACCAAGCTCAAAGATAAAATTTACCCAAAATATTTCCTCCACATATAGGTGTGTATTTATAGTAGGCAGGTCATTAGAACAGTTTGTTTTTTAAATGAAAGTGTCTGAATTTTTGGTGTTCGTTGTCTTTGAAAGGAAAGGGCGAGTTGTGAAAAAAAAAAATTTAATGCTATCGCTCTAGAGAAAAGTTTATCATCACGTTCATTTTCTTTTCTCTTCTTTACTTAAATTTTGTTTTTGAAAAGTTAACTGAATAATTATTAGCATGTTGTACAGGTTATCTGGTGTTATCTACTTAACTATGAATTATTTCAGTGATTCGTCATCTACTTGTATCGCTAGTGACCTTGAAATTTCGCTTTATTCGAGATTTCCGATGCATTTACTGTTTTATCCAGACAACTGTTTCTCATTCTGTCAACTTAATTTATTTCCTGCTTGTTAATTAATGTTTGTAATATGAGATAGCATTTACTTGATTATATTCTTCTCTGCTTAACGAATTCTCTTTCCAGCAATTGAGATCTGGTGTATATTTTCTCGGTTTGGTTGGTTTTGAACTACTTCTACGGAAATCGTGAATTTTGTTGACTATCATTATGTAAATTTATTTGAATTTTCCATTGTATCCGCAAGCCTGTGCATTGAAGTTGAGTAAGTTTATGTACTTTCCTGCTAATGGAGCTGACGTGACGATATGTATCTCCGCAAAAAATCGGTAGAGAAATGCGTTAATTTCTATTATCTTAGTTGATGAAATGAAAAATGAGTTTAAGAAAAGAAAATTTTAATGCCAGATTACGTTATACGAAAAAATGTGTCGTTCTTAAATTGGATGAAGCATCTGGTCGTATTTGTTGTCATTTTTTCATTTTTTCTCTTTCTTTTTCACTCGTTTTCATTTATAGTTACATCAGTTAATAAAAGTAAAGGCCGTTGTATAAAATTGTTTCCAGTAAAAATAATGTTTTCGAAGTTTCTTTAATTCTTACCAGGATTCAGCAAACTGAAGTCTAAACTTTTCAGTTGCTTGGTCGACGTTTTTTTTTAATAAACTAATCATTTGTAATTACATGTTTCCTCTTCGCTGGTTTATCCAATGTGTTCATTAATTTTAATGTCAATCCTAAATGAAGCCGGATTAGTGCGAAATTGTACCTATACGAAATTCAAAGAGTTTTCTTTAAAAACAATGTAGTCCAATGACGTATGCGGGTATTAATAACTAACTACATTTCCCTCTTGAAATTGTAGTTCAGAAATGATAGAGCAGTCTGCACGTTTCAAATCAGCGTAAAAAGTTTTCTACATATGCTACAGATGTAGTCTAAATGAAGTTTCAGAATTTACAAAATTTAATTTTTCGTAACTTGTTTTCTAATGACTAATTGAATTTTTTATTGTTTGTTTTAGGTAAGTGTTGGATAATGTACTGATATATTCTCATTTGTTTCGAATGTTGTTGTAAGTGTTCTTTTGTCTCTTACATAAATCCTATAAAGAAATCTAGTGAAGTTTTTGAAGCATTTTGGACTCATACCTCATAAAATTTAGGAAGCTACTCTGCTCTGGAATAGGTCACTTTAATAACGCTATACATTCCTGAGCGTTTCGTGCTCATGTTACAAAAATTAATTAACGTTTTATCATCTATGGACTGGGTGTGAGCAAAATCAATTGAATATGATTTTTTTGTTGTATTTTTTTTTTTTTTTTTACTTTTTATTTGTGTGGCATCGGATAATGAAGTAGTCTATTAACACTTACCTTTCAAAAAAATTTAGCTTCGATCATTTACCTTAAGTTTGATTAGATTGTGGTATGTCATTAGTTTTAAGTCAATAATGACGTCATTTTATTACGGTCTACCATACAAACATATTTGTCGTTCGTTTGTTTTTCTGTATTATTCGCGTGAGTATTGCGACTACATTTGTGCCGAGAATAAAAGTAGTTTGATTCATGTGTTCATTAATGATTTCGTGATTCGTTCGCATTCAGTCGAAATTTTTTTTATCGTTTTTCTTCGTTTCTTTCAAAAATTGCCTAAAAAGTTGATGAAAAGGTTGTACTTATTTTATGTTTTATCTTTTCCCCTCCAAGTTTCGTGGCAGTGGTTGGTTGCGTGGGCCACTGATGTCTCTCGCTTTCGACTGAGTTGAACTTAATTTTGTATTATGAAAATTACGCGAGATTATTGCATTAAAAATAACAGTTTGTTTCTTAACTTCATTTGTTCCTAAGTTTTTTTTCTGATGATGATTAATTTGGTGGTGTCGAAAAATGCTGCTTCGAAAAAATGAATGAAACATTAATTTTATTCATTGTTTTTTCCTCCTAAAAAGAACCCTCATGGGCGAAGACGGATTTTTGTGGCGTCGGGGGTTGTGCATTTCCAGAAATATGTACCATCAAACAAGAAAAAAAAAAGTTTAATATATGATGAAAAGTGAAAATGAATTATTCATTCAGATTTAAAGGGGGCAGCTACCTCGTATCAACATTCCCAGTGCTGAACGTGTGTAATAGATTGAAAAATTTTCATTGGCTTCACTTTAAACTTGTGAAACTTAGAACGGCTGACCATTTCTGTTGTCGTTTAGACTGTTTGTACGTATTTAAGTTTAGATGATGAAATTGTTTTTTTATTACATTTTTATTAATCTACATTGAATTGCTATCATGCCCACCAAACTAGGTATGAGTTGCATCTTTATAGAATTCAGTTTGCTTTTTGAAACTACGAATTTTGCAGTACTTCTGATTCAATATTTATATTAGTGGTTTAAATTTTGTTTAGCTTTCTTTTTGTATCCTTTGTGCATAATTAAACACTCGTTCTTGCTTCGAGTTGAAATGCTTAATACTTGCGGTTGAAGGTTTTTTTGTTTCTTTCGAGTCTCTTCCTATTGTTGGCTACTTCACGTTTTAGTTTCATTCTGTTTAGTGTTGAAATATGATACTTGTTGAAAAACATAGGTCTGTTTGATTTGAAAAAAGTGTGATAGTAGTTCTCCATTGAGAGTGTTTGATTTTCTCGTATAGAACTCGAGGAAAAAAACTCATTAAAAAGGTGCCCAATTTTCGGACTCGACTGGGGAGGTTCTAATAAAAAAAAGTCCTTTTTTAAAAATAGTAGCGTGTTTATTTATATTGCACGTCTTTCGTATTGAAAAACAGTTTTCTTTAGATAATCGATTTTTTCTGCTTTATAGAAGTTGACCGAACTAAAATCATAAGGTAACAGAATTTTTTCAGAACGAAACAACAGGTTAAGCATTTTTTTGAGTTATCGAACAAGGTATTTGATAAAAATAAATTTTTAATATTTTGTAAAGTTTTCTTTCCGTCATTTTTAATTTTTTTTCTTGGGGTCAAATTTGAGAGGTTTTTTTTATGAAGTTTCAGACTGATGTTTTCCTCATCTTTTTTCGTCTCTCTCTTTTTTTTTTTTCTTCATTGGAAGTTTAAATTTATTGAAAATATGTCCGTAATCATCAACAATTTTTCTGTTGTAACTAATTTTATGTTCAACTAATAAAATAATAAAAATTGTATGTGGGATAATTTGTTTTTGTATGCCTGCGACGAATGTTGAAAATAAATTTCCTAATGAATTTTCTTTTTTCTCTTGAAATATATCGACGTTAATCTATTTTACTACTGTCAGGGAAACAACTTCGCGTTTCTCAATAATCGAGAAATACGATTCAAATTCGACAAAACATTCACAAAAATAAATTGAAACGCGCTTTTTATTGCGTCGCAGTTAATTGAGAAATATTCGGTGAAAAAATTCGCTGCTTAGTGAAAGTCGAAAAATAGTTTTTTAACAATTTTACAACGTCGTCGTTGTTTCAGTCGACGACGTCGGACACTTTTATCGTCTTTGGTCTCATTTGAATTGTAAATTTTTTACCAACATTTACCCTCGATTTAACAGATAGCACCGACGTTTTCGTTTTTACTTTTTTTCCCTCGTACACGCGATGGCGAACAAAATTTGAAAAAAATGAGGAAAAGAATTTGATGCTGACTTCGACGTGTTGTGTGCTTCATCCCTTTGTCGCCCATCTTGTATTCTGGTGTAGTTACGCACTGGTAATTCTTCGATCAATTATTTCCTTTACCTTGGAAAATCGATGCGGTTGCTTTGGAATTTTCTTTTAGCATTATTCGTTCTTACCCTTCCCTTTTTTACAGCATCCAATTTTTATTAGGGTGTTAGCTTGAACTGTTTGTTTTTAGTTATAAGCACCGTTTATAGGGGTGCTGGGTGTGCTAAATCACCCCCAGACTCAATTATTAGTTCTTAGACAGTTCCTATTTTCATTAGAGTAGTTCAATAAAACGTTTTTTGTTTTCTGTCTAGTGATTATTGTACCGAAAAAGTAGCATCTTCAAAAACCTGACCCAGACGGCGCCTATGTTTTTAGTGCTATTGAATATTTTCTTCATGACATTTTTTGGATGATATATTATTGTAATTTTCTAAAAGGAGTATTTATTTGTTGTATTATCATTCACGCAGCAAAATAATTTGGTACAATAATGAATTATTAATAATATAAATGAAATAAACGTTGATCTGTTGCGTATGTATGTGCGCGTGAGTGTCAGTGTGTCAGGATTGGGATATTTTTTGAATTCGAAATTTTTAGAACCCATGAAAACTATAAAGATAGACAATCATAAGTTACGAGCAGAAGCGAATTTACTATTTTGGCGCCCAGTGGATATAAACTTGAGCGTGTGCCTCTACTTCCCCGCCCCCCCAAAAAAAAGAAGATATTTTTCTGTTATTTTTCTCCTTTCAGTGTTTCAAATAATTTTTGGCTGAAAACCGTATCTAATTCGGAAATTTATGCAACTTTTGACTCACTGGGCGTTACGCTGGAACCAATGTATTGAGTGGTGCGCCCCATTTCTTTCAGTTATTTATTAATTTTTTAAATAGCTTGAACATAGCCTCAAAAATATTGATTTTGAGTGCTGTTCGACTTAAGAGTTCTGCAGTTGCCTCTAGTTAATTAATATAATATCCTACTTGTGGACACTAATTGTAATGTTCATCCAAATTTTCATTCCAGTAGCCCATCCAATGATGCCTCACAATGTAGGTTTTTTCTGAATTGGGAGGAATCAATTCACCTAATCTCATTACATTTTTAGGTAAGATAAAGCAGTAAGCAATGTAGCAATGTAGCAATGTCATATATTTGACAGTATTTGCCCTGGGCGTTTATAAATCGTGCTTTTATGTCGTTTTTGATGATTTTTTTGTTTGAGGGAGGTCAAAAGAGATCATTGAGAATGTGTGAATCCTCCTTTACGACTGACCTATCTACGTCCTTGCTGTTTACCTACCATAACCGTAATTTCTATGACATAGTGATTGAGGAAGTAGAGATACTCCTCCAATTAAAAGTTTGAGCTGTTGCAAAAGTGCTGTAAAAGTTGTTGAAATATCGATTTATTTTTTGTACGTTATATTTTATCTGTAGCTTATGTTAGATGTTTTCCTTTCATGTTTCTAGCATTGTGTGTTTGTAGAAACTTCAACGTCTCTCAATAAAAACGTACATTGGCCTTTAATTTGATAACTTTCTGAGCCCTGTTTTCGATGTAAAACATTTTTAGCCATGTACACGTTGTATCATTTCAGCTTAACATATCTTTGGTGCATTGCAGTGTGCAGGAGGTGCGATATATTATTTTATCAAAAAATAAAATAAAGATATGTTACATCCTTTCCCAGATGACATCGGTATGGTTCTAACACCTTAAAGATGATATTCAGCTTAACACCACGTAAATGTGGTCTAAACTAAGTATCTTCTCATTAAGGCCAGGTTGTATCAACTTTGAAGTTGAACTGAGAAGACGCGTGATAAAATGAAATTGAACCCCCTACTCATTGACAGCTTCACTATTTGCAATAACCGACATTGTGTCTACAAAATTTTGATGTGCGGTTAGCAGTAACGTCGAGGGCCATGAAATGAACGAAGTACCCTCTACCTATGAGGGCTAATTCCTGATCGAAATTAATGAGCAGATTTTCATAGAAAACATACTTAAAAATTCATCTATCGTATTTGCTGTACTCTTTTGTGACTCGGTTTGACAACAATTCGAGGAACGTTTCAAAATAGTGTCTACAATTCGTTGGTTAATGTAGTTGCATTAATTTCGTGCTTTAGTACTATAATTTTCTGGGAGTTTACTGAAGTTATGAATGAAAGTAAAAATCCATATTCCATCACGAAAATAAGCAACCTGAAAAATTACTAAATTCCTACTTTTCCTCCCTCAAATAAATTGATCAGCGATTAAAATCATTCGTTTATTGTACGAAAAAAAAAAATGGAAAACCAGATTTTTTTGGCGTGCCAGTGAATTTTCTGTAGGCGCTATAGTATCGATAAATAATAGCTCCCGTTCTTTTTGCCGTTCGTTGTGAAAAGTTGTGTGACAGTTTCACAACAGTTGTGGTAAGTTGTGAAAATTCTATTGTTCCCGGGGGAAAAAGCGCCGAAATTTCACAACCGTTGTGAAGTCATAACTTTTCGCAGCTAATGAGCGAAAAGAACGGAGCTAATATGGTAAGTCAACTTACTGTACTCTGTTTAACGTATTCGAAACACGTTGATGAACGTCTGAATCCGTTCGTAGTTCACATCCAAAAATTTAAACATTTAGTCAATTAATTAGTTCCACAATCATATCCATGAACGCATTGCTCGAACGATTAAGAATGAATCGCGTTGCCTATTCACTCGCCTCCCTTCTTTCTTCTGCGCATACAAACTCGATGTGTTTTCTACGTGAAACAGAGTAGGTATATTATATGGAGTCGCGTTAAAAAATCTCGGAGAACGTTCGTATCTCCGGAGCGAGCCGAACGGTTTTCTAGTCTTTCCACTTTCTTTCAGCCTCAGCGCGCCTAAATTCGCTCATTATCGTTTTAGGCGTGCGAAAAAATCACCAATAATAATGCATTTCGTTGTCTGTCTTTTTTTGTTTTTCTCTACCTGGCGAATTCACATTTGTCTAGTTGTTGAGAAGACCGGTGGTGGGGATGAGGAATATGGAAGTGGGTGGGAAAAAAAGGAGATGAATAGACGAAAACTGGCGCTGAAGCTGTCTGCTCTGCAGTCTTTCTCTTTGGTACCCTCTCTAACTCTCTCTCTCTCTCTCTCTCTCTCTCTCTCTCTCTCTCTCTCTCTCTCTCACTCTCACTCTCTACTCTCATCTCTCTACTCTCTCTCTCTCTCTCACTCTCTCTCACTCTCACTCTCACTCTCTCTCACTCTCTCTCACTCTCTCTCACTCTCTCTCTCTCTCTCTCTCTCTCTCTCTCTCGTGGAGGAATGGTTCGATAAGCCGATAGCCGTCGAATCAAGTTTGAATTGTAGTCGTCGTGGACCGCCATCGTCTTCGTCTTTTCTTCGTTGAAGGTGTAATGGCGTTGGAATGCGAATCGGTATCTCTGCACTCAGCTCTGTCTCGCTTCATTTCTTGTAGTTTCGTGTGGTACAGGCTGCGGGGGCTTTTATACATGTAGAATCGCGTCCCTTCCCTCCTAACCCTTACACCATTGCTCTTCCGCGCCCAATCGTTTGGTTTGGCTTCTCTCTCTCTCTTTCACTGTGCGACTACGGCGACGGCTCATTGCTCAGCTCATACGTCGTCGTCGTCGGTCGTCACGAAGTTACTCCCGCCACCGCCGTCGTGGTCGTTGTTGCTGGTTGCCTACTACCGTCTCCGCAACCAACCAACCAACAACCGTCGTCGACGAACATCTGAGAATTTTCTTCGCGTGCGCTGTCTCGACGAGTGACACATCGTTGCGTTGCCAAGTCGTACGCTCTCCGACTCGTTAACGTTGCCACGTCGAAGCGGCAGGCAGATACGTCATTATTCTGTCGTCGTCGTCACCATCACCATCATCAATATCATCATCATCATCATCATCATTCGCCGCTCTTTCGCGCGCGTTTTTCGCGGTGGCAGCGGCAACGACGACCTCGTTGTGCGTTCACTGCGTCGGCCGATGCCCGTACGGTGCTCGTGTTTGTCGCGCGCGACTTAGCGGCAGCTTTTTTGGCTGCTTTTTACGGTCGACGTTATTGTTAACCTTGCCTGGACGGCGTCTTTAGCAGTCACGAAGGAGGAGAAGGGGAGAGACGGGCTTATTGGGTGGTTATGGTGATGGTGTGGTGGTGTACCGGCGACGCGCACAAGTTCTCTATCGATTACGTGTATATTTTAGCATGCTCTGTAGTGTGCGGGTTTTTTTAATTTTATTTTTTGCTCACTTTCTTGTTGATAGAATGTACGTGTTTGATTATTATGTGTACGTATATTATCCACATTCGCGTATCCCTTTTTATTCGTATAAAACCGCCCTTCCAATTTTTTTCATGCGGTACGTAGAGTCTGGACTGTAAATTTTTCTGTACGTTACGGCTAAATGCCCGCAACGATATTAAGGAAAACGGCGCTGCAACCGTCCTCGTTATCGTGTCTACAGCGTCGCCGCCTTTCCACTTCGTTCACGCATTTAGGATAATGCTGTTCTCGTAATCTCGTGTTCAGACATTATTGTGTGTATACGTTATACATGTACTTATTACCGGCGAAAATTACATCAATTTGATATCAATCGTTTTCAGAGAAGAAGAAAATCGATATTTGCATTTTTCAACTCTGCAGTAATTTTTTATCGATATGATCGAATTGGTAACAAAATTCTCGAATGGAAACAGATAAACAGCTTTTTGGAATTTATTTGACGAAATATACTTACCAAACGATTTAGTGAATGTTTCGGATTTGCAAATATTGGTTTAGGGAAACCTTTCCTGGTAAGCGTGAGATTTTTTGATCCCTCTTGTAAGTCATAGCGAACAAAATATTTCTGAAGAAGCTTGTGATTGGGATGTAAAGCCTCCGCTAGACTGCGCCGCTAAAGCTGTTGATTTCGGGATAATGAGCAGTTTTTTAACATTGAAAACATTAAAAATCAAAGTTATCGAAAGTAGTTACACAAAAACTTCAATGGTTGAAAGCTGAAATGGGTATCATATATATAGGTTCTCAGAAGATTCCCTGAAATTTTGGCTGAAATCGTATATTTATTTCCACGAGATATCGCCAAATTGCTGTTCATATTCCCTAACTTAATTGAATTCTTTATCATTGAAATCACAGAATTTGAACAGAATTTCAGAAATATCTCGAGAAATAAATGTACGATTTCTGCCAAAAATTTCGATCTGTTACCACTTACCGTTTTTGTGCATTTGTTTTCGAAAGCTTTGATTGTGTATGTTCTCAATGCTGAAAAACATTAAGTACATAATCTCGAAATCAGCATGTTTGACGAATGGGCCACCAGAGGGCGACTACTTTGACTTTAGATCCTGATAGGCCTTACTTTCCCGTGTAAGTTATGAAAATTCGTCAAAAAAGAGTACGTCGAATGAAAACCCGGCGTCTTATCGTAGAAGTATGGCCGCATTAAAAATGGGTTTGTTTGTGGACTGATGCAAGTTTTGGTCAGGATAAATAATTATTGATTCTCTTTTCCGGTCATCGACCGACTTGAGCGTGTATTTTCCAAACGACTAAAAATTTTAAATGGTTGCCACTTGAAAACCAGTGAACTGATTTCGGTCAAATTCATATCAAGTTAACATATTTTACATTATTAATTGTATGTATACGGACACATTGTTATGTGCCACCCTTTATCCTTCCTGTATACACGTCTTCGTACGTATTTTAGACCCCCAAAAAGGCTTCTCGGTACTCTCACCGTGTATACTTTGATAGCACTTGCCGATTTGTGTCCTACTTTAATTCACCCTATAAAAAACTTCAACCCTATCTGTTTGTTTTTTCAAAACCTCAAACTCGAAGTTTTTTCCAGAAATTTTATTTCTCCAGGTTTCTCGGAGTCTACTGAACTAACAGGCACCAAATTTCTATAACACTAGCACCAACATAAGCAAAGTCTATTGTGAAAATTTCAGCTATATCCGTTCTATAGTTTTCTCAAAACCGTGTACATCATACATACCTAAATACATACGTACGTACGTACGTACACACATGCACACACACCAGAAAAAAATCAGGTCAAAATGAGAAAATGGTCTCAGTCGTTTGATTTTCTCATGAATCGGATAATGGATAATTTTCATCATCCCCACCCCTAATCCTTTTGTGAGGTCAATTTTAATCCGCCTTTTACAAGCAAACGATTTAGATTGCCTGTAGCCTTTCCACTGTTGATGCAAGAATGTGTAGCAAATTGGAATCTGTCGTCCCATTTCCAGTGCTCCCCACTGAGTAGATAATCCAGATAGCCGGAATTGGATTGAAACGAAAACTTACAATTATATCAGTTTTCTAATACAATGTTGAATAATGTTACGGGCTCTGTAATATTATATACATTTTTCTGAAAATTTGTGTTTTTGTGTGTGCGGGCCCAGCTAACTACAAAACTTCAACCCCGAGCCTGCTCATACATACATAAATTAGGGTCAGCGTTCAGTCCCCCCACGAAGGCCGAAGGTACTTGTACTTGAGTGTGAGTGTGTGTGTGTAAGAAATAAAGAAAGTGAGTGAGTGGGAGAGAGAAAAAAGTATTATTTTGCCATATCGATTTAATCGAAGTGTTAAAAAAAAAAGAAGAAAAAGCAATAGACAATATTATTTCCAGTTGAAGCGTATCCGGCTAATCAATTGAAAGAAATGTCTGCCCCTCACTCGCCTCACCATTGTGTTGGGATTTCAGGTTGATGTCCCTCTGAATTCGCGAAGCGAATTGCCACTGCCTCATTTACCCTTACTCGATCTGCTGCTGGTCCGAGTTGTGCATTATTGAGAATTTTATCGGCTTACCGGAATTCTGGCAACTTGATTTCACAAGTCACATTTACCGCCTGTTTTCGTAAACGTGTTCATTTGTGTGTGTGCGCGCGCGTATGCGCGCGCAGGGCTATTGATGCACGATGCGTGCGCGTCGAATTCTGTCGAACCAAACTTGGTTTCACATCGCATGCCCTGTAAGTTGTGATGTAATCGCACCTGCCTGGTCGTCAGAACCTTGTGTTAGCACCCACGTTGAGAACCACGAATCTCGGAAGAGTTATTGGCAAACGAAGTTTCGTTCGAACACCCACTAAAATGTGTGCCCATTGCCGGTATGAAAAATAAATTAACGCGCCTTTAATTCGTCCGTGCCAAAGCGTTTCAGCGTATTCGTCGACACCGTACCGTTGATCACACCTTGAGCACGAGCTTGGAACGGCCTTTCACGTTTTATTTTTCAGTTCTCTAGTGTTTCATCGAGTGTATTGATCACAGCTGATTTCCGTTTTCGAAATTGCGTATTTTCTACTCGAGTTTTAGATCGGTAATTTTGTATAATACATGATCAGAAAGGCGATGTTTGCGCGCTGGTATTTTTCGAGTAAAAAATAGCTCATATTATTGATGAATGTAATCTCGATATAAAATGAACGCATCTCCGTGTAAAAACGTGTAGGATCTTTTTATATGGAATCGTGTTCAGTTTTCATCGAGATAGAGGTTACATTTTTTTAATGAAACGTTAAATCTGCCACAATGAGGAGGTTGATATTTTATTCCGTTTTTTATAATTTTCAAGAAAAACTCATCATTATGATTGAGTTTTGTCGTTTCGTTGCTTTATGATCATCAATTATATAAAATAACTTCCTCCACAAAATTCAAAAGTGAGTTTACATGACTGGGGCTTTGTTCACTCGCTGCGTTCGCGTTTCGCAAACTCCCTCGCATGTAATCGCTCACTTTCGAACCTTGGTGTGTAATATACTATATCGCTAACGACCTTGAAGTCGGATGTAGGTTTTCTTCATTCACCTTCGGAGTGCGTTGAGAAGTATCTGTCGTCGAGTTGAAAATTATTTAAGAAGTAAAATAATCATGCGCTGCAGGTTTCTTTTGTCTTTATTTTTCTCAAATACTGGTATTCGAGCTTTTTTGCTGATCGAAGTTTACGATGGGACATCGGTGAAGACAAACGTCTGTCTGTTATAACGAAAAAGTAAAAATTTATCGAGGATTTTACTTTTCTGGATCCTCTTGCCTTCTTGATGAGCTCCGCTCCCTCAACCTCGAACTTCGTCTTCTTGATCCTCTGTCTCAGCTACCCAGATTGCTAGTATTTATGCGCTTATTGAATGAAATACATGTAGGGTACGTTTCGGGGGAGTTTGGGAACATCGTCTTCCTGGAATCGGCGCCAGGGAACCTCGCTGCAGTGTGTACGTAAGTTATTGTCAAAGGAGTCCAGTCGCTTTTACGTTCATCTGGTAAACTTCTCCAAGCTTCCTTGCTTCCACAAAGCCTTCCCTGTTGAAGTCTAAAGTGCCGAATCCAAGAGGCATTTGATGACGAATTTTTGGGTCGATTTTGGCCGCATTATACGAGGCTTGAAATGTATTTTACGCTAGGCTGCGGCTACATAACAGCGGATGTCGGCCACTGTTTGACGGACCAGTTTATCCTTCAAAATCAATATGATTTGATTTCAACGGATAACTGGTCCGACGAGTTTTTTGTTCTGCCGACATCTATGTAGCAATTCGAAACTATTTTCATTGATTTGATTATGCTGGCAAAACGGCTGCCAAATGTCGGATCTCTATGTAGCGAGTGCTTAGGAAAAAAAAAATTGAAAACTGTTTCAAGGTTGGTAAAACTGAATATTTTCGTTATGTTTCTCTTTTCTTTGGGCGATGAGAATTTGTTTGCGCGACACTTATCACTCAAAACATGTATACCTACTATAAAAAACAAAAATCTTCGATAATTTTTTTCCATTCCCGATTTAAGATAGATATATTTTTTGACAACACGACCCTGCAGATCGACGACTGCCTCATTAAGTTTTCCTTATCTTTGGAAAACCTTGGGAACTCATCGATGGAAAATTTTTTTATCTGTAGTAACGTCCTAATACAGCTAAATATTGATTTGCTTCATTTAAAAATAATTTTTTGTACTTGAAATTAAACCCTGACTCTTGAGTACCTTCGGTGGAGTCTCTGAACTGTGAGGCCTTGGAGCACTGCTCCGGCTACCCGAACTTAGATTAGGCCCTGTTCTCGAGGTTTGCCAAGTATTGGATTAACTTGATGACGCACCCTGTATACGATTAAATTCTTTAGGCACCAATTATCAAAATGGTAATTTATTTTATTTGTTTTCTTCGAGGAAGAAAAGCCCGTTATAATAATATTATTGCTTCGATTTTCTGTCGAGAGACAGAATGTTAATGATAACATGATTTATGCGCGAAGTAATAAGGGATGAAAACAGAGAGAAGCCTCCATATAATTAGTAAAGCTATCTTTTTTCATAAAATTCAATTTCACTTTTGTATCTAATTGTGGAAAAAATTTTGTTCTACTTACTTTTAGTTCAATTCGAGAAATTTGTTTAGTTCTGTTTAAATACACCGGTAACCTTAACGTTAACTTTTTCATTTTTAGAACAATCTCTTATTAACGCTCCAAAAGTTCCACAAAAATGTATATCAGCCAAGTATTAACTGCCTTTGTTGAGAAAAACGCTTATAAATAACTTTGAATATTTTATTTCCGTGGTTATATTACGAGAAGTAGAATTACAAAGGCAGGAACATGATAAACAAAAAATGTGTTTGGAAAAGAACGAAGGAGAAAAAAAAAGAACAAGTCGGTTGAAATTTTCATTTTTAATAGGTACGTCTTTCGAGGAAAGCCTGTAGGTGTATCCGCATTTTGCTGGTAGATGTAGTCGTTTTGCGGGTAGTTTTTTTTTTTTTTTTACTCTTTCAAATTTCACACAGCGTATAAATTGTGGCGCCCAAATTTTAGGCAATGTGAGAATGTTTACTTCAACACCTGTCGCCTTTGCTGTGCTTTTATTTTCGGCCGTCCGTGTTATTCCGCTTTAGTTTCTTGTTTCGTGTAAATTATTCGATTCAAGTCATTCGAAAGAAAGATGGATTTCGTACAATTTAACGGAAGCAGCGCTTCACTGTACAACGTAAAATATGAAAACCAGTAAACCTAAATGGGCGTACTAAGAGAAAAATGAGTAAGCGTATTCCCAACATCAATCAATTTCAAAAAAAGAAAAAACGAAAAGAAAAAAAAGAAAATGAGTAAAGCTTTTTACTGGTAAAGAGGTGTCGCACCGTTCGCACCTCTGGACTTATCAGCGTAACTACACAAATTAATTCGTCAGGTTTAAAAAAATTAAAAATTAAAAAAATTCCATTTTTCCTGTTTATTATTTTTTTTTACCTTTTCCGATTTAATTTCGATTAGTTTATCATCGATTATTAATTTAGTGGTGACGTTAAAGTTAGTTCCTGAAAGCTGCCTTTATTAATTTTAGTATCGTTTTCAAGTAGGTTTTCATTGTTTTGCTCAGTAATTTTGCATTTTTATTGAACTTATTATTTTATACTCGGACTTTTTATCGGATTTTTCTCCGTTTAGGATGTCGCCATAATTTTCTAATAACAGTAATTGCTCCAAGTTTTTGTCTGTCATCCAGAAGTTCATTTTCAGCAAATTGATAAATTTTGATCTCAGAGTCACGATCGTCTCCGCTGCGGGTGCGCTCTTATTTCAGTTTTTATGTAGATTTTCATATTAATTTCGATCTCGCGAACTGATGCAGCGGTGGAGATTCGGGGGGGGGGGAAAGGAGGATTCGAGAGCATGTTTCGTTTCATGACTGAGGAAACTTTGTGTTGAAACCAAAAGCTGGGAATTCATATGTATGCGAGTATAGTATTGTGTGTGTGTGTGTGTGTACACGTATGTATATGTATGTATGTATGTTTTCATTTTCTGATCACCTCGGTACAGGTCGCGCCTTTTTTGTCCTATATTCAGAAATTTTGATACAAACGTTAATATTAAATCAAGGACCAGACCTATAGATTTAAGTGCTGGTCAGTCGGATTGTATTTCTGGTATTTCCATTTTTGTTATCCTCGAAACATTGGTTCATGTTAGTTAGCTTATTTCCTGCTGGAGTAACTGGAAATAGGTGTGGTCTTGTTATTATAAGTTACGGAATATTTAAAGTACTATGAACTTACTAATCATGGAATTATCTTTTGATTTTCTAATGAATGTGTTGAAAAAAATGAAGGGAATAAAAAAAGGAAGTAAAAAGTTATTGTAGTGGCGTGTATGTACGTTTGTAAAAGTTTTATATTACTACTTGACGCACTCCTGAGGGAATAATGACGCGGTGTTGAATCCTTTTTTCTGAATATGGGTACATTTTTATGGTTGAATTGTTGTTATTGTTTTATTTTTCGTGTTTATTGTGGAATGAACGAATAAAGCGATGCGCTTGTATTTTTTCAAATAACACAGTTATATCACTAGCTTCGATTGCGTTTTTCTGACGCGGCGAGAATGAAGCATTTTTATTCTGCTGTGTTTATCTCGAGATTTTCTGAAAGAAAATAGCAGAATGTGAATGTTAAGTAAAAGTGTAATTTAATGTACCCTTCACTTTTATGGAGGTTATGAGATTACATCAGCAGGGTTTTGTGAAGACTTCAGTCCATTACTGACAGTCTAAGTAGAACAGCTTGAATAGCGGAATATTAAAGTATGCTGCAGTAATGTGGTGTAATGCAGTTGCACAAATTGATCAGTACCCGACATTATTGATTATGGTAACTTATCTAGACTCCAGGTAGCCAATTTGATGAACGTATTAAACGGTTTCTTGATTACAATCGTTGATTAAGTATACCAGTCAACGATCACAGTAATTGACCGATTTCCTTCGTGAAAAGGTCTGACCTATCCGTACCTGCTGACTTGGATCATAAAAGGCGTCTGTCACATTAAGGGGGATTACAATAAGCGACTTATGGGTACTACAAATGTTGACTTTCTTAGATAATGATGACGCGAGAAACTACGAAGAGAAAAAAAAAACTTCGTGGATTTTAATTCAAATAGAAAAGTATTTTGAAATTATCCATAAAGAAAAGGTTATGGCTCTTCTTCTTCAACAAATAAAATATTTATTTTTTTTAAATTCGATTTTCCCCTCTCCATATCGCCAAAAAAAAAGAAAAAAAAAGGTAAATCTTGCCAACAAGGTGAGAATTCTGTACTTCTGAAATGTTACGACCGTCCAACAACAGTTGGTTCGATTTTACTTTTTATTTATTTTATCAGAAAATATATTTCACATCAATTTTTAGATACTTATATGGAAAATAGTTCATCCGTATTGAAAGTTTGAAGAAAGACTTTTTGAAAGTAGTCCTCTCCCCCCTCATTAACCTAGTTTGTACGCCATTCATTTGCACTGATGATGTTAGGAATGTGGGTGTAAGTATTAGTTACTATCACCGAAATACATATGTTGGAATTTCCTCATCGCTCAACTTTTTATTGGTGACGTGGAAAGACTTCTGGCTTAGTGCAAATTTGTTTTCTTTTTAGTAGTGGTGTAGAAAAAGTTTAGTTTTAGTAGTAAGTTGAATGTGTGAAGAATTGCTTCATTCATCAGAATTAAAAGAACGTTGCTAGATCTTCGTCGTAAAAATTATGAAGATAATAATGTTTTGTTATAAATTGTCTTGTATATTGCTCGTAAAAAAATTGGTAACATGTATCCCTTGATACGTGAGTATTTTTGAAAAAGCTGTGAAAAAGTAGACGATTAACTAAGTTTTTCAAATTAGTTAGTCCGCAATCTGTGTTTCTCTTCACGGTCGAATGTGTAACTTCATTAATACTAGTTGAGAAGTTAAAAGTTTTGTTTTGAAACTTACTTGAATTGAATTTTTTTCATGATGCGGTTGTTAAAGGTATTTTACAACCATCAGTTTTATTTGTTTCCAGAAGTAGTGTTTTACGATACTGTGTAATGATTCGGGAATAGTATTTTACTCAATCAGTTAGCCATTTGTGATAATCACTCTTTGCGATTACAGCATTCATCGCTACGCAACTCATTGGCAATCACTCGTTTTGCTAACTAGTTAAGTACGATATTGTTTTCAACAAATCTACCAAGCAGAGGTTATTATTTATTTGATTAAATACGTCAACTCCTTTAATTGACAGAATTTTATTAAATAATGAAATAATTAGGGAAAGGTGAAATATTTTGTTTATAGGCTTATTTTCAGAATATGGCAATATGAGTATTAAAGTCCAGATTTTTTTTGACTCTCATATGAAAACAATATCCACACCTTAAAAGTAACGAACAAAAAGTGTATGTATAATTGAATAAAAGACAAAAACAGATCGGAAAAGAAAAAGTTGATAATCTTTATCTCATTAAGTTTTGTAATTCAACGAGCAAAGTAGACGAAGAAGAAAGGTTTGCAAAGCCTCAGAATAAATATTTTCTTAAAACTCACAAAATTATCCAAATATTTTCGAAATATGCACTAAAAATGTTAATATGATTAATATTGTACATTTATAGCCTAAATATGCAAAAATAATGATACTTGACAAGTTGAGGTCAATTTACGCAGGATTTTATGAACTGTAAAGATATCATCATTATTCCATATCAGAATGAAGAGAAAAACTCAAGCGCAACAAGCTTCGCTAGAAAAAGTAGGTTTTGGAGAAGAAAGATTGTGAATTTTGATGGTCACATTAATTGTCTGCAAGTTTATATGCGTTTGTGGTATGTTATGATTGTATAAAATTTGTTAGCTGCTGACAAAATATTAAACAATATGAAATTTAAAAGCATTATTTCTTGAAATGAAAAATTGATTAAGATGGTAAAGTATGGTAAATAATCATATAATTTCAAATAAGAATAAAGAAATATAATAAAGTTACGAAATAAAAAAATAGAAAACATGAACACATATTGTGATTAATTTTTGTAAAAAGAAAAATTCATTCAAATTAGGAAAACAAAAAAGGAAAAAAAAAGCTTTATCGGAAATACCATCTTGTCTATCCATACTAAAATTGGTAGCCTGCTACAATAAATTATAATGAATATTTGTTTCAAATTTCGTACATATGGTTCCAAATTTCGCATTTTTATGTCCAGTAATACTGCCTGGCCACTCCGGACCCAAATCAATAGGTGTGGTCCTTGGCTTAGCACAAATGTTCGTGCCAAATGTCGTGTTTATCAGATAAAAATGGCGGCCTGTACTGTGGGTACAAGAAATTGACATACTTGTATATTATGAGTGTCAATCCCTTACTATATACTCTTGTCACACACTATTTTTTACAACACCTAATCACCCTAAAATCAATTGAATTAAATGAGTATTTTTGTATAATACATGATCAGAAAGGCAATGTTTACGCTGGTATTTTTCAAGTGAAAGGTAGTTTTTCTGAGGTCATTAAATGAAAAACGTACTCACCCTCAACCATGGGGGCTAATACCACGCCAAACATAATAAGTAGATTTTCTGAAGATATTTTGCTACACCCCCTCACCTTAAAACAGTTATGATGAATAAGTATTTTTACATAATTCATGATCAGAAAGGCAATGTTTACATTGATATTTTTCGAGTGAAAAGTAGCTGATATCATTGATGATGAATATAATCTTGACATAAAGTGAACACACCTCTGTGTAAAAACATGAAGCATCTATTTATATGGAAGGATGTTCAGTTTACATTTAGGTAGAGGTTACATTTTCTAAATGAAATGTTAATTCTGCCTCAATGAGTAGGTTGATATTTCATTCCATTTTTTATAATTTTTAAGAAAGTCTCATCATTATGATTGAATTTTAACGTTTTGTTGTTTTATGATCATTAATTATATAAAATATCTTCCTCAATAAAATTCAAAAATGAGTTTACATGACTTGGGGATTGCTTAATCGCTGTGCTTATTTTGCAAACTCCTTCACATATAATCGCTCACTTTTGAACCTCTGTGTGTAATATACTATTGCAATTGGAAAACACACAAGTGCAAACTATCCCAATCTTGCAACCAAAATTAATGTAGATGTCAGAGGTTCACATCACTGCTGCTAAATAATTATTAAAAAAAAAAAAAAAAAAAAAAACAAATAAAAAAAAACTAAGACCATGTGCTGTAAGTAGGACCAGTGTATAAAATGACCCATGCTTCCAGTATGACGTTTAAAGTAAAGACCGATGTATAAGGTTGGTCCTAAATTGTTCTAAAATCGCCAGCTTTATATTGTCAAGGAGCGTATAAAAATGTTTATCAGCAGGTGTTGCAAAAATTTAATTTTAATCTAATCATGACAATACTTGAAATTAGCTACTTGACTGTTTTATCTCCTTCCTTCTATTACTAATTTTCTAATTCCAGTTAGAAATTAATGAACCAATCTCAGCGAATGGAAAAATAAACGTTTCTGTTCGTTTTTAGTGATGAATTCTCTTTTTTTTTTTTTTCTATAATTTTATATTTTTTAAAAATGAATGAAAAAATCTTTACCCCCCTCTTGCCTTCAATTCTTTAGTTTTTGTCGCAGTGACTTCATTTTAAAGCTCAGTCTCCGTAAATTTTGATGATTCCCCCAGATTGTATTTGAATTTCAGTAGGCGTTATTTTAGTTGGTGTGTTATTAATTAATCAAACGTGTGGCATTGAAATTCGGTGTACATTCTACACACCATTATTCATTGTGAAAACGCTTATCTCCTTCAAATTTCTGAAATAATATGTTACTGTATGAAATTATTTTTACTACTTTCCTGTAAACTTTATCATTCTATAGATTTCTGTTGGTTACGTTATGATGTTTCTTGGTCGTAATGAAAATGACGTACAAATCTCGAGTATATATATATATATTTTTTTTTTACCCATCCCAAGCGAAAATTTATTTTTACTTTAGAAAAAGAAAGAAAATCAATCCGTTTTTTTGTTGTGTAATTTGATGGAAACTTTCGAGTAGAAAAATGATATAAATTACCTCAAAACATTGATTTTTATTTTTTATTTTTTCGTTGTAATTTGAAATTGTTTTGTACAATGTGAAATAATGTATTCTCAGTGGGAATTTTGATAATGGTAGTATTCTGTATTATGGTGAATCTTTGAAATAACGGTTGACGACAGCTGTCATATTTCGAATGTAAAATCATAGTGCAGACGAAGATGCTACAACTTTCAATTATAAATTTTCTCACGCTTATTTTTCTTTGTTTTATTATCACTGGAGCGTAAATTGCTGGATATTAGTAAGTTTTGACAGTGTTAATTCAGATTCCAATTTCTGTGACTTAGTTGATAACTAGAATGTGGTTCTCGAAGTTTGTTATGTTTGTATTTCTTGAACCTTCAAATTTGTTTTTCAATACCTTCGTGTAATGCGGCATACCAACTTACGCGAAAAAAATTCAATACCTTGTTGAAAAAATTGATATTTTTTTTAAATTTCTATTTTCAAATGAAAATTAAGGTTATTCCTAATACAAAATACATTTGTTGACTATTTAATGTGACACGAAATTCTAAGTTATCCTGACAATTCTTGAAATGAGGGTAAGCATTTTTGCATAATTAAAAGGTGTGGAAAATAAGTTTACTTTTAAATTCAGCAAAGATGAGCCCCTGTTATTATGATTCTGTTGAACGTACTTCAGCATTTTTTCCCTTGTTTTATTCGTTACACATTTTATTTTCTGTTCCCGATGGTTGAATAATCAGTGTAATCATCCGTTTTATTATGGAATCTTTTATGTGTTCTGAGCTTCTACATCTTCAATATTGTTTTCTATTCTCGTTTAGAAACATAAAATTACTTGAAATAAAAGTTTGTTGGGTCCATTGTATTTTCAACATTTGGATTCGTATTCTTTTTAAATCCGTGAAAAAAGAGTTTGTGCCTTTTTCTATGTCATTAAAATGAGAAAGAAAGAGAATGAAAAATAATAGCATTTGAAGCTACTCATCGAAGACATGGTTTGGTTTGTTTTCTTCATCGTGAACTTACATATTACATTCGAAATTATGTTGAATTCATTTTCTGATAGCTGAAGTCGATAGCCTTAGCTGTTTAACCTTGGAAAATTCTTAAGCACGTGTTACGTGCAGCATGAAATTAAAAGAAAGTAGCGAAGGAAGCTAGAAAGAAGTGGAGAGGAAAAAAAAATCATTTTCGTGAAAAACTGGATGTTAATGTAATGTGCACCTTCTGAAATTGAGTTATTAAGTGTACACTGGAACTTACCTTTCGAATCTACTTTGTTCCTTCGTACAGTTTGATTTTTGTAATGTTACTCTTAATGTTACTCTTAATGTTACTCTTTTTACCCTTTTTTCGTCGCAGTCAATTACTTTCACTCACTTCGAATGTGTTGAATATGTGGTTTGCGATCTGCAGAATGTATGTGTACGACTAGAAATTGTTATATCTAGTATTAATTTTTGTGAAAGCTTTGTTATAGTTGATGCCAGGGGTCATGCTCGGATCCAAATTCTGTTACCGGAATACCCCTGGAATGAATCCCGTTTCTGTGTGTAAAGACTTCGGCAAACAAATTCCAACAAACGTGCTGTGAGATTGAATTTTACGGTGCAAGAAAGTTGAATTAAGTTCAAGTTGATTCGCTTCATATTCTCTTGTAATCGTCCATAAAATCTCTAATCGAAGCTCTATCGCTGCAGAAATATACCCCCCCGTTAGTGTATTACTATTTTAATTGATTCATTTGGTATGACCCATAAATTTCATTTTATTTTAAATTCTCTCCCCACCTTTTTTATGTGTATTCTTTACCTTACGCTTCTTTTAGTAATTACTAATTATTATGAAGAGTCGACGTTGGAGAAATTTTTATATTGCTCTAAGATACGGGAGAGGGGCGTCTTCAACTAGCAAGAAAGAAGAACATCCTGCGAATATTAATGTAATTTATCAATTCGATTGATGGCCTTTGCACAGAAGTACCTTTTACTTCGGGATTCTTCAGGGCGTTAAACTCCCAAGTCTCTTTCCCACAACTACGTCCTTACGTATGTTTTATCGAATACCTCGGTATTTTTATAATTTGACAAGATTTCTGGTAGACCTTATTGTTGTTTTTCTGGTTGATGTTATTTGTTTTTCATATCTTGCATTGTCATTTTTAAAGGAGTTCAGCCCATTAATGCATTTATGAAATGCTTCGATTCATTCATGTCTTAATGAAAGCTCAATTAAGTAATAGATTAATGTGCGGATTTGTGGAGGGGACAAGGTAAATATCTCGTAGTTTTCACCATTTGATATGCAATTTTTCCATCGCTTCAATAGCCGAATTTTAGAAAATTTTTTTTTAGAATTTTTGGACTTTCTTTGTTACCCTAAAGAGTATTTTTCTATATTTTTCAGTCTGCGAAAGCACTGCATGTTCACGATGATTGAAAATCGTTGTTGAGGAAACTAAACTTTGTAATTTTCTATTTTCATGATGTGCTGGAATTTTTTTCAGTTTGTAAAACGTCATCTAATGAATTTTCTGTCACATTGTCAAACGTAGTCTTGATATCGCGAAAGATACAGAGTATGTATTTGTTTGCAGAATATTTTACTTCCGTTGTTTCATCCTTGAAGGTTCAATCGCACCATGTCAACGAGTTTTCAAAGCTAACTTATCTTTTTATTCACTCTTCTCTCATCGGTCGAAAAAAAATTTTTTTTTTATGCGAAGCCTTTTTTAAGTGCATTACTTTTCAGCTCGGTCAGAATAACGAAATTTCAGCCTCGCAGACGACGCGACGAATTGAAAATTTTATTTTCCGCGATGAGAAAATAATATTTTTTTTACATTTTTCGATTACGACAAAGGCAAAAAAGGGAGGCCTCAGCAGTCACGAGTACAAAAATTGGTTTTACTTTTTAATTAAATTTTCGATGCGCGCGTGTGCGTGCGTGTGTGTGCGCGTGTGTGTGTGTATGTTGCGAGTGTACGTTTCGTTTTCATTCATTTTAATAACGAATGGAAAAAAAGAATCGTCATTGTTGAACCGAAAAATATACAACTTTATATAGGACGAGTGAGAACTGTGAAAAAGGGAGGAAAGCAATGCAAATGCGTGAGTAAAAGAGTGACAGAAACAGAAGGACTGGGAAAGTGAGTGAATGACTGGGATTAATTCTATCTGCGGTTAATGCGAGGGTTTCATTTATTGCTAATGATTTAATTCGGTTCGACAATCGATAAATTTTCGTTGGTTGAAATTTACGTTTCCTCCGTTCATATCACGGTTATTGTGCATACTCGACATCCAATTTGTCTACTCGAGCAAGAGCTTTCAAAACGAATGAGAAAGAAATCTAGGTTTTACTATCTTAGGTTTTACTTGAGAAACATGAATTTCCGCGTCATAATATTATTGTTTTTTACAATTTTTTCAACGATATTTGTTTGTTTTCTGTTTGCAGGGTTTATTGGACAAATATCTAATACCTAAAGCCAGTAATGCAGAAAGTAAAGTGTTTTATTTAAAAATGAAAGGCGATTATTACAGATATTTAGCCGAAGTAGCTACCGGTGACACTAGATCTAGTGAGTATTTCATTTTGGATACTTTCTTCTCCTTTATGGTTGAATCAGTGATGCAATATGTAAATTAACTTTAGTTCTGCTGAGGCAGGAATGATGAATTTATTACGAAGGTAGCGTTGGTTTTCTACGATTGAATGTTTCGACTAGGTATCTGCGAGGTTAATGTGTTGGATATTCGAAAGTACATAATTGCATGCCACTGTAGAGCTTAATGGTTCCTCTTTGGTTGAGGATTGTGTTAATTTAGCCGATGATGCAATGTCGATATTAACTTTCGTTCTACTGAAAGTAATGATGAATATTCTCGATACTGATGGCAGCGTTGATAATGTGTTCGATGTAATTTGTTCGATTATAATAGATAGATAAGTGAGGGTATCTTTGTTTGAATACCCGAAAGTACAGTATTTCATGTTACCGAAGGTCTCTCTTTCTATTGAAGATGGTGCAAATTTGATCGATGATGCTATGTCGATATTAACTTTCGTTCTACTGAAAAGTAATGATGAATATTTCCGATACTGATGGCAGCGTTGATAATGTTCGAAGTAATTTGTTCGATGTAATTTGTTCGATTGTAATCGCTAGGCGAAGGTATTTTCGTTTGGATTCTCAAAATTACATGCAGTACCTATTTCATGTTACTGAGGGTCTCTTTTGGTGCAAATTTAGCCTATGATGTTTATCGATATTAACTTTCGTTCTACTGAAAAGTAATGATGAATATTTCCGATACTGATGGCAGCGTTGATAATGTTCGATGTAATTTGTTCGATTGTAATCGCTAGGCGAAGGTATTTTTGTTTGGATTCTCGAAATTACATGCAGTACCTATTTCATGTTACTGAGGGTCTCTTTTGGTGCAAATTTAGCCTATGATGTTTATCGATATTAACTTTCGTTCTACTGAAAAGTAATGATGAATATTTTCGATACTGATGGCAGCACAGATCATTTTCGATGTAAATTTTTGGATAATATTTGCTAAGCGAGGGTGTGTATGTTTTAATATTCGATTCGAAAGTACCGATGAAATATGGGTATTTTATTGGTGAAATACTGTCGATGAAATTCTCGAAGCGAAGTTCTTTCTAAATAGCTTGGTTTTCGCAAGTACAGAAGAATAGTGTTGTTTATCTAATTGTATTATTCATCATTGTGGAAGGAATTGTAATGATTAAGCAAAAATTCATTACTTTTTTTTGCCATAAAAATTTTCTCAATGTAAATGTTCCCATTTTCGGTAACAAATAATTCAAGTCGGTGAATTTCATTTAAGGCCGAGTCATAATATTTAAAAGAAATAAAAATTATGTGTTTTGTATAGTCTTTCGATTTATTTACTGTGAAAGAGAATAAAAAATTTTTTTCAGAACTTTCTGACTCCTACTTGAAAGTAGTTCGACTATTTTATGTTCGAAAACAGTGGGGGAGTATATATTCTAGCTTCGCATAGTTAGCCAGCGTAGAAAATCACTAGTTTATTTGCTTCTCAAAATAATAGGCGAATAAGATTTTATGGAGTCATATTTTTCTATTTTTCATCAAAATTTGTTAAAACGGGATAGACGAGGGAAAATAATGAGCTCAAGATAAGAATTTTACATCGTCTGTTATCTTTTGTTAATCGGGAATTTGATACGCCGGACCTGATATCTTGTTATCTGGTCAATATCAACAGTTTTCTTCTTTTTTCTGTGTAACCCGATTGATTGTAATCTCTTTCGAGTTCCGCTATGAAAAGATCCAGTGTATTAATCCAGTTCCGTATGGTAAATATTAGCCTTCTGTAAAACGTTCTCAATACGTTTGTCCACATTTTCTGAATCGTCTTCCTATCGACTTGATGATATATCAGTTCGCTGTCTCTTCTCATGTGCATAATATACAGGAGAACCGTAAAATGCTTGGAAGTCTGGATATTTTAGTCGAAGTGTATTGATTTAAAATTGAATTTATTTGGCTATGATTGGTGTTCTGCGAATAAGAGAATGTGAAATGAATGAACGAAATTCTAGTTCGAGTTCAAATTGCTTTGTTAACTATGTCACTGTCATCAGATCGCGTACGATAACCTTCGTATCCATTTTCGAATATTTTTTCTCGAACCTATCTGGTTTTCTTTGACTGAACAAATTAACGAGAATTCGTGATTATTCAACATGTGATAATTTGATTCATCGATGGGAAGTCTCCTAAACATTCAATGTTCAACGTTGGCGCAATACTACGTATTTTATTGTCTGCTTCTGCGGATAAGTATTGGTTCATAATCTTGTTTTCCGCAACCTAAAAATGGTTTATTATCATCCTGTACGCTTGAGATTTACGTGGAGTTGTACGTTCTTTTTCTTTCCCTTCTCTTCGTATCAGTGAAAGGGAATTAGAAATTCGTGCGCGGTCTACTAATTATGTTTTGTTTAAGTGTGTTTCGCTATAGGAAAAAAGAAACGTGGTGAAGCATTTCACCTAATGCCACCGTGAGTCCATGTCACTAGGTTCTTGGTGTAGGTCAAGGAAGTTCATTGTTCTTCCTTTTGGGAACTGAAGCGTAAAAGAAGTAACTGAATTGAGTTTTTTTTAAATTTTTCTGCTTTAAAATTAAGCGCTTTTTTGCGCTGATTTCGTACAATTTTTATACGATGCTGTTTGTTAAAAAATTGTTTTTTATTGAAGAAATTAATTGTCACCCACGGGCTCTACCTCCACATAGCAATTTGATTTGAGACTTAGAATCTTTCTAGAAGAAGATCCTAGTAAGGAAAAAAGAGCATAGAGAGAGAGAGAGAGCCGTTTTTTCCTCTTTTCCTTTTTGTTTTAAAGAAGTTAGGGATATACTTAGGGGGAAATCTGAAAATTTGCAATTGAGATGGCTACAGGCTTTCACTAAGGCTTGAAACCTTTTTCAGAAGAACTCACTTGCTGAGAGTTACCAACTCCTTTACATAGAATACCTCTATTTTCTCCTATCTCATTCACCCCCACTTTTTTATTTCTTCTCTTTGACTTTATTTTCAAACCGCCTACTTGCTTGGGTCGTGTGTATCCATCGACAGTTTCCGGTTTCACTTATTTTCCTACGATGTTGGCGCAAAACTTTGTTATTTGAGTGATAATTGTATGTTGTAGCCTATCGATTTAGAGGGACTGTTTCTCGTTTTTGAAATATTCATTGTATTTCGATAGAAAAACTTGAACTGGAAGTGTTCTGAAATAATTCTTCGAGCGGAGTCGTCTTATGAATTTTCTCTTGTATTACTTTTCTTTTTCGTTGGAATTGAATTGACATTATTCGCGCTTCGGTTTTCACTTTTCAGTGAAAAATGACCTCGTTTTTGGCGTACTTAATTTGAAGTGTGTTCCGTGTCTGACGCTGTCAATTCGTTGATTTATGGCGGGCACGTTGTGTGTGGAGAACGCCTGTCAACTGATATTTAGCGGTCACTAAACCGAACCAACCGAACTAGAAATCGGAGTGCGACCTGTAGCTTATTGCTGGAATTGATGGCGATACGGAAACGTAGCTCGAAGAATTCGGTATCTCCTTTCGGTTTTCGTGAGACGAAATCGCTTCCCAATGCTGTTACATCTGAAATTTAAGTTCAATTTTTGTTAATTTCATGAATAATTCTGTTGAAAAAAATTTATTCCCACGATTTTATACGAGTGTTAGTCCTAGACGCCAAATCCACTCATTTTTATGATTATTTTTGATCTTTAGAAGATACGATTGAGATTCAGGAGTTGAGGCACCTGTTTCTTTTTTTCAATTTTACATCGGAAGTTTCCATCCTCACGCAGCAATTTGTTGCAATTCGTCATTCAAACTTTCCCAGTAATCTATTCACTGTAATTTCAGCGCAAATATCGCGATTTCGCTCGTTAAATTTTGGTGAAATTTGAAATTTTTACGACCTAATCGTCGTATAGCATTTCGAATTTCAATATAGATAATACGATATAGATTTCTGGTCGGTGTTATGCCGTTTGCTAAACAAACCGTGTTCTAACACAACACACCTGGTTTTGGAATCCTACTGTAAAAACTGTGAAAAATGAGAGCCGACGGTTTTATAGCCCCTTTATTTGCGTATTTTGTCTTATTCAAATTTATTTTTTTTTACTTGTGGAAGATGCTTAAATTTTTGGTGTTTTGACGAATTTTTTCAAAAAATTTCAGCGAACGATACGAGTTTGACTGTTTCGTATATTCTTCAAAATTTTGTAATAATCAATGTTACTATCATACCCTGTTATTCGTATTCTGTCTTCATGTGCTCTCCCGGTTCCTTGAATTTGTGTCCATATAAATTTTTTCATCAGTTTTCAGAGTCGTATTATCTTCCTGGAAAATTTAACCCGTATCTTTTATTTTAATATTTTATTTTAATTACCCCATTAACTTCTTGCGGTCATATCTGCAGAAACAAGCTATTCTAATCGAATTCATTTATCTAGTGTAGTGATTTTATGATCAAGTTTCTCGTGGATGCACGTACCCGATGGCTTAAACATTTTGGTCATCGCTTCACTCGCGTTTTCATGTTCGTATTTGAACTTAATTCGGTTCAGCATCGAACAAAAATTTCTATATTATTGTAACGTTTTTTTATCGTGCGATTCTGAAAATTGGCATCTGCCCAACGAACTACTGTTCTCTTTGCGTATTCTTTTCCATCGTCTTCGTCCCCCTCGCTAGGTTTCTGCCGGTCAAATTGTCCTCGTGCTGTTGTAACATTCAACTAACCAAGTTTAATGGCGGTTGCCCTATTTTTATTTTATTTATTTTTTGTCAATAGCAGTGTGTAAACTCGAATATATTTTTGCCCTGGCATTTTCTCATTTAAAACCTACTAAAATTGCGGTCTTGTACAGGTCGCGTGTATTCGCTGGTCGAATTGCTCTATCGATCGATAGACTTCGTTGGCATTTTTCATTCGTCGAGTCTTCAGATCGGTATTTCTCGTTGCAAATTTTGTCCAATTATGTCGCATTCAATGTTGAGAAAACCGTTTCGAAAATGGTATACCAGTGTAAATATTGGTCTTTCGGGTTGATCCTTCTTTCGCTAATCACACCGGAAAAATGAGCGGTTAAGAAGAGCTCTCATTATGCGAGGATAGTTTCAGCCTCGTGGAATTTTAATTTTTTCCCCTCCACCCATCAACATCGTCTTATTCAGCCGAAAATTTTCTAGTTATAGCGCCACAAACGCGTGCGTTAAGGGTGTATTTGCGCATTCAAAGCAGGTAAGTTTACCGCGGTATAGCGTTTTGTGTACTTTCGTCTATCCAAACAAACGACCTCGTCGTAAAGTCATTGTAAGTTTCGTGCTGAAGGAAATTTCATTACGTGCTTGTCTATCTTTTCGAGCGTAATCAGCATTTCTTTCAGGTGGTCTTCGCCGCATTTCAAACGAAAACCATATTCGAATTTTCCATCGTTACGAATTAATGCGTTCAATATCTCGGAGTACCCCCTTTCGATATGCTAGCCGATTAATGGATTTGACGAGTGAAAAATCGAATAAATTCGGCTACTCCGGAAAATCGCCATATTTTATAGAAAAATTGAAAGCTTCTTCGACGAATTTTTTCGTTTATAATGTCGAATGTTGACGTCCCTCTAGATCCCTGAACAATGTTCGAAAATTAGGTCGAAATGAAATTAATATGTTGGAAACAGTTTTACGCTTGAAGTAGGGTTGGTTTGGCCTCCGATGATGAAAACTTTTATTACCCCTGTATATTCATTTGCAGTTTTCACGTGGTTGGTTCTATGGTTCATTTCTATTGTTGAGGACATCATGTATAGGCATGGAATATGACGTATTGTTGAAAAATTTCAGTGAGCTAATTGTTTTGGCTATTTTTTTTATATTTACGTTCATTTTAGGCTTCTCTGTAATAGCAAAATTATACAGATAGGTATTTATGATTTTGAAAGAAAAAAATATCCTCTCTACTGCTATGTATCTCAATCCCATTATATTTACGAAAAAAAATGGGCGAAAACTTGTTGGTTGTAAATCGTACGTAGGTACATTATTTTTATACTGACCATGAGACATGTGTATTGTTAGTAGTAGTAGATCGTTTTGTTACGAAGGAAAATTAAAAAAAAAAAAAAATCAAAAGTTATCCCACATTTGAAGGTTTCTTCACCTACCGGATGGACGCTCAGACTATGAGGACTGAACATTTTCATCATTCACTTAGAAGCCTACTTGTATCATATTTCATACGCTAAACTTTTTGCGTTTATTAATTCCTTTTCTAACCCTTATTAATTATTCATCGGAGCAGTTCTGTTAGAAATGAAAAGCAGTGCCAAAATTTCCTACTGTCATTTTAGGTTGGTTTCGACTTGAACATATTTGATGAATTCTTATCCCCTAATACGACCCGTCAACTATCGATGGTTTATGCTGTTCATATATCAACTTTTGGACTCAAAATTTATCACCCAAGTGGCCTACGTACAATTCAAGCTGAACATTTTGTAATTCTGTTTCATTATCATTGAAAAATTTGAGAACCGACCTGCTCAGATTTTCATGCACGCATGTAGTTAAGTTTCTGCAGTTGTCCGATAGTACGTTCACTCGAAAGTTTCTGAAAAAATATCGCAAAATTTTCCTGGATGAACCGTATGCACGAACAATTTCTTCATGGTCAAACGATGGCAAAAAAACAACAAAAACGACAAATTTTTCATTTGTATTTAATTTATTTTGTGTTTCCTTTCCTTATCGCGTACAGCCGTTGTGGATGACTCACAGAAAGCGTACCAGGATGCATTTGAAATCAGCAAGACCAAAATGCAACCTACCCACCCGATCAGACTGGGATTAGCGCTTAATTTCTCCGTTTTCTATTACGAAATTTTAAATTCGCCCGATAAAGCGTGTCAACTAGCTAAACAGGTCTGTTATAATGAGAATTATTTTCATCCGCTCGACTCTGATGTACATGCCACACATGTCCGTCAGAAAATGCAGATAAGATGGCAGTGACACGTCTCTACGTAGGAAATGATTACCTGTCCCAGTGGGTAAGGGGGAGGGCTCATTCTTTGAGACTTGCCAAGTACTTCGTGCGGTCGAATTCCAGTTTTATTCTTTCGAATAAGAGGAATAATATTAAGTATAAAAGGAAAATCATTAACAAGGTACCGCATACTTTTAATTCTTTATTAAAATAATCTTCGAAAATCTGCAATTAAATTTTCATCTTATGGTTCAGTTTTTCGCGAAACATACGATTTCAAAATTCGTACTGTTGGCTAAGTTGAAAAATGATTTCGTAGAAGGAGGAAAAAGTTCTCCTGATGCACTTCAGCCGATCTAACTAAATCCCTGTTCTACCGGATGATGCGGTTGAATTTCCTACCCTTGATTTAAAAGGATACGGTGAGGTTATTAGGTTCTCTGTTGAAGGATTTTTGGAGTAGATGTAGTACCTACTCCTCGTTCATTTTTCGTATTATAATTGTGAAGTAATCAAACATTTTCTCAATTCAATTACTGAAGAAATGTATTTATTGAAAAGTTAGTAATTCTATTTTGAGACTTAATATTTAAATTTTGCTCGATCATGAGCATATGTACTGTATATTCAAGTTCTCAAACTGGAATTCAATTTTTATGACTTCACTGACAGGGGATTGTTCTGCTCGTTCCTTAATAATTTGAGCTATATTTCCCATCTTACAAAAATATCCCCATCATTCTTGATTCTTGGGGAAACAATTTTCTTTACTTCATTTCGATAAGGCTTAGCTGTCCAGTGAAGCCTTCGATCTTTTATGTAAGTACTCGAAAAAATCATCTAATGAAAATGAAATCGCATCGAGATATGTACATCGAATGCGTGGAAAACTTTTTTAACTTCTGGCATCTTTCAAATATGAGATAAAACCTCTTGACCACCTTATTAAAGTCAGTATTTGTTATTTGAAGAACCGATTTTTGAATTCATTCTGGGCGATTTTCCCATTTCTAACATACGAGTTATTACAGTTAGATTATTTTTTTTTTTTTTGTTAGTGATATTTCTTTTATATGTTTTACTTCTATGTATATTGTCAGAAAATAAAATTGTCATTCCTCATGCGAATACTTCTTCAGGTCTCAAAGGGTGAATAAAAGCAATGTATAATTTTTTTAAAATGTATTTTTCTTCATCATCGTTGCCTTACTTACACATTTCTGTATGTTTTTTGTGGAATCAGCCGTAGTTGACGATTCGCAAAAAGCTTATCAAGAAGCGTTCGATGTATCGAAATCGAAAATGCAGCCAACGCATCCCATACGACTCGGATTAGCCCTGAATTTCTCCGTGTTCTATTATGAAATTATTAACTCTCCCGCCAGAGCCTGCCATTTAGCTAAACAGGTAAAGAATGATGAAAAAAAAAAAAAAAAAAAAAAAAACCCAACAATCACATCTAAATTGGAATGAAAACGTGTGCCCAGATAACCGTGAATCGGCTTAGCTTTTTTCTTTGTCTTTTGATACTAACTTAAAAAAAATACGTGTGTGATTGTGGATGTGTGTGTTTTGTGTGTGTGAATAGTAGTATTGTAGCTAAGGAAAAGAGCCAAAGCGTATTGACTCGTGCCCTTTTCCCGTTCGTATTAGTTTTAAAGTACAGCGAGGCGGGCTGAGTGAGTTGGTAAATTCGGGGGTACCAGAGTTAGGAAGAAGAACGTGCCTATTTCAGAGCTGATTCGGATTACTGAATGAAAAACAGAAATAAAACAAAGGAACGTTGCTTAGATGTATTCCATGTTTGAGTAATATTGAATAAATATCGACTCTAGAATTGACTTGATGCTTATTGAGTTTGATTGAAGAAGAAAAAGAAAGAAATGAAAATGAAGAAGAGACAGGCGTAATGTTTCTGCTGTTTTAATATCCCTGTAACCAAAAATATCAATGAGGTGTGAATTTTTGGCAATGGAACACGAACCTTTTGGTTTGGGTTGTGTTGCGGTGTGTGAGATATTTGAGAATTTAAGTGATGAGCGGCAGTTCTCCTAACTTGCGGAATTTGTGCCAGAATTATTTGCTCTTACGTTTAAAACGCAAAAAACATGAAGGATTCACCAGTATTTCGTACGAGACACAGGTAACGATTTGAATGCAGTAGTTTTTCTTGGAAATTCGCTATTATGTGCTCAAAATTGTTGACAGTGGTCTTGATTCGATAGAAAAGGAAAATGATGTTCGTATTGAAACTTTCGCTCGTGCAGATATTTTCTCATTTCGCCGCTTCATTTCATTGATTGTAAAGTAGAAAGTTCTCATCTGTATTGATGGCTTTACTGCACAAGCATTAGTCTAGTCCGAATCAATTTTTTGGAAATAGAAAAAAAAAAGATGAAATGTGTCTTGTTAACGATTTTAGAATCATACACTTCTGTAATTGGTGCACTTCCATCTATTATGCGAAGTACAAAATTCATGAAATAATGAGATGTACCAAGCTTGTACGCCCCTGATAAGCTATTTTATTCGGTGATATGCTGTTGTTTGTACGATAAGTTTTTTTTTTTTGCAAAATGAATTTCCTCTAAGTGAGGAGGTCATTCTGCTTTGAAATTCCGAATCTTCTTTGACTAAGGGAAGTTACTTTTCTTTTTTCAGAAAAGGAACGCTCGAAATTTGTTGACTTATTCAAGGGAAAGTAAAATGATTCCAGACCCTTCGGTAAATATTTTCGGTTGAGCAACATAAAAAAATATTAATTTAGATTTTAGTTCTGTCTGGGAACTCGCAGCTGAAAAGTTGATATTTAAATTTTGTAAAACTTCAGAACTTCAAACATTTCTGAATGATGTATACATCTCTATCTTGACCCATCCCCCGGAAACAGTTTCAATTAATTAATTTTGAAAACACATAGATGGATATATTTCAAAAAAATACCAAAGTTGGACTGAAATGGCTCGTTTATAAAATTGTTTTTTCATGAACGTCGCTGAGAATTTCTTTTTCTTTTTTAGCTTAAAATGTCCCCAAATTGCCAAATTGTTTTCAGTTTTCGTTTTTTTTTTTTAATCTTTTTTATTTAATTTTATGTTGTGGAAACTCGCGAAAATGTTTCATTTTTCTTTGTAGGTACGTAGTTTACTTTTAAACTGAAAATGTTTTACGTCAGTCCCTAAATATTCTTACGTAACAAACATTTTTTTCTTTGATTAATTAATTTGATAGTTTGTCTTAAAATTCGGTTATATTTTATGAACGAAAGTAGAACTAAGTAAAATTGATATTTTTGAAACTGCACACGAAGCCATCCTTTATTGAGAATAACATTGGAATGAACAAATTTGTAAATTTTGATGCTTAGTTCACCTTGAATGTCGTGTTACGTTCAGTTGAGTTGAAAAACAATTCTTAGAAAATTTTCACTATTGATCCTCTTTTTTGAGTACTTCATAATGTGAATTCGAAAATCAGTTTGAAAATGGTGGCAAACGGTTTAAAGTTCGCTCAAACAAAAGCATATTTCAAAATTCTCTTTATTTGAAGAAGTTTTTTGCTACGTCTAATTCATATTCAATAGCAGTTCTTCCATTGAAACTTTTTTTTTTTTTTTGCATATTATTATTATTATTGCCTTAACATGAAGGGATTTCTCAAAGGTGTATTATTTTTTATTGTTTAATGTGGATGCTCCAGATCTTCAGGGTCTTAAGTATGAATTTTATCCAAGATTTTTACGCGTTAGTTGCAGTCGTTAATGAAAAGGAGTGAATGAAGGTACGAAGCGTATTAAATGAAAATGTTAGTTAATGAAATACTCGATATTATGCTAGTATCAAGACTACGAAAAATAAATTATTTTCTTCTTATAATGTATTGAAAGGCATCAATAGAAATGAAATGGCCGTTTGCAGTGCGATGGAAGCCTAAGGACTAATAATATCACTTTTACTTGAAAGTTGCTTCAAAACTGAGCTGCAGTAGGTCGGCAATTTTTGAAAGGACACCTTACAAGTTTGATCGAGAATTATTTGCCCTCTGTGTATACAGTATATACTTGTAACTAGTATCTATCGGCATTCGTTTAGACTGTGCATCCGAGTCGTATGGGAAAGAGAGAAACTTCGTTATTTTTAATTTATATATTTGATATTTGCATGCAACGTTTAACTGGGAGGGAAAAAAAAGAAAAAAATTCTACATTACGTTCTCATACAGTATCAGTCACTGCCACCTTATTTTTATCGTAGAACCTAATTAATTTTTTGTTATAATAAATTTTTTATCGTTACAACGATTTTTTTTCTTGTTTCAAAAATTCTTAACCATGACAATTGTGTAACCGTTAATCTGCCTCTTATACCACTCTTTTTACTGTTTCCATTTTAGATTCTGATGTGTGTTAATGTGTGTTCACAAGTTTTTCTTGTTTTTTTTTGTTTTTTTTTCAATAATTCTTTCTTTTAGTTAGTAGGTACGGATATGATACGTATTGTTGGCGACAACGTGGTTACACTAGTAAATACTATATATAGGGTCGTGGAATTTAAATTTGTAAAATGAAACGACAAAACGATACTGGTAGCAGGCACACATGGCAGACGTAGTCGCAGTAAAAAATAATTAATACCAGAATTTTGAAGAAGACAATGAGGGAAAGAAAGAAAATATTAATTTTTCTTTTCGATTTTCGCGTAAAACGTTACTGTATACGTTTATGAAAGCACTGCACCGTTCAATAAGTTTTGGTGCATGAGTCATTAAGAGCTTAATCGACAGTATGGTATGCTTATTTATGTGTATGTAGTTGGGTGCAGATGGGTATTGTATAATGTGTCTTTTTTGTTAATGATTGTGTTCTTATTATGCTCGCGAATTGGAAACTTGTACACGCTGGCGGCTTTCCTGGGAGCATCGCACGCCCTGATGAGTAAGAAACTGGTGATTAACGAGGGAGTGAGGAGGTGTGTGGTGTGCGAATGTAGGTGCCTGTACCGACGAAGTGTGGTGCACGGGCCAATTGGAAATTTTACCTTCGGTGGCTGGATAATTTATCTTCTGAGCACGTATCCGATTAATCGCGGTTACGCTCTATAGTGCGCGTGTTCTACTTTCCGTTCTTCGTTTTTCCTTCGAACTAGATCTTTTCAGTACCAGTTAGATCTATGGAGGGAAAGAAAGAAAAAATTTTTTATTTCTCGTTATTTTTTGTATCCTCCTCGCCATACTGCACCAAGAAAAAAATTATCGGTGGTACAGAAAATAAATTTTCTAATTTTATTGTGTCTTAATTGAAAATGATCTTTAGAGGAAGCTCGGTGGTGTATAGCAATCGCGTGCAAGTAGAAAAAAATCAATTTTCATGAAACTGTGATATCCGATTTTCGAGCTCGTTTCGCAAGGGTAGAATCTATAATGAAAACCAAACTACAGTAGAACCTCGTTCTGAAGCCTGATTCACACTTGGCTAGTTTTCTAGCTACTTGTCAACTACTTGAAGCACTATTCTGTTAACAGTTGAAATCACTACGCCATTTTTGTCATTTAAAGTCAACTTTAACTTGGCGGATAGTCTTACAAGAATCTCACTAAAATATCGTGTGTTGATTTTAAATGGTTAAAAGAGCATAATGAATTCAACTGTTAACTGAATAGTACCCCAAGGAGCTGGTTAGTTGCATAAAAACCAGCTAAGTGTGAATCACGTTTAATGCTCTTGAACGGTTTTGGCAAAAAATGCGCTATAAAAGATATTGCGGAATAAAACCGGAACCCCTTTCTCCAAAAAAGAAAGTTTTTAACTTTCTTGAAACATCTTGGTATTTTGAATTTAATGAAAAGTGGCTTCAATTTTTCTGTACCATCAGAACTAGCACAAAATAACACTATTAATCTCGAAATACGTAATTCTCGACTGTGTGGCATTTCTCACATTTGTAAACAGATGATTTGTCAAGCATTTTCTTGAAAAAATAGTCCAAATTCATCGGCATTAAAAACTTCTTTAGGAAAAAATCCATTAATTAATAATGGTAGAATGTCGCTTATCCAGCTGGAAACACAATTCATTTATCAATTTGGCTTCTGGAATTTACCTGCGCACAATTCCATAACGCTGAGGAATTGATCAACCATTCATTCGAACCACAAAAACCATTTATCCTCAACATACTCGTAACTTTCTGTGATTTATTTTGCAAAACTGGCTCATGAACGGGGATTTTCAATGCTAGAGCTTGAATAAACCACAGAATCAATGTCCTCTCCAACTCTTTAACGTTATTGTATTACATGTTACGACATTAGAGGCTTCCAGTATAAAAATTATAAAATAATTTGAACGTTTTAAGTAGTATCCAGGTACGATATATGCGTGCTTTTTTTTAAAAAGTTTAGTGCATTAAGAGACCGGGACCATAAAAAATTGAAAGCCTAATACAGGGATAGCGCTATAACCGGGAGCGTTACATCGAATTTTAACTGTATGTATCACTTTATTTAAAGCTGTGAAAAGATCCGAATAAATAACGATTTTCAATTTATTCGTGCGGCAATGCGGTCTTGTGATATGAAGGACATAAATCCTAAAATTTTGGAAACGTGTTCTCTGGAATGAGTGGCAAAATTCTTCATTGCGATGGTAGATCAAAATGCTGTTTAACTATAGTAAACATTTGAAAGTGGTAAATTAAAAGATTTTCGACCCATGGTTATATGTAGAAGCTGGAACGTTTTGAAATTCGTAGAGTTTGATGGAAATATAGTTTGTACGCTGTTAAATCCTGTGGAAATTATTACGTAAAAAGTATGTCGTAAAACCGTGTCATCTTCTGTTGGGTTAGTGGGAGTCGTGTTCCAGACTTGGGGCCCTGAAGCCGAATAATGGATCTTCCGACTAAGATTTGACATAGAATATGTTTATAAACTCATAATCCCATGAAAATTATTCATTACCGAATGACTTATAGAGTTACCACCTTTGGCTTCATTTTGAGGTAGACTTCGCGAAGACAGGAGTGTTTTAAAGAAGAAGTCGTTAGAGAGTGTAGGGGTGAAGTTTCTCAGCTCCCAGAAAAGTTAACCATTCCTCTAATGGAGCAATCCAAATGATATCATATTTTTTGCAAACGAATCTAGCTGTGATTAATTACTTATTAAATCCCCCCGTTAACTTATACTAGATCTAAAGAATAATTTATTAATTTCTTGTTTTATTCTACAAAGAGGAATTATGAAGTAAAGCTGAAGTGAATTTCTCGATGTAGTTTTTGCACTGAAAACTATGCTACGTACCATTTGTCAATAACTGCTTTCATTTTTAATTATAACTTTTTTGTCATTTTATAATAACAAGATGAAAATTTGTTAGCCTCATATTAAGCAAATAGAATTGTGAAAGAACTATTTATCGTATAGAGCTAAAATTATCTGGACTTATTCATAACAGTTGTCTGAAGACTCTGTGAAAATTTGGCTGAAAATTTGTTTGATTCTTGAGATATTGGAAAGTGCAGGCAAAAGATACACACCTTGGTGGTAAAAATAGTAATCCTCTGAAAACATGATAATGGATGGAAATAGGTATAAATTTCTTTTAAAAATGAGTTTATTGTTACAGTTTGGTAAGATTTGAAGATTATCCTCTAACGATTAGTGATCATCCATATTAAAGTCTTTCCCATTCTCAGAAAATCAGTTTTAACTCTTTTCTTTTCTTATAGAAAAATACATCATCCTGTTTTCTTTTCCCCAAATTTGAAATTTAGTTTTTTATGGTTGATAGAAAATTCTTGTCAAATTTGGTTCGTTTTCTCTCGGTTCAGTCTGATCAGTTGACTTATTGCGCCGAAAAATCTTATAATTAATTTTTTGAGGTAGTGGGTACTTGGTACTTTTTGTGCCATTGAAAAACTTATCGTTGATGTAGTTACTCATCAAATTTCGTATCCGTCCTTACGGCGACTGAAACTCCTGAAATGTGGCATGTAGCCAAGTCTTCTCATTTCTTAGGTTGCGTCGAATTTTTTTCAATTTTTATAATTTTTCTTACGGTATTTGTGAAGCATGATAAATTGTGTTACGACTAAATCTTATTTAGTTTTCGTTTTTCCATAGTTTTCTGTCCGAATTATCAATCTCGGTCAAGGAAAATGAAGTGAGGCATTTATTAGGAGCTAAGTTTCTCTATGATAACTAACCATTAATTTGCTGTCCGTTATTCTGCAGTTCTTTTTTCGTAAAAGGCGTTTCGATAATGGATGATGAAATTTCAGAGTAATGCCGCAGGTCAAGACTACGCGGAGTACGGTTTGTATTCTAGCGTGCGTTATCTGAAAAATTAGTTTTCAAAAATTTAAAAATAGAAGAGGAATAAATTAGGTTTCACTCACGTAGAACGAATTTTACAAATCTGGAACAACGCAGTAAAGATGCTTACCAAAATTCTAACTAGCACTTATTGTTGAGAACAATTTTTTTCTCTAAATAACATTTATAATTTTAAAATGAAGAAATTGTACAATACATATTTTGGAAATCAGTGGCGTCACAAGCGAAACTTTTTTTTTGGGATGTGAATACTGTGAAAGATGAAACTTGAAATTTATGTTTTTTTCTGAATGAAAATATGGTTTTTCTTGTATAGAATTGAATTGAAGAGTATTTTGGTGATGAGACGTTGAGAAAAGTGTGAAGTGAGATGAAGTTAATTTCTAATCCCTTTGAAAACATGATCAGACTCCGCTATTATAGTTTGTATGAATGGAGAAAATGTAAAGGAAAGTGGTTTTTTTTTATAGTGGCCTCACTTGTTCACTATCGCCTGAACTGTCTTCGTTTTCTAATAACTTGAGATAAACAAAAAACAAGTTTCTGTCAACGTTAGGTCAGCAGCCGAACTTAAATTTGTTTTGCATCTGTTAATTTTCTTTTAGAGAATTTTTCGTTCTGTGTTCGAATTGAGATCTGATTATTTTTAAGCGATAACTTCTCATTGAAATGTCATATGGAATGTGAAGAAGTATAATACTGTAATTGTTCGATGTGGTACTTTTTCATAACCTGCCGTTTTATTTCAAAATGTGCCGAAGTAGTTCCCTTAAGAGACTGTTTTATTTGTTAGAATATAACTCAAAAGAAATAAAGTTATCAAATATTGTGGAATTTCCGGATTTGACTCTCTTTTCTGAAGATATGATAGTGTTTGTATCACCTGCTTTTCTTATTAAGGATTTTTTTTTAATTGCCTTTTTTTTACAGATGTCAGTTTTTTTTTGTTTTTCACATCGTACCTTCGCAGAACTTCCACCAAACTCAAATCTGAAGGTTGGTCTGAGAATTCACTTCTAGCAGTAGGCTTGTCTGAAACCTAAAACTTTGGTGCAGCACTTCTTCGCTGTATTGAATTTAGCTGATGTAGAAAACTTTTAGGATCAGTTTTTTTGTCGAGTTTTCTGATAACTTATCGCAGTATTTTTTGTTCTTAATCTTAGTTTGTGCTTTTAATACAATCGTTTCATTCTCAAAAATGATCATATGGTTTATCAAACTTACTGATTGTATCAGTTACATAAGTATACTTTTTCATTTGTTCGCTTAAATGTGCGCCTCTTGTGAACTTCATTCGGAGAAAACAAAACAATTAATTTATTCAGTGTTGTTATATTAAATACTTTCTCTTATTTTCCATTAGACTCGAAGTTTCGATTCGTGGCTGTGTATTTCATTTGGGTAATATTCCGTTTACATGATACTACTCAATCGTGTTTTGTTTCATAAATTATTTATTCAGCTGTTTGGTTAAATTTATTTTGAATTAACGTATTACCGTACCAGGATTTTTGTATTTCTCTCTCTCCTCCCCTCACATTTAATGAAATTATTATAAAATATGTATAAGTTTCAGATTACCGTTCTTTCTTCATATTCTGCCTTCATCATTCGTATTGTAACAATTTATTTTCATTTTATTCTTCCGAACTCGGGCCTTATCGGTGTCATATTTGGGAACTTGGGGCAAAACAAAATTCATTTCTTCTGATAATTGTACGATTGCTGAGTACGGTGATTTTAAAATATACCAACACTGCAGCCAACCTTCCGCATCAAAATAATATTTATTTCAAAGTCAAAAAAAATAAATAATAGCTTCGTCTTAGAAATTCGTTTTTAACCTTAACTTATTTTACTCTCGCTTGCGATTTTTTCTGTGGAAATTTCATGGAAGATGTTTGAGTGAGACGGGAGTTGTTATTTTCCACATTTTTGGTCCGTAGTGAACGAAAATAAATCATTTGTAGTTTTAGAGTGAGTTTCTAAACGCGCTTATTCCGGGACGGTTCAGAGCAATCGATATGACTTGTACGTCATATTATACACAATATAAATTTTATTGTGTGGTATATCATCGGGCATATTTTAGTATATTTTCCTCAACTATTGCATTCAGTGCAGTGTGGGACCTGTGGAAAAACGCTAATCATGAGTCGTTGATCAAAAATATATAGGTCACTCAGATTCTTCTGTACATTATATATATAGCCCTGAAGCACCGCTTTGGCTTGAACTGATCCACAATTTCTGCTTGCATAATAAATAAAGAAAAAAAGTAAAAAATATCTTTTCCTCACATTAATAAAGAAAAAAATTATCGCCTCTTCTGTCTCTCTTTCATTCTTTTCAACTGTTTAATAATACACGATTTAAAAAAAAAAAAAATTGTTCTTTCTCGACGCATGGGCATCAAATTTAGGGGGGAATAATTTTGTCGTTTTATTATAATTTCCACTTTTTGCTCATTTTTAAACTTTTTATGAGTCTGTGGAGCCTCTGCTGTTTAACCTGTGGTAATAAAACTTGGGGTTGTGTTAGAAGCTTTTATGGGCTACGCATTCGTGTTAAAATTTTTTTGAAATTCATCTGCTAGTTTTTGAGGAAGGCGTTCTCAAAGTGTTGCAAATCCACTATGTTGTCATTACGTTTACTCCCGTGAATCAGAGAAGATTTTGACTTGAAATTTTTATGGCAGTTGGAGACCATTAGGGACTGGTTTGGTATTGAATTTGAGTGAAATCGATCCATTGATTTTTGAATGGCAGCCATTAGAAAATTTGACACTTGGAAAATACACACTTACCTCAGCTGATGCGCGGCAGAGATATTTCAAGGTGCAGAACTCGAATTCGTGGTTAATTAAGTAGGGTTTCTATTGAAAATCTACTTATTATTCTTGGTGTCATGGAACAACCTAGGGTTGGGGGTAGGTATATTTTTTGTTTCATAACTCGATGAAAATTTTGTCAGTAATAACTCAAATTCATATATGCATGTATGTATGTATGTCAACTTCTTGTTACCCCACGGTACAGGTCGCAGTTTTTATCCGATAAGCACGAAATTTGGAACGAACATTAGTGCTAAGCCCAGACCAAACTTGTTGATTTTGTTGCCGTTCGACAGTATAGTACTTCTGGTATGGCTATTTTCATTTTTGTTTTGGTTATAAAACTTAATTTTTGAGCAATAGCTACGAAATTTAAAACAGATATTCACTATGATATACTATAACATACTATAAATTTTGGCGTGAATCGGCCATATGGTACTTCCGTTATGGCTATTTTTATACGCTTTTATTATGCTCAATTTGTTAAAGTATTCCGGATGACCAACTTCAGCGCCGCCTTCACGTATTGCGACACACGCACACATACACTTATATCCGTTTTTATCAGTTGTTTTTTAAATTTTTGTTTGTTTCTGTCTCGGAAAAAAAAGTGAGAAATTTTATTTTCTCTTTCGCCGTTATCTTCTTCTTCAAATTATAAAAATGTATTTTTTAAAAACTCGTTTTTAACCTAACTTATTATTTGTGTTTTGGCTATAAAATTATCAGTTTTCGATCATTAGCTACGAAATTTGTAACAAATATAACTTTCTGTAAATTTTGGTACGGATCAATTTTTTGTAATTTTCGTCCCTTTCAAAGTTTATGCACAACACATCATCGATTTTGTAAAAGTCATTCTAGATAGCACGAAGTTCTGGTAAAAATACATCATAAGAGAGACAACTTGAACTTAAAAAAAGATTTAAGAAAATTATGAAGGAGATAAGATATTTTAAGAAATGGATGAAAAGCATCCGGCATCCTTATCACTTCATAAAAGAGAGAAATTTGAAGTCAAGAACTGAATCATTCATTTCCCTGAATTAAATTAATTAATTAAATCAAATTGTTCATTTAGATGCGAATTACGAACATTTTCGTTCACTTCTAACTAAAAAAGTGGAGAATAACAACTTCCGTTCAAGACAGCTCGCAATTGGAATATAAATTTTTTCCCCTTTAATCATTATGGAGATATGCTCGTAATAATTGATCTTAACGTTCGTCCCCCAAGAACTTTTTTGGTTTCACATATTTAGTTGTGTATCAGTGAAAACTAGTCGATATTTGTCCCTCTCGTTTTGAATTCTTCTGTAATCTGTGAAAATATGTCTTTAATGTTTTAAGTTCTGTTTGAAAAGTCCAGAAAATAGTAAAACATTATTAAGGCTACAAACCTCTCGATGTATGTTAGTCTTCATAAATTAATTTCTTTTGTTTCGAGCGTCTCGTATTATCTCGTGAAGTATCTTGAACTTCGTTTTACGTAATAAATGAATCAGCACGACTTTTTGCAGTTCAGTTACAAATGTGTCTTCTACTTCGTCCACTATTTGCCATGAAAATATTAATCAAAACGAAATCTTGATGAATTATTTGGAGTACAAGGTTATTGTTTTCGTTATGTTAATTATGGATTGCATATTTTGTTTTAAGTTTACCTGCTTAGTTGCCTACACCCATGTATTTGTAGGCCTTATGTATTTTTCGTTGAATTCTGCAAAATTATGTACATTATATTGGGGAAACGAAAAGGCTTATTTGTCTATCGACTATTGTGTTGTTCTCTGTTCATTTCTATTTCTCCCGCTTATTCTTTTTCGTTTGTTTGTTTCTCTTTTTTTTTTTCTATTTTCCTAAATTCTTCAAACTCCAATGTGAAACGAGATGATTAATTCTTTTTGAACGCAGTTTCAGACAACTTTGGAAAATTGAAAAAGTTGAAAATAGAAAAAAAAAAAAAAGAATAAGAAAAATGTTTATTTCAATTGGTTTGGCAGTTTTAATACTTTTAGTTACCTGAACGAAACATAGTTTGTTAAAAGAAAGCATGAAGTTTTTTTGTTTTTTTTTCGTCGAAATTTTACTTTTTTCTCCCTCTCTTCAACGTCCTTTTATGTCACAGTCGCCCATTTTTACCAACTTATTTTTATTTTCAAATTATTACATCAGTCGAAACGAATAAGTGTCCAGAAGAAAATGGTAGAAATCAGGACTTTATAAACCTTATTTTTCGTTTGTTTCTTAGGTTGCCCAAGGAGGTCGGTGTCGTCGACTTATCGATTTGTATTTAACAATGCCGGTCGTAGATACACTTTCGATTGCTTGTTTACTGGATACTGGCTTTTTTCTTTCTTGTACCGTCGTCATTTGTTTTACTGTTTTTAACTGTTTGTCTGAATAAGACAGGAGTAAGCTTAATTCTGAAGCTCTATTCGCGAGAATGTTTTTCTCGTGTTTGTTTGTTACAGTGAAATTTTCATTTTCTTCGTTGCCTGTCACACATTTTGTGCGCGTTTAATCCATCTCTAATTACTAACGTGGTAGGAAAGACTTTACCTGAACTTTCGGGCACTTCATCGAGCTTTAAAAGAACCCATTAAAATATCCGTAGAAACACTTTTTCGGATACATTTATCATATCGATTCAGAAGTTAACTTGATGAAAGGTATCGAAAAATTATCACCCGATATTATATCCTTCGGAAAATAATGGTCGTCATGAAATCGCTGTAACAAACATGAAGTTCGAGGGACCGGAGGTATGTTCTCTCGGTTACGTTTGCTCTCATCGCGAAAAATGTTTGTTTATGCTCTTAGTGCAAACAGTTCAAAAAAAAAAAAATTAGTCCAATTGAAAATAGACCGTTCTATCTCCTTTCTCCCCTTCCCCTTCTGTGAAATTGTATTTTGACTAGAGACCGAGGTTTATGTTTTTCCGTATGCGATGAATCTCATGAAATCTTGTTCATAATTTACAATTTGGTATTGAGACACTGAGTAGAAGAAACCTTGTCATCTTGGACTACGTCTTCATAACCACCTGCGAACTCAACATTTTTTAGGTTTAAATGGAATACCACGACGATATTTAATATTTACAGATAATCTGCAGCTGCAATTTCAAACCAGTAGAAGAAAGTATGTGCTTCTAAACTCCGCACTAAAATGCTGTCGATCAGCAAATTTGTTGTTAACATCAAATAGCAGAAATAAAATATTTTGTATTTGTTAGCTATAGAATATGAAGGCCAAGTACTTCCTTTCGGAGTAGGATTATTTTTCGTATTTTTATCGCAACTATTTCAGTTAAAATCGATTAAAGTTTATTTGATGTAACAGCAATTGCTATTGGCTATCTAGGAGTAGCCTTAGTTTGAATGAAAATTAAAAAAGAAAAATCGATAAGCTTGGCGAGACGTAAAAAATAGTGTTTTAAACTTGTCTGTAAAATTCTAATTTTGATTTACAATATACACTGTTTAGGGGAACATTGATAGCCAGTGAAATTCATTTGCAAAAACGTAGTCAAATTCAAGAGGCTTTTTAATGGCAAAGTCGAAAGAGTTGGAAAATTCATTGCAGAATATTTCGTATGTTATTAAAATTTCGATTTGATAATGTAGGTAGTCTTTTGGCGAATAAATTTTCTCTTGAAAAAGATGTTGATAACATATCGTAACATCTTGTTGCCTATCTGCACCGTTTAAAGCAGCACGTGTAAAAGTTGATTATCCAGCGGATTGTATAATTCTTATAGTTTCTCTAATCTAACTATTTCAGAATTATTTTATTTTCTACAAACTTCTTATTCTGCTAACGCGTTTTGCCTGGTATTAATGAGCTGTCGGCGTTAATTATTAAAAGATGTTGCACCGTTGTAGAAAAGCGAACCATTTTGAATAAGCTTGGATCGAGCACTAGGAACTACTCTACCCTTGATAGCATTAGCAAACATTCTTGATTCTTATCGCCTTTAAAAGGCGTTTTGAAATAATTTTCCTTTCCTCTTTTTTCGTATTTTTGTCGTCAATTTTGTAAATAAGCTACCCATGGCTTTGACCTTTTTTTCCTTTGCCAGTTGAATAGGTCCTACTAACAGGCAGAAGGTCCGAAATGATGTTGAAAAATAATTGAAATTTGGTAGCCCGTTGAAAAGTATGTGGTTTGAGAGTGTCAAGTTGAAGGCCTCGTTTGCGAAAAAGAAAAGGTAAAATTTTTCGACTAACTCATTACGAATGTTCGTTCTTTGTTCATCGACTCCATTACTTCCTGATGGAGCTGTACTGTGATAAAAAAACAAATAAGTGTAATTATGTTAATTTCTTGTTTCTTTCGCTGAAAATTTTCTGTGCTATTATTTTGATATTTTTTCTTCAACAGCAGCAAACTTATTATTGCCTGTGCCAATTCAAATGATGGATTAACGCCGTGTTCGTCCCCAACCTTGATGGAAAACAGAATAAAAAAAGTCTGTGAAATTGATTAGTGTTAGAAATATGTCGCCTTGAATTACTTATGAATTTCGTCACGAATCGTACGCATTTTTTCTCAATTTTCTGTTCTTCTGTTCATTTTCTACCAAATGTTGAACCTTGACATTTAACGTAAAATGTGAAATGTTCGACTTTTATCTCAATATTGATTCACGTAATTCAGATGTGTGGTGGATTAAGTTTTCTAATATGCGCGTTCAAGGATATTCGTAAATTTGGCGTCCATTTTTATTGTTTGTTTTTTTCTTCGAATTATTATTTTCACTATTATTAATTATTATGAATTTGATAGGCATATGACAACGTTTTTGAACTTCTAAAACCTATTGTTTAGGTTTTTCAGTGGTTTGCTTATCTCTATTGTTTTATTTTTCATACTTAAGAACAAGTTGAACCATGTTTGTTTTTGTATTCAACTTCGTTTTGAAATTGCTTAATTAATGGCTCAATGTTTCCATCGTTGAAATGCTATAACCGAAATTATTTGGATATTTTGCAGTTCCCTTAGAGGAATTCATTAAATTTTAATTTTTGAACTCGTCCTGTTCTCATGTCAACAATTGCTGTTCTTAAAATACGATGAATCGGATTTCTTATCCCTGCTGTGTATGCTTGTGTAATTTTGTTTCGAAAGCTTATACTTACGTGTGAAATACATTTGTGAAAAGTTTTGGAGATTGATATTGGCTGGTGTTGTAAGGGAAAAAAGTAAAAGGGTGTGTCGGATTAATGTGTTCGTGGTCCCTCATTACATTTTACTTTCGACCTTTTTCGGTGACATATGTAGACATAATTTCAAAGTTCAAAAATGTTTTCACTTTCGTCGTACTCTACCCATTGAGAGTAGCTTGACTATCGAGGTCATCTTGGTTAAATGTCACATTTCAAAAAACAATGATCCCGGGCTTTTGCGCAAACACGATTTCACGAAATTTTGTTTAAATATTGAATTTTTTTATGTTTGTCAAATAGAATCATCAGAATAAAGCGTCGGATAACTCCAGTACACCATTTTCCTTCAGTTTTTATAGGCATATGTTCAAATATATTCCTTGTCATTGATTTTCTTGTCAAACCTTTTTGGTCGTAGTCTTTTAACGGTCAGTGGCATTAATTTAGGTAATCTCGTATTATTTAATCGATTTATTTTATTTTTAAACCTTTCACTTTCCGCCCCATTATATATTCATATTAAATTATGATATTACTAGGCGATTATTCAGTTGAATTGTATTTGCGAAGAAGACTAAATAACTTATCGTCATTTTTATGGACTCAAATTTGAACTCACCTACTGAGGTTTTGATCATTCGTACTGCCCATTTCTTTTCTTTAACCACATAACGGAACTGTCCGAAGTTACTGAAATTTCTAATCAAATAATTCTACATACATTTACTGGTTTAGAATCGTTTTCTAAGGTATCAATGTTAATAGATTTTGAAAATTGATAGAAAACCAGTTTCGAAAACATTGTGTATCCTCATTGTTGAAGAAACCGAAAAATTTGATCAATACAATGAAGAAAAAAGGTACTTTTAATTGTATTTCCTAAACTTGAACCATCGGTTGAACTTTCGCTTTGATTGCGTGAAAGTTATCGTGACGTAGATAGTTTTGTTATACCTGAACACTTTCGAGTTAAAATCCGAAATTTTTTACTAAATTCGTTTGCATTAATTTACGACTCAAATCGGGTTTACTTCGTCACCTGTCGCTATGTTAGAAGGCGAGGAAAGAGATATACTTGAAATGCTTTGCCTATCCTGAAAAGATAACTAAAGGAAACTTTTTCCTCGTTGAAAAAAGGACAGATATTATGTCATGCTGTTTCGAACGTGTTGGAGACGTAGAAACGAAAATACTTCATAAAAGCGAAAATTGACAGAATTCTTATTTTTTGCGAGACGAAAACCGAGAGCTGTGTTAATTTATTTTTTCCTTCTAAACCTTCAAGATATCAATGAACTTGAATGTCATGTCATTAATGAATTTGCTTGTAGTGACGAATTTCATTGATGTTTGTGATCGAACCGATTTGTTAGTCTCTTTTGAATGTTTCTGATATTGATCAACCATTTTAAACTTCTATTAGGATAATGTGATGCCCGTTTTCGAAGATTTCTACTATTGTTGAATAATTCTGCAAGGCTGGATTCAGTAATGTATTTTCGAAATAATTTTCCATAATTCGCTAAAAAGGCGAAAACTATTCGTACGTTATCGCAAGTTTTTTTCGTTTCGGATTAGGAAGAGCTAAATCTCTAAATTTGTTTACCTTATTCTAGTGGAATCACTTCTAAATAAATTGCAATGGTTTTTTCTTCTTACCGTCGATAATATTGATATTTTTTTGTTGAAAACCAGTTTAAGATATAAGGTGACTGGTTTTCGGAAGTATTAAATAGACAATTTTTAGTAACTAGATGAGTTAACATTCATTGTTGTTCAACTTCGCATATTTCCTTGTTTTATAACGATTGTCTAGATTATCACTTTGGGTCGTATCTCGTTGCTTTCAAACGGTTGGACCATATGTGTTATTCTCTCAATTTATTCCACTTCTTAAGCTTGTACTCATCCATTTTTCACTTTTTTACATCGATAATTGCAGTAATTGGTAAGCTATTGAATTTTTATTTTCTTTTGACACTAATTATGATGAGATAAAAAGTACTATAATAAAGTCGTAAAATAATTTACTTTTTTTTTCTTCTATTATTTCCTTTGTGTGTTCTCCCAAGATTAACGGTTACATTTGTCGTGGCTGGTGCGCGTACGCATCATCTGATGTTTTTAAAATTAACTTAGCCCAATATTTTTACCATCAACGCACGTGCACATTCGTCAGTGTGTGTGTCGCGTGTGTGTGTGTGTGTAAAAAATCAACTCAGTCTGTGAATATTTAATTTTAGCTAACTTTTTTCTTGTTTTTTTCTTCATATCTATTCGCAGGCGTTCGATGAAGCGATTGCGGAATTAGACACATTAAACGAAGACAGTTACAAAGACTCCACGCTAATTATGCAGTTACTGAGGGACAACCTTACGCTATGGACAACCGATGTCGCCACTGAAGAAGAGCCCATAGAGGGTGGCGAGAATTAAGTAAAATTTTAAGTTTTATTACTACTATTATTGTTTATTATAATTTTTTTTTTACATATTTCGCGCGAGGGCTGTTAGCAGAGTAAAACAATATAAGTTATGCCAACCGATCGTTTGAAAAAAAAAAAACAATTTTAAAAAAAGGGAAGAAAAAAGAAGCATAAGATAGATAAACTCGAAGAAATTCCTTCCTATCTTTTCACTTGTTTTTTATCTATCCATCTATCTATTTATTTATTTATTTATTTATTTATTTATTTTATTTTAGTTTATTTTATTTTATGTAGCAGTCCTCAAAAACACCCGACTTTAGTTCACCGATTTAATTTGATTGTAACAATTTTTTTCTTTTCTATCTTGTTCTAAAAGCTGATTTTTCGAAATTGAAAAAACCTGCAGTATAGTTAAGTGTTAGTAGTGTGCACGATGTATGTTGTGTGCGAACGCATGATGGGGGAAAAGTAGTCCTTACGCATTGTTAAGGAAATGGGAAAATCACAATACATTTACTCCGAAAAAAAAAATAAAAATAAGAAACTAAATGAATATTGGTTTTGTGCACGACCGCGTTTTGATACTGATTTTTATTTAAATTTTTTTGTTTAATTTTTTCTTTGTTTTTTACTGTACACTGCTATCGTCTGTAACGTATATATAAAATTATTTTTACTAATATTATCATTTTAATTTGTACGATTATTATAATTTACGATTTTATTATTATCGTTGTATATTATTTATTTATTTATAAATATGCATTACATACATGAAAAAAAGAAAGAAATTAAAGAAATTGTTAATCATTTTACTCTTTTAAGTGAAAGCTGATCTAAGAAGAAAAAAAAAAGAAGAAAGAAAGGAAGAAAAGACAAAAGTTTATTAGTGCTCGGAACGTACTATAGAAATCTGTTATATGTTGGCATAATTTTTAGAGCTAACGCTTCCTCTTGGAATAAGAAAAAAAAAAGTTTCTCGTACTTCACCTAATTTTATTCATTCTCTTTTCTTCTCCAATTTTACTTGCGAAGAAGAAAAATAAATTCAAATTTTTTGGGACTTTATTTTCCCATTTTTTCTTTTTATTGGTGTTTTAACGTGTATTCAAGAACTTTTTCATTCATCAATTTAAGTAATGTGTAAGTGTGTGTCAGTCCTGTACATTTTTTTTTCTTACATGGTAAGATGATCCTCAAATTACATCAATTTTTACGGATGCTTCGTTGCTAAAACAATTTACAAAATTCCCAAAAAACGAATATTATGTGTTGACACTTTATAAACCATTGTTTCTTGTACTTAATGAAAGATCATATATCGACCATTTCCTTTTGAAACTAACGTAAATTTTTTCTCCGTTCTCCAAACCTAACAACCAAAGTCTCATTAGTTTCTCCTTTATTTTCTTCGTCTCTTCTTTTTCTCTCTTTTTTTTTGTTTTAAAATTCACGCATTTTTTGTCTCGCTTTTACATCGTGTGGTTTACCTGCTTTATTGTATATGGCACTTAAGTATCTTCCAAAATAGTTGTAAAATGTTTGATGTTTAATTTATGTGTGTTAATTGTTCTAAAAACTAACTCAATACACGCGCGCGTACCCTAATGTTGAATATTTTTGGCTGAGAATTTTTCGAAAACCATAAAAATGGAGAGAAAATAAAATTTGATTTGATCACCAATATTTTTCATCATGAACGTAGCCTGAAGCAATAATCGATTGAAAAAAAAAAAAAAAAATCACATTTACATTTTAAGTTTTAAATTTGGTGCGAAGAGTTTGTATCGAAGAAAAGAAAAACTTGTCTTGAAATGAAGAGAAAAAACCAAATGGTATCATCTCGACGAAAGTGGCTGTATGCGTGTCCTCTACACCTTCGTTAAATTTTGAAATTCAAATCATGTTTTAATTTCTGTCTCGTCGATTGAGACTTATTTTGGTTTTCATTCTTATAAGTATTTTCTTTCTCGATCCAGGCAATGTGAATTTGAGTCGGTTCTCGCATCATTACCACTATGGTATTGTCACCAAAGGGAATTTTTCAGTGAACTAGTCTTCGTCGCTTTGTCTGCCATTGTCGTAATCGATTAATGATAACATTTGGCTTTTTTTTTGGTCACTAAAAGAAAAAGAAAACGTATGTATTCTCTAGCTGTTCAAAAATGTCACCTAAATGATTGTGTTGGAACATTCCTTATTTCCTTATTATCGCTAACGTCGTCGGTTAATTCATTTGTGATTTGATTCGTCTCTGAGGAGTGCAAAAAAAAAAAATATGAACGAAGAGAAAAAAACGATGGAAATTGTTTTTCTATTGGATTTATATCAAAAATTTGAATGAATCCTCACCGATGCACGGAAAATGAAAACGCGTTTTAAAAAAGTAAATGTTTTCCCCTTTTCAAAATATCTTCTATGTCTAAAAAAATAATATAGTTTTTTTGTATGTGGTATTGATGTTTTTGTTCGTTACGTATAGATTCAATTTGTGCTTAACAACGGAGTTGAGAACGTTCTGTATGAGCTAATGACGATCACTGAAAGGCTGCAGTGAAAATGTTTCAACCATTTATGAGAAGTAATTATGGGGATTTTTTATCTCTGTTTTCCATAAATAAAATTTGGCCGGAATAATATTTGTTCTCTACCTAACGTAGTCGAATCGTCTGTAGGAAGTATTGTCTTGTGGGGGCTCCGGCGAGGTTTTCAGTAATCAGGTGATTTCTGTACCATCAGTCAGATATCTTATTTGTTGCGCGTTTAGAATATGCATTTCTGATTATGCATTGTGACGTAGAGAGAATAACAACTTTCAATTTCTGTCTGTTTGTTTTCAAATTTAATAGAGCTGAAAAGCTTGAATCCGATAGTGTAACTAATGAAGGTATCCATTGATATATATATATTTTTTTTTAAATAGAACTTTGATATTGAATGCTTACATTTTGGGTAATTAGTGATGTGTACTAATTGATTTGGTTAATTCAATAGTCTCATTAACTGGAGAAAATCTTGGACCGCGACCTTGAACAAGAGAAACATTACTTAGTTCTTTGTTTTAATTGAACCGAACGTTGAAAAGCCATATTTGCTGTCGATTCCCTGGACCTTCCATAATGATTGGATATTTTGATAAAAAGAGGGTTCCTAGTCGAACGGCCTAATTTCGGGGATTAATTGTGAAGGTCAAAAGATTCTGTGAGTTAGTAAATGCTTATTTTACGAATTGGAGCTCTCTCAAAAGTGAGGGTGGAATCGAAAGTTCCCTATTCGACAAAAATCATCACAAATAAATGAAGTTAGTAATGGGGCAGTAACTATCCATTACTTATTTCGCTTAATAACAAAAAATTTTATTTTTGAGCGACAGTTTTTCCCTTGTTATACTACTTTTAACAGATTTTCTTTCATTCATGATAATTTTTGTAAGAATTGGAGCAAAGTTTCAATTTTCCTATCCCTATTTTTTTGGAGGTTATAATTTGGAAGAAATAATTTCTGGAACCTTTTCATTAGAATTTTTTATTTCGACTCCAGGAATATTGGAAACATTTGTAAGTTGGCGTGTAGCAAAGAGCCATGTTACATTCATTTAAAATGGAAAATACTTGGAAATTTGTAACAGTATCGTCTGCGAAATCGCATAGCTATGAAATTGATGCAACATTTCAATCCCTGTTCGTATTAATAGTCTTAATAGGATTTTGATCATGAGTTACAGAAAGCTGTTGAAAAGAGTAAGTCAAATATCAGTGAACGTATGAACACAAGTCACTCAGTTCTCGATAATCGAATTGAACAGAACTGTAAGTTTCATCTGGGATTGCTTGCATGACGAAACCAAGCAACTGACAATAAACGATTCGTGGCTGGACGATAGATTAAAACTGTCGTATTTTTACAAATAGAGGATGCATCTGGAAGTTTTCCAGATTGTCGAAATCGCAATCCTGACTTTAGAGGACTACATACATGAGGCAGCGATGCATTCAACAAGGAAATTGTAGTACTTTCGGACGTCTTTTTAAGCTGGTTTTCATTGTGTGCAAATCGGCATATCTCCGGTTTTTATCAGAGGAATTTTGTTGGTCTAAAGCACAGAAGTAGGCTGCAGTAACTTGTTTGAATTTTTAAGATCTTCCGACTCAAAATGGAATGATACTTGTAAAAGGGATACGCCATCAAGGTAATGAATATAATTTGATTCCTATAATGCGTTGACTCGTGACGAAAGTTCTAATATTGAATATTAGATAGAAAAATTAAAAATGTTTTTTGAAAATTTTCTGAAATTCTTACATTTTTGTGAACCACTATTTGTTGAAAAACTTCGAGTGAGAGAATTACTGGTTGCGAGATGAAGCGGTGTTCCTAGTGTTCCAAATCCTTTCATTCGCATCAATATTCTTTTATCAATTTCGGTATCCGTCGATTATGATTTTTCAAAATTCTTGTGTACATTTTCTGGATTTTTAAAACTACCAAATGGAGAAAGGTAACATCCGAGTCGGTCAGTTTAAGGGAAACGGGATTGCAGTCGTCACAAGTGGTGGTGATTCGCAAGGTAGGCAGTATCTATTTTCAAATTAAAATTATGATATACTTTATCAATATCTCGTTGCGGGTGGAGTGATAATTTATTTTTTGTTGTATTTATTCATCCTTTATTTTATTTTTTCTCTTCGAAAAACAGGAATGAAAACCAGTATGTGTTCTGTTGTTCGTTGGTTATGTTCAGGAGGTATAAGACGTCAGTATTATTTGTAAGAGAATTTCAAAATCTGAATGCGAAACATGTCTAGAATTCTTGTAAATAATTTTTTTTTCGCGTATAATTGACTTAATCGTTCACTTGATGAATTTAAGTTGTAAAATCAAACATTCAATTGGGCTGAGGTTTCATGAAATAATTTTACCAACAAGTTCAGGCAGATTTTCAAATTCGATTCGCTGACTTGGAGAGGAGATTGTCTGTTCGGTAAAGGCCAAATTTCGCTCCACATAGATTTGACATTGTATTGACCAACTTGATCGTTACCTACATAATTTTAGTTGTATCCTACTGAACTCATTTGAAAAACAATTTTTTTAAAATATGAAAAATCATCTAGTAGAATAGGTACTGTGTAAAATTGTAGTGAAAATGTTAATTTTTAATTATTTTTTGAGAACAACGAACTTGAGGGCATTGACTCACAGTTAGAAAGTTAAGGAGGCTGGAGTCATTATGTCGAAAGGGGAGAAAAATTCTCCACTTCAGTTGGTACCGACTTCATCCGATGAAAGATGGTCCAAATTATATAATCGGTAGGTACTTGGTATCATTTTCTTTTCGAAAGTGACTTAAACTCTTTTCCATCAGGAAAAACCCTGTAGATGTTTTCATCGTTGCAGAGGGTAACAGTGGAAAAATAATTTCATTTTTTTTTCTCCATTAGATTTTTCTACTTTCGATAATACGTATATCTATACGCCTATTCAGCCTGACAGCGAAAATTCTGCAGTCGCATGAATAATAAAGAAATTTCAACGTAGAAATTTAGGGTATTGTTGATTTTTCATCACTTGAATTAATTTATAAAACAAAATTCATTAAATTTCATGACGTTACTATCCAAATTTATTCGGTCGCTTCATCCTTACAGTCTCATCTTCAGTTAGAGTACCTATATTAGCTTAAGTATGGAAATACGCCATCTTGTTTCACAAATGGAAAGTGATAGCTCACTGTTACTATTATATTTCATTGAAAACTATTAGGATTTACTGTGGTTTTTTGGATAAATTTTTAGTTTATTTTAATTAATGGAGCTTTGTTGAATATCTTCCTGCAATTTTGCATTAAAAAAAACCAACATTATCAAATACGAACATACTTATCTCTTTTATGCTACCTATACTCTTAACTATGCATTATAAACAGGTGAAATAAAGCTGGAATAACTTCAAGAACTGGTCTATCATAAAACCACAATATCATTTCAATTTAAAAATATTTCAAAATTAATCTGAGAAATAATTGAAATAGAAAATTCTCTCGACTACATCATCAACACACTGATGATTATGTAGAATGAACCTTGTATACTTTTCATTTGTGAAACAAGATGGCGTATTTCCCTACTCAAAGTCTGTAGTATCTTTACTTCAGTGGCTTAGCTTTAAGGAAGTAAAAGGAGGATCTAACTTAAAATTTTAAAAGAAAAGTTCACTTTCTTGCCCAAAAAGAAAAATTTTTTTCGTTTCTGAAATTTGTTTGGCCACTAGTGTCGCTATATTATTTTCATTTCGAAATTTTACGCTAATACAGTGTAATGGGGGAAAAACAACTGTAAATCGTGTAGGGTGGGGTGGGGCTATTAGTGAACAAAATTTAAATTTTTGAAAATTTTTTTGACTAAATATTTTTTTATTGGCTTCTAACCCAAGTTAGTATGTTGTATGATCCTTCCTTCAAATTTCACACTACATTTTGAATCGATTTTATCCTTTTAAGTATACCTTTTCTTGCCGTTAATCTGTTTACTATTTACCCCAGTGTTTGGGGTAAAAAGTGAACCTATAGGGGTAAAAAGTGAACGTGTATTTTAAATGGAGTTACATCATATTCAACTCGCTTTTATTATTTTTAAATTTATATTACATTAAAAGTGAAAAAATTGAGCTATAGGGAAACGAAAATCATCACTAAAGTATAAGTATCCTCTTCTTTCTGCAGGCTGCTTCAATTTCTGCTTTATTGCCTCCTTATCAATTTCATATTCATCATGAATTGGAGGAAAATGAAATGCATTTCCTTTTCTTTTCAAAAAATTAGCTTGATATTTGTTATTTGTAACTTCTAATATTTTGGCAACAAAATATTTAAAATGAATATTTTTCTTATTTTCATTGTACAGTAATTGTACCATGACGTAATCATTTTCAGAAATGTCTCTAATATCAAATGGTTCTAGAAAAAAGAAAAAAAGAAATTTATAAAATGAGTTTTTGAAGCTAACGTTTTTAATAAGTAAGAGAATCCTCTGAACCAATCAGGACCCAGTTTATCTAGTTTAAATGGTGTAATGAGTCCACATTCACAGATGTAATCACTTACTATTTGCAGGATCATTTTTTTTGTTAATGGGAAGCCCCACTTCACCATAATATTTATTGTTTTAGTCATATGAGCTTCTTCATCAGCAGAAAATGTAAGTCTTTGACCAGGCCTGTTTTGATTATTTTCAGAATCCCCTTGTCAAAATTTGGCCCAAGTCTTACTTAGTGTCAATTTTGCAATTTTATATGTCTCAGCTGCTGCATTCAGTGTAATTTTTCCATCGTCAATGTCTTTGACAATGCCGAGAAGAACCCATTCTTTATGACTATCATTTATTTTTGGCTTATAATTTCGCACCATTTAATTGCAAAAATAATAAATCAAAAGCAAACTTTAACTACAAATTCAAATATAACAAGCGATTATTCTCGTACCTAATCAAGTAACCATCATTGAAAACAATATTTTGATTTGGGCTTTTAATCATTGCAATAAAGTTTGTATTTCAAAAACCTAATATAACAGTGTTGAAATTTAACACGTTCACTTTTTACCCCATTACCTGTGCACTATTTACCCCGTTGCTGTTCACTGCTGACCCCATTGCTGTTCACTGTTGACCCCGTTGCTGTTCACTATTTACCCCTCAAAATTTTTTGTTTGTGCAACACTGAAAAAATTAACTAGAAAATACGCGCATGGATATGGTCAAGAAGTCAATAAAATTTGCTACACAATAATATAAACACACTCGTCCAACGATTATTTTTTACAGAATTATCACCAATTTTGTAACGTGTAAAATCACATACTTTTGTTATCAAAACTATGAATTTGCATTTTGTTGTTTCTAAAAATTTTTAAATGTAAACATGCCTTAAAAGTTTGTAATATGCAAAATTGAATTATTTTTAGATATGTAATCGTTTGAATTAGTCTTTTAAAATCAAATCCAGAAGAGATAGACAAAATCACATACTTTTGTTATCAAAACTATGAATTTGCATTTTGTTGTGTTTCTAAAAATTTTTAAATGTAAACATGCCTTAAAAGTTTGTAATATACAAAATTGAACCATTTTTAGATATGTAATCGTTTGAATTAGTCTTTTAAAATCAAATCCAGAAGAGATAGACCCCGTTCATTTATTACCCCACAAAAGTTACTGTTCACCAATAGCCCCACCCCACCCTATATGAGGGGGTTCAGAGCAAAAGCGAGTGAAGTCACAAAACTTTATTTTGAAAAAAATGTGTTGAAAATTCACTGTTTCTTATATTGATTAAGATTGTTTTACTCATTACTTCTTTAGTCTAAACTTCTGGATAGGTAGCTGGGCGTGATTTTATATGAAATCTGTTGAACAATATCTTAAAACTTCCTTGGTAATTGACTTCGGCTAGTGATTTGTGGTTCTTCCTACTTGTCCCACACACTCTCCTTCATCGGAAATAGAATGGGGAACCGGACATGATTTTCAGTAAACATATTTTCAAATTCTTTAAAAAAAATAAAAAATATCAGTGAAAACCACATTAAAATTGGTTGGATAGAATGGGAGAAAATGAATGGTAAATTTGAGTTGTCAAAAAACGTTGTGATATTTTTTGAGCAGTGGGTGTGATGTCATAGAATTGACACATCAGCAAACTTTTCACCTCTTTCACAAGTTTCTCATTCATTCATTCCTCACTCTCCTGTGTCTGTACATTGGTTTAGTTAAGCTCATCAATTTAGAAAGTTCATGGTGACTGTGAGGGAGGGGATAAAAGGATGTGCATTTGTACTACCCCCACTCCCTTATTTATAGACAAATTCAAAACATTGAAAAACAATAAAAACTAAGAAAATCAAAAACCAATTATTCCTTATTTGTTTTTATATTAAAGCACAGCCTTGGAAAAAATTTTTGGTGGTGCCTGAGGAGTTATTTACTTTGAGGGCTGAGTTCATATTTGCAACCCATTTTTAGATTTAACCCTTCATTTAGCCCCCTGTAGCCCAAGAAATGGAATTAAGATAATATTCTTGGATATTATTGAATGATACATCGATAATATTGTTTTTTGAGGCTCTGAGTTTACATTTATAATCCATTTTTAGATTGAACCCCTCCTTGGCCCCCTGTGACACCAAACAGGGGGTTAATATAATATTCTTTGATATTATTGAGTGATTTATCATTAATAATGTTTTTGAGGCGCTGGGTTTAGATTTGCAATCCATTTTTTGATCAAATCCATTATTGAGCCTCCTGTGACCCTAAACAGGGGGTTCAAATAAAATTCTTAGATATTATTGAGTGATACACAATAAATAATGTTTTTTGAGGCACTGAGATTATATTTACAATCCATTTTTAGATTGAACCACTTTTTTTCTTCCTGTGGCCCCAAAAAAGGGATTGCAATTATATCTTCACTTATTATTGAGTGATTTGTTAGGTATTGGATGCCCATGTTTTTTGAGACCAACAAAAAACAACAAAATTCAGTAAAACCACTTGCCCAGCATACTTGTAAAAAAAATAAGATTTTTGTATTTGTACTCAGAAACTTGTAAAACATTATAAACAATATATCACACAATAAAATGTGACAAGTCAAAATTAGCTACTTATATCTGAACCACTTTGGATCACATTAAAAGGAGTTGAATGAAGAAATACATGTCAAAATAAAACTTCAAGTCTAAAAAAATTACCAATAATGTATAACACAATATAATAGAGAAATTCAAAATTAGCCCCTTTCAGAGCTCCTGTGGGATAACATAATGGGTAAAATTAAGAAATTACGTCAAATTCAAAATCAGCAGCTAAAAAACTATTACGAATGATGTATTACACTACAAAATATGAAAAGTCAAAATTTCCCTTTGGGTGTCAAAAATGAATCAAATGAATAAAATAATGTCAAATTTGAACTTGTTGTCTCAAGAAACATTACAAATTATGTATTACATAATAATATGTAAAAAAACAAAATTGGGCACTTTTATGATCCCTTGGGGTCAAAAAATTGATCAAATTGAAAAATTATAGACAAATTTGAACTCAGTATCTCAAGAAACATTACAAATGATGTATTACATACTAAAATGTAAAAAAACAAAATTGGGCCCTTTTTTGAGTCCCTTTGGGTCAAAATATTGATCAAATTAAAAAACTTAAGGTCCAGTTTGAATTCAGTACTTCAAAAAATATTTTTTTAAAGCATAAACAAACAATATTGTACCACCTTTGTGTTGAGTTGGATAATTTCAGTGTATATATGTTGAAAGTTCCAAGAAAATGAATTTTTGGCCTATATCTGCTGCCCCTTTCTAATTTTTGCGATTTCAAGAAAAAAAAATTAGATGTGATACTCAAGCACCTTCATACCAATTTTCAACCTTCTACCTCAGTGGGAAGTACAAAAAATAAATACAGATAGAAATCCAAACTTATTGAATCTTATTTACTTAGGTGATAATTTAGACTTTGAGCTTTCTGTGCCAAAAGTTTTCTTGGGTCCTGAAATGAAATGTGCGCCCACCCTTGCTTCAAAGTCATTTTTTAAAGTCAATTTTGTTCAGTAAATTTTCACCAAAAATCTACTTAAAAATGAAGTATTAATGAGATGTATTGAAACCAGCAACCTCTGATATTGCAAAATACAAAGATGTCAATTCTATGACATCACAACAGGGTGCTCATCGAGGTACTGTTTTTGGTGCAGCGCAACTTTGACATCTTATATCTTCCTTTCTATTTAATATTTTTCAAAAAAAATTTCAGAACCTTCATTCACAGGCTTTAGACTATCTCTCCCATTAATTTCAAGTAATTCTGAGAGTCATGTCCGGTACCCTATTAGGCTCCTTTATACCTGAACTAATGCAAATTAAATGCCAAATTCTAAACTCCCTTAGGACTGTTTTTTCGACATCATATTCAATTTTTTCCTTGAAAACGGTTTTTCAAACTTCAAATAAAGAGTAAAAGAAAAAAAAAATCTTAAAATTATTTTAATTCTGCAGGAATGAACCCCACTCTTCGTGCAGTGATACGTGTTGGTTTATACGTTGGATGCAAAATTTTTTATATTAAAGAAGGTTACCAAGGTATGATCTCAGGTGGAGAGAATATCGTCGAAGCCTCTTGGGATTCGGTGTCATCTATTCTTCACCGAGTAAGTAATTTCATATTCAACATAGGTGACCTCGTTTATTTTCAAGTCATCGAAAACTAGCTGAAAAAATTAGGTTCAAAAAGTTGGTGAGTTAGAAGTTAAAAGCGTTAAAAAAAAATTCATTAATTACTTTCGTCGCTTATTAATTTTCAGATTTGTGACCTGCACTGAAACGCTAAAATTATTGTTTAGTGATACTTTTCCCAACCAAAAATAAATCTGGAATTTGTTATCTTATAACTGCGCACATTTAACCTCCTTTGAACGGAAAAAGAATTTGAAGAATTTTTTAATTTATTAAATTTAAACTTAAACTTCTTGGCGTATTAAATTCAATATTACAACGAAATATTTTTACCTATATGCTAAGTACTTTCTGGGATGTTAGGTTTTCTCTTTTCTGTCGTTTTTAGAGATTAATTTATTCGCCCATGCTTAAAAAAAACTGCGCCACCTTTCTCGTTCTGGCAAAAATAAATCCGCACTAGGCTCGTCGCTATAACACCTTGTTATTTTTCCTAATCATTTAGGGAGGAACTGTTATTGGTTCAGCTCGAAGTAAAGAATTCATGACGTTGGAAGGAAAACTGAAATGCGCCAAAAATCTGGTGAAACGAGGTATTTGTAATCTGATTGTGATCGGGGGTGATGGCTCCTTGATTGGTGCTCGGGATTTGCGTGACTCGTGGAATAATTTACTGGAACAATTGATAAAATCTGGTAATTTTCACAATTAACCTCTAACTGCGGACTACCCACATAGAAATACAAAAGTCATGAACCTTACGACGGCGTTACAATTTTTAATGACCGTATCTCACATGAAAACTGACAATTCATCAATAAGACCTGTATATTCAGTATGGCAAAAAATTACTTCACTGTTGTTGCAGTTTCTTGACAAGTTCTGCATAAGGTGGGACCTTATTTCAACCATAAAGTTTCAGATCTGTGTTATTTCTGCCAAGAGACAAAAAATTAAGAAGCTGGTTTTTTCAAATGGAACAACTGAAAAATATTTTTTGGTGTGAAAGACGTGTCATACAAATATGATCATAATGTTTAGTAGTCCAGTTAAATGAGCATCAAAATGAGAAGAAAAAAAATTAGCACCCAAACTTTAACTATATAGAATTGTTAGGTGAGTCCCCCCTCCCCACCGCTTACATTTTTGGGGAGGTGGTGTTCATCGTTTAAATTGTGGTTTTTCGCGGTAAATTCGGATTTTGTAATGAAAATAGGTCAATACCTACAAAATTGTGTAACATAAAATTTCCTAAAAAAAAGTTTCATGCAGTTTTTTTCCCGACATCCCCCCTTTCTTCTCAGAGAGTCTTTGAAACAAACACTCTTCAGTGAATATATTCAATAGCACTATATTATAATATGGTGGATATAACTCGTTATTATCATATTATTTAGATAATTCGTAAACCCAATGTATATTTTCTACCCATCTACCCCTTTTCCATTACCACTTACCTTTTTCTCCATTGTCACAGTTTTCTGTCTGAGGGTCCCCTTATCCTCCATATGAAGAGAGGCCTTGGACAAGAAACTGCATGGAATTGTTTTTGTAGGAAGTGGATAATGCTATTGAACGTATTCATTGAAGAGTGGTTATTTTCAAGATTCCCTACAGGGGAAAGCAGGTGTCAGACAAACAACTGTATGAAACTTTCTTTTAGAAAATTTTATGCTGAACAATTTTGTACGGACTTCTTTTTGTCACAAATTCTAAATTTGCGGGGAAAAAATAAGTAAAACCAAATTTTTAGGGATAAATTCGTATCTAACTAAAATTGCAAGATATAGGGAGGATGAAACTTTCAGTATGTTAATCTAAGGGACCTACCCAACAACCCGATATAGCTGAAGTTTGTGTACTAATTTTTTTTTGTTTTGTAAGATTTGACTGGACCATAGGAAAGAATTTTTAATAGCCTGATTCTCATCCGAGTCTGGTCAAGAAGTTCGGCCCTTTGTGTGAACTAAAGTTCATTTTTAGTTTTATTTGAACAAATAGAATTAGCTTTGAACTTTTTCAGAGAACTAGTTCCACAACTCTAAACATAACGGCCTGTTATTGCCGAGAGTTCCGTACCTTTTTTATCCATCGAATATGACTAATTTTCACCAACTTTTGTAAAAGTTACGAGGCTGAAGGAAATTTGAGCTCCAGTCTTAGAAACACTTTTTTTAAATGTTCTCATTCTTTTCGTAACTTTCATAACGGTATCAATCTTAAATCCTCAGAATTACAATAAACTGCGTGTATATGTTACAGGCATAGAGTGAAATCAACCTTAAAATTTGTAGGCATTTTATGAAGCACCTAACTCTAGTTAGGCTAAGTGTGAAATAAAACTTTTCTTGTTTGAAGAGGCAGAAATTATCGGTATTAGACTAATGTTATCAAATAAGATGGTGGTTTTATTTTTACCTGTTCTCATTTTAATAATCAGGTATAGTAAAGGTTTGGGAAAAATGGAGATGGAAAATACAAGATGTATTATTTTCTATATGAAAATATTCCTAGCTAAAAAGCAATGAATTAAATTCATTGATAAACTGTTAGGTAACTTAAGCTGAATACCATTAATTGGTGACAAATGTATTCCAAATATTGTTTCTGTGAAACATCTTAATTCTTCCCCTCTACTCACTGTATTCAGATTTTGAGAGCATCGAGGAAGAACATCCACTCAAATAATCACTGTGCGGCAAGGCAAGATCCAAATAAATGACGTGCTTTAAATATTATTAGGAAAAACTAAATTTCAAGATAAAGAGTGAAGAAGCCAAAAACCAAAGTGTTTTGTACAAACAGTAGGTTCAAAATCATTTCACCTTATTAATATGACAATGACCAGTTCATTTTATGATTAAGGTACTATTATTTCTTATCATTTCACTCTGTGTCTACTGTTGGCAGACCATAAAATACCTAGGCTAATTTTATAAAATGCCTGAATTTTACACTTTGCCTGTAATATGCCGGGCTGTTGATAAATTTTTACTATACCTACTTAATGTTTTATATCAAACCAACATAATTATTTTTTGGCTCTTCGGGTGATTTTATTTTGATTGTATTCATTAAAAAAAATTCAAAGAATAGAAGCTAATTTTCAGAACTGAACAGGCTAGAATTAAGAACAGCCTATTCGTAAAAAAATCGTATAATTTTCGGAAAAGAATCACGTCTTGAAAATTTTTAGGAGACTTAACTGCTGAGGAAGTCAAGAAACAACATAAGTTGAAAGTTGTTGGTTTAATTGGTACCATCGACAATGATTTTCCTGGCACCAATATGACAATAGGAGCAGATTCGGCGTTGCATCGAATTTTAGAAGCTGTCAATGCTATTGCTTCAACTGCGCAATCCCATAAAAGGACGTTTATTCTGGAGGTTATGGGACGACATTGCGGGTAATTGTTTACTCATCCGTTTTTCTTTATCATCAGCATCTCTGTTGTTTCTCTGTCCAACTCAACCTTCTCAAGATATACTACACAATGGTTTTATTTTTTCGCATTTTACAGTGTCTCGTAAGTGCTGGTAGTTCGTACCTATCTTCTTTGTAGAAAAAACCAACCAAAACAAATAATGATTTAATCAAAAGTCATTCTCGAAATTTGAAGCTATCGATTTTACTAGTCTGAAACTCTGAATTGGGAAGTGGAGGCTCCACAAGGAGGGTTAAATTTTTCTCATATTATCACATTTTGAAAACAGGACGATGTAATTTTTCCACGTATTTTTACATAAGAAAAGAAGAGAGTTTAAATTGATTTTCTGAGAATAAGAAAAACTTTAATATGAATGATCACTGATTGTTAGAGGATAATCTTTAAATTCTACCCGATTATAATGATAAAAACTCATTTTTGAAAGAAACTTTTGTCGTGCGAATTTAAAAGTTTAAATAGTGAATCTCAGAACAAATAAAAAGTGTCGAATAAGCACTGGTTTCGTTTTCTCAATGGTTACATGTAGGTAGCTTATAAATATAGGTCTATACTAAAAGGCCTAAAAGTATGACATGATCAAACTTTCTTTAAAATTGTGATTATTTTATGTAAACCCAAATTACTCAATACTCACCACGAGGAATGGAAATGGTCTTATTTACCTGTACCTTATTTTGATTAACATTACAACCAGTTTGAAGAATTAGGCATAAATACCTATCTATAGATTAATGAATGTTATAGTTGTAATGGCAAAAAGAAGTAATATTTGTACCGATTAGAACAACTTTCAGGGTTACACCATACGGAAATATTCTACAAATATTTCTCTTATAAATTAGGATAATTGATTTAGGAATCCACAAACTACCGTAGACCTTAACTTTGAGAGAGACTAAGGATTTAACACTATTAACATTTCAAACACTTTTAATAAGAATTTCAGTAGTTTATAAAATTTCACACATAAATAATTAAATATTGGGATAAGCCCTTGGACAGGAAGTGTCTATACATCAGGTAAATAACTTAATAAACTAGAAACCAAACTGAACTGAACATCGCGTGTATCGTTGTCAGGGTTTATATACCCATTCAGGGTACATGATGTACGTGATTCAATGAGGTGAATAGACTAAGTGAGGTAGGGATTTGTTATAATAAGGAATTGCTGATTTGTAATAATATTGAGGGACATGTGTATTTAGGTTGCTGAATATGGCGATAGGACCTCTATGTTCGTGACATTTTGGATGGGTAATTTTCGTATTGTTTATAAAAGAGCAGTGGGATGTTTTGGTAATATTCGAATACCTGTATTTCTGGTATTCGAACTGGTGTAAACAAATATTGTTCGTCTTATTAGAAAATATACGAAAATATACGTTACAACAGTACAACTTTGGGAACTTGTAGGCTAGCACCTTCACTGTACAACACAGGGTAATAGTGAAAAGAACTCTCTCTGTTGTTCGTGGTGAATACGAAAGGTTTTCATGGTTAAACAACAATTTTAGGGAAAATTTTCTGATGTCATGCTTTTAGTATACCTATAGTTCCTTAAACATTGCGAACGATACTAATGAGACGCCGTTTTATTGAACTTGTTTTAATTATCTTGGGGTGGCTACTGTTTGTTGTTGAAGTCCGGAGGAATTTTAAGAAAACACCTGTACATTATAAATTTGATTAAGTTACACTGAAAGGATTGTCCTAACAACAGACTACCAGGTAGGTATTTACGTAAACTGATCTGTAAAATTACGTATCTCGAGTTTTAGTTGATCGGCGCATGAGAATTGAATTTTTTTTTACTATTATTTATATACAGATATTTGGCCCTAAAAACCGCTCTCACCACAGAAGCAGACTACGTTTTTGTGCCTGAAATGCCTCCACCGAAAAATTGGCCTGAAGATATGACGAAAAAAATACATGTTGTAAGTTACCAAATCGCCTTTTATTCTTGAAGATTTTCGAAAAAAATTAATTACGCGTGATATTTGTAGTTTACATTTGGCTTGATCGTTGATGGGTCGAAATTATAATGCAATATGATTTTATGATTGGAGGATCGAAAATTTATCCATTAGTTGGTACCTATATGTAGTAGGTACATCTGATCTAAGACTTCTAAAACAATGTTACCTCATTAGGAGGTTAATTTTCAGAATTGAAAAATAATTACTAAAGGTTTACAAAGTTACGAAGTTAATAATTTTTAGGGTAAGTCTACCTACCTACGTAATTTATTTATCGTTGATTGATTTGAATTTTTTTTTCTTTTTTCTAAATGGCTAATAGAGTACCTATTTAAACAAAGTAGGCTATTGTAAGTTTACAAAGTAAGGTAGCAATTCATTCAAAGCCTATTGCTATCGTTAAAAAGGGATACATGGTAAGTGGAGAAGATTAAAGATTTTATTTTTCCAGGTGAGACTTGTTTTTGTCGCGTTTTGAACATTACCTATTTTACAGTCTATTAAAGTAAGTATATAAAGAGAAATTTTAACTTGACAAAGAAAAAATTCTCAGAATTACCTTCGGTCTCCTCGTAAAAAAAACTTCTACACCGAAATAAAGTACCTACATTTATGTGCATTTATTTTGAAAAGTTTCCACTCAACAGAACTTCTTGATTTACTTTAGTTAGGTATGCTTCACTCACCAAGATCCATTAAAATACTACCTATATTAATTGAATTATTGTTGGTTAAGTAAGGTTATAGATTGAGAACGATAACTTTTTCATAAAATACGTATGATCAGAAAGGCGATGTCTACTCTGGAATTTCACGAGTGAAAAGAGAAATGTCTGTTGACAGAATGATTTTTCTCGGATCCATGCCTATTATCACATGTGTTCACCTTACTCACGTTTTATCTTATCAGTTATCACTCATGTTTGTCTCTCAGCATTTATTTCCATTTGTTTACCATTGGATAGGAATTGTATGAATATTTGACGTTTTCTGACGGTTAATTAAGTAATTAATTGCAATTGAATTATTTGGAAATAATTTAAAAATTTCACTTCATCTCAAGTGCATATAGGTATTAATTGCAGGTTTTAATATGAAGAAGAAAATATTAATTTTTCTTCTCATCATCTTAATAAATTGTATAAAAGATATGATGCAGAAATTAAGACATTGAAGCAGAAGTTTACTCCTCATCATTAGTCCAACCTCCAACATACCTATAATAAATTTTTCGATGTAATACCTCACACTTAGTGGAAATTCATTTTATTTATATTAGATTGAATGAATATTTTACATTTTTTGGTGTTTAATTAAGTAATTAGTTGTAATTGAATTATTTAGTTATAATTTAATCATTTTATTTCATCTCAAGTGTGTATATTAATTGAAGGTTTGAATGAAAATAAATTCTGAGAGATGAACAAGATTGATAATTGATAACATAAAATATGGGTAAGGTGAACACATGTGACACATGTGAGAAGTTAGGCATGGATTTGAGAGGAACCATTTTGTCAACAGACCAAAGTGTGGAAAGTAGCTCCTATCATTGATGAATGTAATCTCAATGTAAATCAACGCACATCCATGTAAAAACATATGAAGCATCTTCTTGCATAGAAGCACGTTCAATTTTCATTGAGGTAGAGGTTACATGTTCTGGATGAAACGTTAAATCTGCCACAATGAGGAGGTTAATATTTTGTTCCATTTTTTATAATTTTTGTGAAAGACTCATTATTATGATAGAATTTTAATTTTTCGTTGCTTTCTTATCATTAATTATGTAAAATATCTTCCTCAACAAGGTTAAAAAGTGAATTTACATGACTTGGGAATTTCTCACTCATTACGCTCATTTTGCAAACTTCTTCATATGTATACGTTCACATTTGAACCTTGGTATGTAATACATTATTGTTGTATTTTGAGTAATAACTGCTATTGGTGAAATTTTTTTAGGAGGAAGATAGAACAATTCTGAAACCGAATTTTGTTGTTCAAAATTTAGTGTTCTAAGATTAAAATTATTTCTAATCTTCAACACTGCTTACCAATACAGTAAAATATTGAAATATTTTGTTTAAATATGACATGATGTAGGTAATTCTCAGATTCACATAGCCAGGGCTGCAGTAAGGGTAGAAGGAAAAAGGGTTTTCTCCCAGGCCCGGAATTTCTTAAAGCCCGGAGAGCCATCTCAAATGCTCACATAAAAATAAAGCGTTGTAAAATCGATTGTTTTGTAAAATTATTTTGATCTCTGGGTCTGTTTTTTCTCTCTTCATCCCAGCCCTGCACGAAGCTCTTATTTAACAATGGTAATTGGCATTAAATTAAGTCAGGGTCGGTGGTAAGGAGTGGGTTTTGGTTTGACAAGAAGGATAAAAAAAAAATTTTAAATTAGGAATGAACCTACAATAAAACTTTGTTATAAGTTCTTGCATAAGACATTTTCTCACAAAATATGCTGTTTTATTAAGGCCCTTGATTTGCCATACCTATTATGAGTAAAATTTTCTGCATATGACGTTGTGGTTAAAACCTTTTCCCACATATCCAAATATGTATTAGTGTTTTTAAGGAAAGTCTGGTTAAGTTTATTATTGAAAATTTGGAAATTTTTGTACAAAAAAAGTTTTATTTGAGTTCTACCACAGGAAATTCAATGGCCTTTTTAAAGAACTGGTTTAGCACTTCCCAAGGTCCAGTTAATAAAAAGTGCTTAAAGTTCGCACGTTCGGCCATATAAAATGGACCCAATTATTACTTACACCTTAATTCTTCTCTTTCAAATTTTTTCTTATAAGACATTTAAAAAAAATGGTATTCTGTTTTTTTAAATTAAATTTTAAGTTTTTTTATTTTCTGCGTATTACATTTTCCTGCATAATGCGTTTCCTCGCTGTGATCCCTTGTAAAATGTATTAATGGGATTTTACTGTATTTTTTGGTTACAATACTACATCACTGAGTGGAGAAAGATAGAGAATTTATATTTAAGAAATGAATAGGTACCTGTAATTGATTTTGTTGGGTGAATTTTTATTTTCAATAAATAACCAATACAGAAATTAATTCATCGACGATGTGATCCAATTACATAAACTTATCTATACTCAAGTTTTGACATTTTAAGTCTTTGTAATTTCAAGTATAACTAAGCAATTTTTCCAGTTTCAAGGATAAGCTTAATAGACCATTGTATTAATCATGTAGGAATTTGTTTCGAGTTGTGGTTAAATTTCGATCTTCCAATTCCAAAACATCATCTCCGGCACCTACCTATCTATCCACCCACTGTATTTACTGATTAAGAAAATAACAAGTTCCTGGGTTATCATAACAGAGCGCAAAAGCTGGAAAACGATTACACTTGATAATAATAGCTGAAGGGGCTACGGACGTAGATGGGAAACCAATTACTGCTAATATGGTTAAAGAATATGCAGCTGAGAAGTTGGGATTGGATGCGCGAATAACAGTTTTAGGTCATGTTCAGCGTGGTGGCAGTCCATCAGCATTCGATCGAATATTGGTAAAAATTTTCTCGATTCAATCCTTATGGTTGAAAAAATTTTGTGCATTGTAATATTATCAAAGAAATATGGTTCATCTTATGAAAATGATGAAAATTACCAAACCAGCAAATACCTCCATAACTGAGAAAGCTAAGAACTTGATTTTTTTTTTTAATTTGATGGAAAACAATCTCTCCTATCATCACCAATCATAAGTTGGCCTATTTTCAACCACCTATCTCTAAATGAAATATGTTAATAAAGTAGGGGCAAACGTTGTATTGTGACACAGCTTGTAAAGTGACACACATAATCCAATTCGAGTGCTAGTAGCTCTACCTACCCGAAACATTTTCCTATGATGTATCGATATGTCTAAGGAACATCGATATGGGTGAGATCGATTCGACTTGATTGTTATCAGGAAAAAAATAAAAACATGTTTTTGATGGTTGAAAGTTTATAATTAGAGATGTGCGTTTTAGTTCATTTGGGGGATTTAGTTCAACAGGTCTCGGTCTTTTGAATGAACTAGTTCAGTGAACTAGTTCAAAATGAACGAAATAAGCTGCATGAATCAAACCTTTGAGTATGTATTATTTCATATGGAGAGCAATTCGTATACATTTTCTATACGTAGTTACTTTCAGACATAGAAAGCGCTTTCATTCCCCAAAAACGCTTACTATTTCGTTTTGTTTTTGTTGATTGATAAGAAATTCCACTCATCCAGTGATTAACAACAATGCTGTGACGTATAAGAGTGAACTAGCTTGTAGGTCTATACAATATAACATTGATTTGATAATATCTTTTAGTTCAAAATGAACTAGTTCATCCTCATCTTTCGGTCTCGTTCATTTAGGTCTTTCAAAAGATTAGTTCAAATGAATTAGTTCTCGGTCAACCGACACATCTCTATTTATAATTGAAAATTTAGAATGTTTGTTCCTTTTCAGCCAAAATTGAAGTAGGTAAGTAAAATTATAGTTATTCCAGTAGTATTTTTGATGCTGAATCGAGTAGTATCATTAGTTTGAACGAGAAATTGAATTTTAGTGGAGATTTTTGAGTTCAAAGATACCGAGTGTAGGTGCTGTAAAGTGGCACACTCAAATTGATGCTGAAAATTGAACTATATTCGAATGCCTTTTGTTTTGTAGATTTGTAAAATGGCCGAAAATAACGCTTCGATGCATTGAATTAGGAAGAGGGGAGCAAGAAGATGACAGACCAATGTTCCTATTTGGACCAGAATATCCTCGAAGCAATTGATCTGGTTATAAATAAGCGATATTCCGTGAGGAGAACATGTACTAATGAAAAAATAAATTTAGAACCACAAATTTACTCTCTTAATATCTTGTGTCACTTTACAACACCCGGTGTGTCACTTTCCAACACCGGTGTTGTGAAGTGACACAAGATCATTTTTTTTTCAAAATTCAATTTCCCAGTTTTTGTCAAATTTTAGAAGTTGTGATGCATGACAAATTAAGGAGTTTATTTTCCTCTTTCAAATGATACCCTATATGATCAATTTTGGATGAAAGTATCCAAGTTATGAGCAAATGAATTTTCGTGTGTCACAATACAACGTTTGCCCCTATAGGAAAAGTTCCATCGTTGTGGATGTAACCACTTAAGTACGTTTTTCAAGTTATATTTGCTTTCACAAAAACTGTTCCTGTGGTGGTTAACATTTTACATTGAAAATGTGAAAAGGATAGATGGAAGGATAAGTGGGTGACGTTAAATAAATTTTGAATGACCAATATCAAACTGTAGACTTCTCATAAGTTGCAACACTGGTATTTATTCTTAAAATGTTAGGTACCATTTTTCAACCAATTGGAAGAGTTTTTTTTTTATGAATTTGGATGGGGAAAATGGTGAGACTGATTTTTTTTCTAGTTAGCAGCAACATCCAGTTTCAAAAATATCTTTATCTCAAAGCATTACCTACGATTTTATCAAATTCCTTAAAAAATAAATTTGTAATGGATAGCCAAAAAGAGATTAGTCAAAAAATTTTAAGGACAATGCAATATATTTGCCATTTAATATTGCTACTGACACTGCCACTCGTGAGTTTCTGTTCAATTCCTGTTTAATGGTCAACAGACTCAATTTTAGATGAATTTGTCCTTGGTTATGGACAATTTTTTTTTCTCATAATGTTGTCAATGGTAATATTTCTGGAGATATGACGAAGGAACTCGTATCCGATGAAAGCATATTTGATATGGAAGGGTGTGATTTATATTACATTTAAGAAAAATTATATGTACCTACCGAAATACTAAATTTGCATAATAATTTCATTACTGAACAACCAGCTTCAATTATAACTCATGCGATTTCCCAAAAAATTAATTTAAAAAAAAATTCCTTCGTCTTGAATAAAATGTGGTTTTCTCCCTTCCCGGGGGGATTTCTTGTGCGCCCAATATTGTACACAATTTTAATTAGTAATTGCTAACAATTCCAGAAAATATTTTTTCAAAAATAATATTTGAAATAAGAAATAAGTATGGTTAATTTTCGTCATTTTCATGGAATTACCTACAGACGGATGTTTTCTTTTAAAAACGATTTTATTCTCACTTTGAAGGGCAGCAGATCGGGTGCTGAAGCAGTAATCGCGTTAATGGAACTCAAACCGGAAGAAGATCCGGTTGTAATTGGTTTTCAGTCGAATCAGCTGAAAAGACTCGACCTGGGAAAGTGTATTCAGAAAATGGCTGAAATGAAAAAAGCTAACGCTGAGAAGCAATATGATCGAGTTTTACAGCTGCGTGGGAAGTAGGTAAATTTTTTTGTGCCAGAAAATGTTTTTACATTCACAAAGTAGAATTGAGCGCGGGTCTAATAATGAAAACAATTTTAAATCAATTTCATTTACAGGAGTTTTATGAATAACTTTGAGGTGTTCAGAGCGTTGAATAAATTGGAACCGAAGGCGTCGAATCCTGAATTTAAGGTTGGTTTCAATTTCGAATTTAGTGCTCGAATGCACCCCACATATAGTTCCAATTGTTAGTTTTTTTAGGTTTATCCTCGCCAGTAGGTATTTACGGATTTTATTGCAAAAATATATTTGAATAAAAAAATTTTCAACTCGTGATTTTCCAGTAAAAAAGGTTACCTATTTAATATTACCATTTTTTGTGTGCGAACCATCCAACATCGGCAAAATGCTAATATAAAAACCTGTAACTTATTCCAATAAGTCTACAATTTGCAGTTTAATTATACTATCCCAATCAAACATGGTTTCGAAATGAGATTGAAAAAGAATTAATGTTGGAATATTTAGCAGAAGTTCGACGTCGAGAATGTAATACTATAGTTGGGGTGACCTCTTGAAAAAGTGATAAACATACTCAACACCCATATCCTGTATTTCTGTCAGAGGGGGAGTGACACAAAAAACTGAATACCGACTAATGTTTATATTTTCAGTTTTTCTCGGAAACTGAGTGACGTACAACGAACATTATGTAGACGTCTTATATAAAATTTGAAACAAAAAAGTTGAATAACTTTTATTTTGTTATTGTTATCGGAGCTGAGCTACAGCGGTGGTAAAAAAGGGTACTGGTTTTATTTTTCAAAATCGTAATAATTGGCATTATTTTCTCATTATTTGAAAGCTAAAACATGAAAATTAATGCAGACAAAGAGATGGCCAAAACAATTCGCATACAGAGTTTTCCCATCAATATTCAGTCTATATGTGGTATATGTAGTGGCACAGTAGCAGATTTAGAATTTTCTGAAGGAGGAACCAAATCCTTATTTCAGTGTTTAGCCTCTCTGATTTGTCTATGATATTTTTTTTCCCTCTATAATGTAAATTTACTGTCTAAAGGATTATTGCTCTAGTGTAATTACATGTTGACCTTCCTACTGGTTTCTTACTAATCCCCCCCCCAAAAAAAAAAACAATAATATCATGTGGAATACCTTGTTGTGAGAAGTATTCACACATAGGAGGTAGTCAACAGCTTTGCGTGTTCAGCCACATCATACACGAATGTATGGAAGAGCCAAATCCAAGGCAAACACTGGCAATAGTGATGGGTAGTTTGTTCACAAGTTAGTTCATTTGAACGAATCCTAGAAGTGAACTAATTGATTATTTAGTTCACTTCTAAATGAACTAGTTCATTAGTTCTTTTTTTTTGATAGTTTTCAGTTCTCATCAGTCTACTCTACTCGATCCATTAATCAAACTGAAGTTGAAGTAAGTAGCAGTCGATGAGTGAGTCAAACAATTAACCAATAGTTCTAGCATGAATTTATGAATACGAGTTGATTATATCATAAAATAAATTAGTTGATTTAAATGATATGAGCCAATCATGAATCAGCTGATTGAAGTGATCGAGTTGAAAAATTTACTGAACTACTGAACCAATTGAACTAGTTCACTTTGGTGAAGCAGACTCGATGAACTAAATCCGCAAAATGAACTAAAATTTTCATCTCTAACCTGCAATTTTTAATTCTATTTTGAGAGTTTATATAGTGGATTTGGCACACACACACAGAAACACGTATGTACATATACATATGGTATTATGTCATATGTTACGTCATTTCCTGTCTCCGTAATGTCTCCGTAAGGTGATAAGAAACGACGCAGTGTGTTGCCTGTGACATCATTGTCACGGTCTATATAATGTATCTTACCTGTATATACATATAGATATGAACATACAAATGTACATGCATGTAATGGTTTAACATCATAGAGACAAAAATATGCCAACCTTTCGGTGGCAACTGTTTTCAAGGGATGAGAACCCCTGTATCTCATACAAGTGCTGTCCCCACATATCATAACAAATTTTATTTCAGGCATGCAAAACAGTGTTGCTCTTAAATTATAAAAACTCAACCTCTTCTTTCAGTTTTAGAGAGAATTGTGAGAACATACAAAAAATAAAAAGTGAGTTTAAAAAGGGGTAAAAATTATAAAAAATTGAAAATTGGCTGCTAGAAATTGAAAGGTTTAGAAAATAACCATAGGAAAAGTTTTGGAGGTTGCTGTATCAGCAAGGGATCTCTCTGATTTCCTTACAACCTTCGTTAGGGCCCATCTACTTGAAATGCCTAGAAAAAAACCCAAAACTGACCAACCCCTTTGACATAATTTATTTATTTCCTAACATATCATAGATACGAATTGTTTCGGGCTGAAATGAAAAGTTAATTCATAAAATATTTTGTAAAATGATATGGAATCAGTATATTTTATTGCATGCTTCGTATTTGTGTGATATTGCTGATGTTTTGCATAAAATATAAATATTATATGTACTACCTTATTAGAAAAATGTTGGTGATAAAGGTGATTTCTAAACAAAGAAAATCTAATTTTTTTTTGCGTAGCTCTATCTCGATAAACACTAATTTTATCATAATAGGTAATATTCTGATAGAATACCTTTCAAATTCTTGCTGCAATAAATTAAGATTTTTTGATAACCGTTATTTTGTTACCCCATGAAATCGTCTTTGGCACAAAGACTTTCATTTGTCGATAAGTATAAGCTTCGAAGTTTTGAACCGTTATAAGAACAAGAAATTTCATTTTTCTCAAAATTAAATAATTATCTTCAAACTGTGAGGTATCTGTAGACGCGAAGACGATATGATTTTCGTAATTAAGCGGACATAACGCGTCTTTTAGATTCCATCAAAATTGCGGATTTTTCATAGCACCTGCGTCACTATACGTAAAATATCACATTATTTGATGGAAATTTCAAAAGGTGAAGTTATAAATAGCCTACCTACCTTACGTAATATGCATAATGAGAATTTCTCTCATTCAGGAACGTATATTTGCCATCTTGCAAATTGGAACTCCAGCTTGTGGTATGAATGCAGCCGTATTTTCGTTTGTTAGACACGCATCTCATCGTGGAGGAAAAGTTTACGGCATTTTTGGTGGCATTGAAGGTTTGCTTAGCGGTCAGGTGAGTCGTCATTGAACATTCCTCTTGCAAGTTACACTTCTATTTAATGCATTAGATACCACATTTTTTATTCAGTCTGAAATCTATAATACTATAACTATAGAGATGATAAAATCATTTATGGACGAATCTCTTATGTGAATGGGCTATGCTTCCGCCGTAAGTTACTCAGTTCCCAATAAATTTTTTCGAACAGGAAGATTACAATATAAATATTTTTTACGATTTTTAACGGGAGTGGGAGCTTCAGCACCACTCCAGAAAATTCATGTAATTCCGCATATTATGTTCTCATGAGAGGAACGAGGAATTAGCTGGACATAGATGTTATACTCGTCGACGAAATTGAGTTGGACTTGAAAAAGCTGTGCTCCGTCCTGTCAGTTGCTCAGTCCCATCAGTCCTCAAAAATGCTCTCAAACGGGAAACTGCTACAGTCTGTTCGAAACAAGAACGACGTGACGTCATAGTGACATATATAGTAGCTGTAAAAGACAAGGCTTCAGAGAGGGAAAGAGAAAGGTTAGCCTGCCAAAGGTACTGCGCATGGAAGAACCTAAATTTTGGAATAAATAGTAATTTTCTAGTAAGTAGTTGAAGAGAGGGCATCAGGGTTGATCCACGGGGAAAAAGACACTAAAACTTTTCAAAAACCATGAAAAGGATTTCATCCAAATTTTCTCAGAATCTTCAACTAACGTACTTCGATGTCTCTACTAAATTTAAACTCTCTACAATCAACTTCTAGATAACTTTGATCAAATATGGAAAAAACAGGTAGGTAGTTATTTTTGTACTCCTGAAGTCCTGAGAACTGTGGGTAATGTTTTTCTTTGTATAATTATACGCTGTTATTTTGTAAGGCTAGTACTTTCATTCACAACAAAGATATTCATTTCTACATATTTAAATTTTTAATGACTCTTTCAAAATTATGGAATATTGAATTTCTTGAATTTAATGAAGTTGATGGAGTAATAAGTATCTATCATTTATCCAATTATAAGTGAAATTCTGTCAGAACAATCAAAGTTATCCAGAACTGAAAAGTCAGAACCATTAGTTTCAATTTAAATTTAAATTTTTTAAAGACATTAAATAAAAATTTTGTAAAATCCAAGAAAAATTGCTCAACGCCTCAACAGTCAACATTGCTGATTAATGTGAAACAATATCAACAAAAAAAAAAGAAGAAAATAATGATGTCAAAGACCACGGGTCCTAAGAAAATACTCACTATTGAAGCTTTTGTGAAAAATTTGTCTGGGTAAAGGTGAGGGATAGAAAAGGTATTAGAAAATTTTTCTAGGCCTAGGCTGCGTATGATTATTATTATTAATGAATAATGAAATAATAAGTTTAATATTACCAAAGGATATACCTACTAAATATATTATTACAATGATTCAGCTTGATTTAAGTTAACAAAATTTTTCTATTTTCCACATCTGGTGAACCAGGTCTTATATTTTGTTCTTGTATTTTCTCTTCCGTTATCTCATGATTAATTCGTTTTAGGTGAAATCTGATAGTGGAAATGAATTTGTCATTAAAAAATAGGGGGGTTGACGCTGAAAATATTTTTCTGTCGCTAGTTTTTGAAATAAATGACAAATTAAAAAATGGCAAATTTCTCATTAATTTGCAGTTTTTTTATGGCCGATTTATAAATAACTAATGGCTATAAAAAAATCAACTTTGATAAAGAACTCGAGCAATTTTTCTCCTCTTTTCAATAGTACTAACCTCAGATTTGTGGCTTAAATAATAGCTGAGAAATTGTGAAGTGGGAAAAGAGCAGTTTTTTCAAAATTAAAATGTTGTGAATGTTGTAAAAAATATGGATAAATATACAAAAATTGGGATTGAATTTTATTATATAGATATTCGTTTTTTGAAAATAGTTTGAACTTTTAAAATGGAGCGACGTTCATGGATGGGTGCTCGAAGGTGGATCATTTTTAGGAACAAAACGAATGATAATAGACGAGTCGATGTTTTCGAAAATTGCAGAAATGTTGAAAAAATTCAATATTGAAGCCCTTTGTATTATGGGTGGATTTGAAGTGAGTCTTTGTGATCTGTCGATTGAGGTACTGTTTTCCTGGTCCGGTTTCCTCAAAGTCACAAATACCGATAAGCTCGTTATTCCCAGAACTGTTTTTTCCAACCAAAATAGTTTCCCTGTGGCTTTTTTTCCAATCCAAATTTTTATACCATAGGGAATTAAAAAAAATTATTTTAACATGAATTACACCATTACCGTAAGTTTCAACGTTGTATTGTTTTTATCAATATACATCAATGAAATATAGTATTTCTTTATTGCGTACTTACAATTTGATCAAATATATCTGTTACTCCGAAAAACATAATATAAATTTTTCTCTTAAAAAAAAAAAATTATTCACATTGCCTAACCTCCCACGATGTAGTTACCTAAAGGCTGAAGCAGTATAAGTACAAAATTTGAGTTAAAAATATTCATTGTCAAAAATATAGTTGGGAAAACGAGGTTGGAAAAATTCATTGGGATTCCTGGATTGGGAAAACTGACCCCCTCTACCGATCTGTCCATTAGTTGGTATTATTTTTTTTGGACAGTTAATCAATTTTTCTCCCTTCGTGGTACCTACAGGCTTTTTACTCAACGTTCCTTATCATTCAACAACGACAAAATTATTCAGAATTCCGTATTCCAATAATGGTCATTCCTGCTACAATTAATAATAATGTACCTGGCTCCGATATCTCAATTGGTGCTGATACTGCTTTGAATTCTATTACTAAGGTATGCAGGTAGATTAAAGTGAAGCTATATATCGAGTTTTGTTTTTCTCATCTATCTATGGTGTTCTGTGAGTGGTTCCCCAGTCCTGAAGTATAGATACAACTGAGTACAATTAAGAAAAAACTTCTTCTGAACCTACAGTATACAACCTCTGAAGCGCCATTTTGCGGTGCTTTGGCTTGTGTTGTCCTGGTAACACTGATCAATTTGTTACTCATTTTGGCAGACACCAAAATGGTTGGCTGATGCCTTAGAATTTTTTAGTAATTTTTACATAGTTTAGATTAAAAAAAAGGGATCGTACATTTATTATATATTAATAATGGCCTATTTTTAAGTAGGTTTTCTATGAAAATCTGCTCATTAATCTTTGTGTCGTGAAACAACTTTTTTTTTTTCATAACTTAAAAGGTAAATTTTGGTACAAAAAATTCAAATTCATTCATGTATATATATATATATATATATAAATACACTTATAAGTAATATGCATGTTTAATATCACAATAATAAATGTAAAACTAATGAAAACGTCTAATGCAAAATTCATTCCTTCAATTTGATGTGCATGTGGCCATGCACCAGCATGCATACAGCCACAGAGTCACAGCTACTTGAGGGTTTGTTATTTTCACACCCAACAAACTCGTGAGTGAATCAGTGGGCTGAAAGTATGGGCAATTTTGTTCAGTTCTTAGGAATATAATTGTGTAAAGGTGAAACCTTCATAACTAATAAGATACATTTTTCATAGAAATTTTTAAAGCATATTACTACGTTTAGAATAAAAAGTATGAAATGAACTAGAATTAAGTAATTTAATTACTACATTCTGAACACACCACCAATGTTCATTAAGAGAACTGGGTAGATTTATTAATAGACTTGCGATTAATTTGTTCTCATACTGCAGTAGAAGTTTTTCCTCAGGTACAGAAGAACATATTAATTACCTATTTAAGATTTTTCAATGATGAAGAGAAAAAAGTTACGTTCTTTACCTTTCATAATTTAAAAAAATATTATCTCATCCTCATATCTCTATTACCTACTCTACAGAAGTGAACTTTATTATCACTAATTCAACAATTTGAATTATAAGTGAACGAAAGTGAACGCCTAAACCTATATTCACAAACGTCACTTTAACCTCCCTTCACTTAAACTTTACTTAAAAATGACTTTTGGCACAATTTTGCATTTAAGAGTGTGGTAACATTTTATTTTTACATTGGAACTCTCATAAGAGATACGATGTTCCCACATTTTTAAGTACGAAATTGTGCAAAAAAATTTTTTAAAGTGAAGTTTAAGTGAAGGAAGGTTAAAGTGACGTTTGTGAATATGGGCCCTAGAGTTTGTTGATTGTGAAAATAACAAACCCCCTACAGTTGGCGGAGATTGTGATTTTTTTTTCAGTATTCATGTATTGCTAGTTAGCTTTCGTAGGAGAGAGAAGAAATGTGGCAACAGGGTTTTGCTCATCTCGGTTATAAAAAGGAATTACGCATCAAGACACCATGCAAATAGCAAATCCCATTTTGAAGTTAAATGGGTGAACAACTCACATTGAGTTTTACTAATACAGATGGAGGGCTGATTCTTCTAGTTCTTTTCTTCAACCATAGAGTGTTTTGGGGAACAAAATTTCTTAAAAGGTATACCTTTATATTCATAGACCTACATATGTTTATTTATATGTACCTATACATAGATTTAGTAACATTCCAAACAATAATTTCATTCTCAGAAAATGTCATCTATGTCTGAAAGTATAACTATGTATAGAAATGTTACAGAAATCAGCCCTAGGCTATAAATTATACTCGAAGGTTGTTTCTGCCAGAAAACAAATTCAGCAGTATTACCAGTAACTATATCTATGCCAGCGAAAGTACTAGGCCTGCACAAGCCAAAGCACTGAGAAACCGTGCTTCCAGGCTTGTAATATAATTATATAAAAATAAAAATAAAAGCCATTTTCTTGTCTCTACAGTACTGGTTGCAATTTTTGTCGAATAGTCAAGAAATTTAATACGAACAGTAGTGCTAAACCAAGGACCAGATCTTTTGATTTTTGTGTAGACTGGCTGGATGGTACTTCTGGTACTGCAATTTTTGTTTTATTTTGACTGTACAATGCTTAATTTTGAAACAATAGGTATAGCTATAAAATTTGAAATAAATATTTTCTATAATCTATTGTAACAAGCTACCAATTTTGGTGTGGATCGGCCAGATGGTACTCACGCAATATATATTTTTGTCTCGATTTTGAAATGGGTTATGGTTTTATGTGTAATTTTAGGTCGATAGCTGCAAAATTTAATAAGTAGGTACAATCACTTTTTGAAAGCCACCTTTTTTTAACGGAGTTTTTGCTGCGCTCGAGTTTCCAAAATTTAAGTAATGAAAGAGGCTGCAAAGTCTAAAAATTAAGAATTTTTATGAGTAAACAAATTTTAGAAATCTATTCGTGGAAGGGAGGAAATTTATAGACTTCTTCCCTGTAATAATAGTCGAGGTTCTGACGTGAAACAATTTCAAGGTACTGATGAGTTATGATTGAAATATGAAAAGCTGCATGTGCATTAAGTGAAGAGCGAAGACGCTACCAAGAAATCCGCTTTTCCGGCCACTTCAGTTTTGAAGATAGGCCATATTAAGAGGAAGATTTTTATTTTATTTATACTCGTTGTATCTATATTTCAGGTTTAGAGAACACCGCAAAAATGCACTCTATACAATTACTGTAAAATTATTATTTGACTTTGATTTCTTGTCTACAGGCTTGTGATCTGTTCAGGCAGTCCGCTATGGGTACGAAGAGTAGAGTATTTATCGTCGAAACAATGGGAAAAAAATGTGGTTACCTATGCTCGATGGGGGGTAGGTTACATTTCTCACGAAGCTCAATCCCATTTTTTTACTGTATTTAGTTCATGTTCGCAGCCTTTAAAATCTATTTCAGCTTTAGCCAGTGGAGCTGATTCTTCATACATACTCGAAGAACCTTTTACCATTGATGATTTGAGACGAGATGTGAAACAGATGATTTCGAAAATGAAACACGGAAATGTATTACGTGGATTAGTTTTGAGGTAAATTTTTTTTTTTATTCGCTTGATTAATACAAATTTAAAAATGTATACCACCCATTCAATAACTGAATAAATATTTTTTGTGCGTTTACATATATTATAGAAATGAACATTGCAATGATAATTATTCTACGGATTTTTTTACGAGAATGTTCAGTGAAGAAGGAAAAGAAGCTTTTACAACACGAAAAAATATCCTCGGTATTTATGGACCTTTGAGTTATTTCCGATATCTATAATATAAATTGAGAATGTATTTCTTTCCTCCTCATAACAGCGTATTATATTTTCTAGGTCACATTCAGCAAGGAGATATTCCGACGTCATTTGATCGTAGTCTAGGTGTCAAACTGGGAGCCAAAGCTATTCTCTGGGCGTATGATAATTTTGAAAATTTCAAAAATGATGGAAGAATTTATTCAGATTCGTCTGAATCTGTGGTCGTTATCGGACTTTTTGGAAATCAATATTGCAACACACCATTAGAAGATTTAATGCCTTTTATTGATTTCGAGTAAGTTTGAAATAAAAATTCTTCTTACATTTAACAAAAAAGTTTGGACATAGTTGTTCTCTCAGTAAGGTAGCTCAGTGGCCTGAATCCTTATCCGAGAAAAAAAAAAATTCACAGGTTTCACACTTTGTACTGAGAGAAGGGCATTGAAAATTAATAAAAAAAAAAATTAGATGTTCCGTCATATTTAGGCAGACGAACACATTCGCTGACCTAAATATTTTGTAACAAGTAACGGCAAATATTTCTACTAAATATTCACCATTACCTCCAATCACTAACTCAATTATTGGTGCTAGCAAATGTGCGAATGAACAAGTCAGCATATCTGTCAGCATAATATGGGTATGTACTGTAGGTACACTTTTGGTAAATGTAAACAAAATAGGCCCCAAAATAAGTGACCTGGAAATTCAAATTACACCAGGACTTCACTTGCCTTTCTTTTGAGTTCCAGCACAGAACTGCTCTATCTGAGCTCGTAAAGTCTGAAGATGTAACAGGACGTCACAAGTTAATAGTCCGCCTTAGTGGAGGCGAGATATAATTGAGAATAAGAAAGAGAACTTTAAGTATAAAATATTGTGTTGTGATAATTTGTGATATGTTCTTTTCCGAATAAAAGTAGATAAAATATCTCTACTTATTTTGTTGGTCTCTACGTATTTCCGGGCTAGAGACGTAATTTTAGAGTTCATTTTTCATTTTCTTTTATTTTTGTATTCATTCTGTAAACAACAAAACAACGTAACCACCTCTACTTTATTTTTCATTACCGTTTTCTCCTTCTAATTTTTTTTACCATAATTGTCTATGCCTTCTTAGAAAATTCACGTATAAAACATTGGTAAAAATTGGGTGACGGACACTTTTTCATAACTTTACTAAAGAAGCATTTTCAATACTAAAAAGTTAAACTATTTTCAAATGATAATAACCCTAGGAAGAAATTGTTCTATTCTTTAATAATTTACGACTTGTAGAAAATTTTTAAACATGTTTAATCATCAAAAAATATGAGAAGCATACCTACACTATTTTCTTTAATTATGATACGATTTTTCAAATACCTAACTTACAGTGAAACAAAGCACTCAGTTTAGAACAGAAATTCTGAAATATACTAAGTTAGGAGAATTTATAAAATTTTAATTTAGATTTTCAGGATTTTTTAGATTAAGATAATAGATAGGTAGGTATACCTTAATTTTTTTTTCTCATTTTTTATTTGTCACATTTTTAAAATTGAAATGGTTGGGTTTAGAAAAAATATGTTTTTTCAGATAGAAAATTTTCAGTTAAGACTTAGAGAATTGTAGCCAATTCTTTTGCAGGGATGTATCAAAAGGGGTTTTGGGGTGTGACATTCCTAATATTTTCAAAGTTGGCAAACCAGGACACTAATTGGTAAACTTCATCAAATTTATTGTTGTTGTTGTTTTTGTATTTTTTCAGTTTTTTTTTTCTTCTTCAAAGTCAAGCAGTGGTGTAATCTATTTTCTTATGTGCGTTTGGTGGTAGTGGGGTGTATAAGTGTATATGTGCGGTTGCTGGTGGTTCGGGTAACGTATTATTCCAGGTAATTGTGTATGTGGCGACTGTCTGACTGATGGTTTATTTTTTCTCTGTTGCCCATAGAAAAATTTCTTTAAAAAAATCTTTCTCACAAGATGGAGAAGATGAAAATTGAGAGAGGCAGAAACAGAGACAAACTTAGCCATCAGTCACCATCATTCCTGGAATGTCACCCAAATCACCAGCTGCCACACATATATACACATACACCCCACTGCTACCAAATATCTGAGAGAAACTACATAACGCAACAACCACTGCCTAAGTTTGGAGTAAAAAACGTCGCCAACAATTTTGGATAAAATAAACTGAAAAATTGAAAACTTGCTTAAACAAAACGAATTCCCATCCACACACTACCTTGAAGAAAATACATCATCACTACCACCAAATACTGAACACAATACACTAGTGCTGAAAACAAAGGAAGATAGAAACATAGATAGGGAGACGGCCAAATACAATTTGGACTATGGGTGAGAGGGTGTCACACTTCGCGCAGACCCTGTAGTTCAGTATAGATACCCTGAACCTACCATTTTCCAACAATACTGTATAAAAAAAGTCGGGAATTTCTCTGAATATGTGGCCTAGCAGTTGGCATTTTTGCCTGGTACAACCCCCAAAAAAAATGTTCTGTTCTTTTATGAAGGGGAGAGGACTAATAAAGTAAAATTTAATTTTTAACAAGCGAAATTCCAAAATAAATAGAAATAAAAATAAATTAAAAGAAGGGCTCTAGGACGCTACTTTAACTGAATCACTATTTAATGGTACACCCAGAACAATATATTTTATCTGTGGTGCGGAAAAACATTTCCGGTATGATGAACGAAAAAAAATCTTTGATTGGCTACATAAAAATGTATTATTTCGGATACCTATGGAATAAAATGAGATAGAAGAAATTTTGTTTTCAGCATTTGCCTGGATCATATTTTGGAACTTTGTATCAGTAAATTAATAATTGAATTTCTCAAAATTTTTGTAATTTCTCTATTATTAAATTTTAATTTACGCGAAATAGGTGCCATTATTCTTTTGAAATTTTTGGAGTAACTTACCGTATTGAATATAAATATTAGAAATTTTATTTTAATTTTAATTTTATTTTTTTTCAGAAAAAAAGATTCGAGATGCAAATGGTGGATGAGTCTTCGGAATCTTTTCAAAGTTTTAGCTTTGCACGAAAGCATCTATGAAACTGAAAATAAATAAAAATTTACCCAATACCACCTACGATGTGTTCTTTTCACCAAAAATTTTTGATTTTGGTTTTGAAATTATTTTGTCAATTTTAAAAACGTTGTTCAGTCATAATATTACAATGAAAGTTCGTTTTACCGTTGATACCGAAAAAAATTACGAACATAAAATTTCAAGCTCATGCCTGTTAACATTTTATTGTACTATGGACAGAGTAACGCTGTTAAATATAATAGTGTAAGTTTTTTTTGATTTTATTTTCTCTGCTCAACCAATTTCAATTTCAAGTACATAACTGAGACCTAAATTTGAAAGTCGTCGCGTGTGTACAAGTGATTTATATTTTTAGCCTGTTTTCTCGTAATTACCTCATTGCAGAATAATTGTATCCTTGGTTAATTATGTAAACTACTAATGGTAAGCATGCTATATTTGACATCAGCAATTCAATTCTTCAAAAATAGTTTAGAAACAAATATATGGAAACTTTGGAGCCTTAGAAAACAGAGTTTTACGAACACACCAAACTGATCTTAATTGAATTTCATTTCTGTTTTTTTTTTTTTTTCTGCAGGAAATACGTAAGATATGAAGATGAGTGATTTATTTGAGTATGGTTTTCCGGACAAAGTATTCTTAAATTGTAAAAAGGTCAATATATCGTCGTCAGTAGCTACTCAGAGATTCAGTTCCGATTTTCTTGGGAGAGAATCAACCTTAATTTTTATCTTACGTTTTCTTCAAGCGAAGGACTTCGATGCAAAATATGGCCTATTGTCAAAATTAAAACATGTGTAGGATCGAAAATTTTACAAAATTGTTAAATTTTTGTTTAACTATTCAGACAAAGTTACTATATTGGGGATATTTTTCTAAAAACTTTCAGAAAAAGTAAATAAGATTTTATCCCGATTTTATCGATTATACTGTATGTTTTAATATGAAAGGGGCTAACTTGATTTTAAAATTCAATCCAAAAACTTTTTGGATAAAAAGGTGATTTTAAAATTGAAATTTATCAATTTGATGGAAACTATAGCGCATACACTTTTTTTTTATTTGAGCAATTTAGTCCGCAACAAAAGAATGAATATCTAGTTAGCGGAAAAGAGGCAATTGCTCTACAAAAGTTTTGGGTCTTACCATAAACATTTCATTTTTCGATGAATGGGTTATTTTTTATTTTTTCTAATGTAACTATTTGAAAAGAATTTCATTTTCCCACGTTTGAAAATATTTCTGGGTACACCTTTAGACCTCTGTATATCTGGACATGGAGGTCTGATGGATAGTGACTAAAATTGAATATAATACCTATGTGAAAAAATTTTATGATATTCATGTAGGTATTCTATATCAAATTTTAGTCACTTCTTTTTTCAGTTTTAAACGTGTTGCAATGAAACTTGCTTTTACTTTTTCAAAGAACTATAGCTTTTTTACAGGGTTCCTGTAAGAATCGACTGCTGAACTTCATTGGTTGGTATCATCACAGAGTATTGAATATAATAGAGGATGCACGCTTATCTAACACTATTACGAGAAACGGCACCAGGCACCACTTTCGAAGCTGTACTATCCCCACTCCTTCAGTGCCAAATTCGAATTTGCTTACTCCTTATTCGGGCCCATGGGTGAAAATTAAAAATTATTTTTTCAAATAATTCAATTAAATGAATGAGTACCTAAATATAATCATTAATTTATAAATCACATTGAACATGAATTTCGTTGATGAAAATGTGATTAAAAATAGATCAGTCATGTGTGACGTCACAACCTGTCTGCAATCAATCAATAGTTGCAGGTAGATGATTTTGGGTTCAAACTAATTTATATCGTTGTCACAAACCTGTGTAAATTCCTATATGATTAAGAAAAATAGAAAGAAATATAAAATTTTTTAAGAACAATGAGGTAGAAAGTTAATCATACTATGTAGAGTATTATAAGCTTTATCGGTATAACAAAAATATTTTTTCTTCGTTATCCTCAGCCTTTAATAACTAAATTTTTGGAGAAAAAAAATGAAACTGACTGCATGTATGGACATAAAACATAATGGAACTAAAATGTTGAAAACAAGTTTTCCAGGTTTTATATCAGTAATTTTTTTACAAAGTGGAATTACAACTAATGCAATTGCTGGCTGAAATTCCTTCCAAGTCACATGTTATAAATATATAATGCAAGAATTTTGAATGAAGCAATGTAAATCCCTTCATATTAAATATTTCCTTGATTAAATTTTTGATAAATTTAACATGGATTTGACAACCTTAAAATACATAGCATTATTACATCTATTCAAAACATTAGAGGGTTCTATTTGTTAAGAATATGTAAATTCCTTAGATATTTGATTTCAATCAATTTCATATTAGGCTTAATTATAGGTACTTATAAAATCAACATTCATTTAAATATCATTTATTACACAATTTAATTAGTGAGAACCAAACAGTATTGATTTTCATATTAATATAAAATATATTTCTACCAGTGACTGCATTAGTCGTAATTCTACTTTGTAAAAAAATTACTATTATAAAACCTGGAAAACTCATTTTCAACATTTTAGTTCCATTATGTTATATGTCCATACACACAGTCAGTTTCATTTTTTTTTCAAAAATTTAATTATTTTAATAATTTTTTATTAAGTGCAAAATGAAAGACTAGCAGTTTTTCACAATAAGAAGAATTTACTCTGAAGTGACAGATAATTGTTGATATTGTAATATTTGGACAAAACTGAATTTGATTTTCAGCCTATTGTTTTTTTCTCAATTACAGCAATTCAAATTTATTTACTGGTCAACAACCTAATTCCAATCAGGCGCAAGGAAAACATATTCAAAGTTTAAAATTGATTTTAAATACTGTTAGATCTACTATATTAGACTATATTAGTAGTAACAATAATAATGATTTAACAAAAAGCATATCAAAAAACATATGCTATGATGTATCATACAATAAAATATGGAAACTCAAAATAAGGTCCCTTTTAGGGGCTACTGGTAGTTGAGGAATGGGTTGAATGCAAAAATGAACACTAAATTTGGACTCAGCACCTCAAAAAACATATTTGGTGATGTATCATATATTAAAACGTGAAAACTCAATATTAACCCTCTTTGGGTCAATTAGGGGATGAAGAATGGGTCAAATGGAGAAATGAACACCAAATTCGGATTCAGCATTTCAAAAAGCATATCCGGTGATGTATCACACAATGAAATGTGAAAACTCAAAATTGACTCCCTTTTGGGGCCACTTGGGGTTGAAGAATGGGTCAAATGGAATAATGAATGCTAAATTTGGACTCAGTACCTCAAAAAACATATTTGGTGATGTATCATACATTAGAATGTGAAAACTCAAAATTAACACCCTTTTGGGGCCCACTGGGGGCTGAAGAATGGGTCAAATGGAGAAATGAACACCAAATTCGGACTCAGCACTTCAGTAAACTTAAGTTGCTGTTTGGATCTATTTCTTTTGATTTGTTTTTATGGATTTGAAAAAAAAAAAAAAAAATAAGAAACAGGGAGAACAAAGAAAATATTTGAAAATTTTCTATTTATTTTTAAGAAATTGATGAAAAAAAAATTTCTTTTAAATGTTTTTCAACCTTGATAGGATCCGTGAAAGGATTTGTATGAAGCCTTTGTTTTCACAGATGATCTTTGATCCAAATTCGGATCATTCTTTAAAAATTAATTTGTGATCCAGACTCAAATTATTATTTTTTAAACTGAAAAGGGTGTTAATTACCAACCACCCAACTACAAAAATTTGACAGTTGATTCCCGGGGCACCCTGTGTATTTATATTTTTTTCTCGAAAGAAATTCTGAGAAAATTTTGATAAAATATAAATTTAACGTGTTCTGCATTTCATCTTTTTAAACTTTTTGGCCTGATATCTTTTTCTGTTTTAATGTAGGTATCATAAACTCACCCTTTGTACTTGCTGTGTACTCCGTTCTTCCTTATCATGAATCTCACTGTCACTAAAGCTAATCGCTAGTGCTGGAGCCGAGCCTGGAACAAAAATACATACTGTAATACTCGGGTCAGTTACCATTACCAATACATGGTTAAGTTTTCAGATAGGTACTTCAATATTATTAAATTACCTGTAGGCCTGTAACATTGAATATTTGATGTTTAAAATTTAATTTTACATTTTAGTATGTACACCTTAGTCTGATTCACACATGACTAGTTTTCACGCTACTAGCCAATTACTTGGGGTACTATTTTGTTGACAGTTAAAGTTACTTGCCATTTTAATCTTTTAAAGTCAACTTCAACTTGGACGATTGTCATATTAGATTCTAATTAGATTCTTCGAAGACTATCTGCCAAGCTAAAGTTAACTTGACTGACCTTAACTGTTAACAAAATAGCACTCCAAATAGTTCGCTAGAAAATAGAAGCTATAAAACTAACTGAATGTGAATCAGGCTTATGAGTTGAATGATGTTACAAAGGGCGTTATTCACAGAGCTGTGCATTTATCTAAGAATAATCAAAAAGCTAAGAATTTTCTGGTTTTTTGCTTGGCTGCTTAATGTCGTAGCATTTTCGATAGTTCATTAAACATACCTATATCTTGATAGTCGAGAAAAGCTTTATACCTATTAATTTATATCAAATTATCTCCTGAAGCTAGGTAAAATGGATGGGTAAGTACCTACATTGCCAGAATAGAATCTTTTAAAAAAAAAAAAAATTACTTCTCCAATCCACAGTATATATTATTTTGATAGATAATTATGCCCTAATTAAATGGTCCGTTTCATGTTGCTACATAGGCAACCTACGTAATTGGTGATTACGTATAATAAAAAATGGAGGAAATGAAAGTAAAAATAATCTTCGCGTGAATTTAGGTCAACGAACTTGAAAAACAAAGATTTCCTGTTTGGAACTTCGCAAATTTGGTCGCGGATGTGCATAAATTTGTCGTCGTTTGCATAGTTCAGAAATTAAAATCAAAAATAACTTTTCCTTTTGTCGTCGATTTGCCGGTTCCACAAATGGCAGTGCCGTGTAATGGAAAGAAATATAGTAAAATTTCCCGTTTTGGCAACACTGAAACACAAAATGAGAAGGTCACTTTGTTTAACCTGAAGGTTGTGAATATTGATAACGCAATAGATTAGTAATATTACTGTACTATCGTCCGTTAGATGTGTTTGAAGTTCAGATTAAACAAGTGCAGAAAGAAATCGGTTTTCTTAAAAACGAGGGAATAGTTTTAATTAATCTGAAGCTTCAATTAGTGAATAACATTCGTAATATGTTTTCGCGAAGAAACGTTTGAGGTTCGTCTGAAATCTGGCTGAAAAATTTTAATTGGCGGCCAACATCGTTTAATCTTCTTTCGTGATTGTGCTTTTCAATTTTTATTTTTTTATTTTTATTTAGCCAACTTTTTTTTTCAATGAATTTTCAATAATTTACAAAATATACGTGCATTCATATATTCGAAAACTACGTTGCATTTAATTTTTTGTCAATACAATCATCTGGTGCGGTACTTATGCATATTGTTTATAATGTTTTTTCGCAAATGTAAAGGTGCTAGAAAAGATGTTGGTCATGAGTTTCACCCATTTACGATTTATTTTTTGCAGGTATTTTGAATACGTTACCTTGCTATGGATACCGACAAAAAGCGTTTTATCGAACGAGGATCCCACAAAGGGAAAGGGCTAGCTGTATTCACCAGTGGAGGAGATTCCCAGGGTATAATATGTTTAACTTTTCCTTTGTTGGTTGATTTTGGCTATTTAGCTGAAATTAAAATGTTTTGATCGTTGTAGGAATGAATGCTGCCGTACGTGCGGTCGTACGTATGGGTATTTATTTGGGATGCAAAGTATTTTTCATTAAGGAGGGATATCAAGGAATGATTGACGGTGATGAATACATTGTGGAGGCTAACTGGTCTTCCGTATCTTCCATAATACATAAAGTGAGATTTCCATGTTGGTATAAAATTGTATAATTATTTCAAAGTGTTACATGAACGCTAGAAATTGTTTTTATTTGGTACCGTATTATAAATTATTTTTAGCATCGGTTGTAAATTGCTGTTGGTATTCGAAGTTCTGCTGGATACAGTATTTTCTAACCTACTTTTTGTAACTCGACGTTTTGAATTTTTCCAGAAAGGGTTAAGATGATGTAAAATCAGTATTGATTTAAGTAGACGTATTTGGGCTGTTGAAATCGGTATTAAAATTTTGCAATTTGTTTGCACAGTTCGCACAGAAAAGAATTGCCAAAGTCGTGACAATAAAATGTCATATGAATGGTTTTAAGCTTGGGGAAATATTTCGTTACTTGATTTTTTTCCCTCGTTTCGTGACTGGTTTTTTTTATAGTATAAGGTAGATTTGATTACTTGATTTCTGGTGAAGTTCTCGTGTTTTAATCTGAGTATTCTGTATATTTGAATTTCAAATACGGTTTGTTTGCATTTTCACCAAAATTTACGAATGCAAATATACCATAATTAGAAACTAATGAAATAATTCAGTAATGTTCAGTTTATGTCTGGTGGGCATTATTTTGTCGTAAATTAAATCTCGTATTATTTAGTATGACTTGAATTATTTCAGTGTTTTCGTATATTTTATGAAGGGAGGCACAGTTATCGGCTCCGCAAGATGTATGGATTTTCTCCAAAAATCTGGTCGTCGAAAAGCAACCAAAAATCTCATCATGAGAGGTATCACCAATCTTGTCGTCATTGGTGGAGACGGTTCGCTGACGGGTGCGAATTTATTTCGGCTAGAATGGTCGGAACATGTGGACGATTTGCTTAAATCTGGTAGGCGTTTTTTTTCGGTCGACACAATTCCGTCGATTTGATTTATTTTTGTTATTGTGCGAGCAGTGTTGTCATTAGTTACGTTTGCTCGCTGATTTTCATCACGCTTTTTGTGTAATTGATTTTTTATTTATTTGATAGGTGAAATAACGGAAGAGCAGTACAAAAAATTTAATCATTTACACATTGCCGGCTTAGTGGGCTCCATTGATAACGATTTTTGTGGTACCGATATGACTATCGGTACGGATTCAGCATTACATCGTATCCAGGAAGCGGTCGATGCGATTGTATCAACTGCTTATTCGCATCAGCGTACTTTCATTCTCGAAGTTATGGGCCGTCACTGCGGGTATGACTAATTGGCGTTCGTCATAAATTTTCACGAATCGTTGATCTGTGTGAAGTCATTTGAAATAGACTGGAATGGGAATTGTCGTTAGCTAATTTTGCGAGATGTAAAACTGAATCAGTAGTAATCGCGTAATGTTCAACTGTATCAGACAATGTTCCGTGTGAAAAATCGACTTCCATCTTTTGATCGACTTTTTCATTTTTGTCCTCGGTTTTGTCATATATTCAAAATTATCATATGTGTTCAGAATTGAGTGGGACAAAATAAAAGTCGTCTGAATGGCAAAACTATTTAGCAAGTCGCTAGTATTGAATTTTATTTTCTAATAATGTATATCTTGTTGTCGATTTTGAAATTTTATTGTCGAATAAGACCAACGGAAATTTTAAATCGATATATATCTTTATGATATACCTATTTCTTAAGATGAAATGTAGCATTTATGATTCCGTAGAATTCGCAAAAACAAGTACTGTAGCGAATGTTTCACTTGAAATTTTCATTTTGATTTCCTATTTTTCGGAACCATTTTTCTTCTTTCCGTATGTTAAATGGAAATTAGCTGCAAAATATTTAAAATTTTAAAATTTTATATAGTTGACTTGAGATTTACCGAATCCTTTCAAGTTTCTGTCCGACAACGTACCTATTCTGAGAATGTGATCGTTAATCTTGTGCGCCTTGATCCTAAACGAAAAAGATAGTTAATTGAGTATAACATAGTCTTAACTTGAATAAAAAAGTTTTTTGGCCAGGTTAATGATGTGGGACGAGAAAAAAAGTGTAGATAATTCAATTATCTGTTGAATAATAATATTACTGAGCGTTGAAGCTTTTTTTAAATCTGTTTACATTCAATAAACTTGAGCTTTTTTTTTTTTTTTGTAATTTTATCAGACGTAATTATTGTAATTCCGAAAATAATTCTGTACAAAAAGTAGTAATTATGTTGATTGAATTGAGATTGATGGCTTGTTTTTCCTTTCTTCTAACGGACATTTGATTTCGTGTTCTGTTTTGAAATCCAATAAATCAACTCGAAAAATGTTTCGGTATTTTTGTTGTTCTATTCGTCGTTCACACCCAGCTAGGTTATGTCGTAGTGATAGAGCGATAAGTATAAAAGGCTATAATTATGCTCATGCACCATTTTGTGTGCAAAAATGCTTATGGGTCCATTCATTACATGATAGTATTTACTCTATTTTTTTATGTTACCTTTCTCTTTCTTTCAAGTGAAGGAATTGTCAGTTATTAAAACGCAATCAACTCGATTATTTTCAAAAAATCGGATTAAATTGATCAAATTCTTCCCATTTTTCTATTGAGGTACCTATATCTTTAATAAATCTTTTTGCACCTAATGTGGTGTACAAGTGCACTTTTCTTACTAAGGCTTTACTGATGATAATGAACCACCATTCTGAGGTTTTTCATCATCATAAATCATTCATGTTTTTGAATAAATAATCTTCATAAAACTGTTTAATAGTGTAAACAATTTAATGGAAAAATTCAAAATAGTTCATTATCATCATAATGACGTGAGCGCAGGTATTAGCTTAATCGTAAATTCATTGAAAAATATTTACTAAAATTCATTTCCTTGAAACCTTATGCCTCTGTAGTTCTTCTTTTGTTGAAAAATGTCTGTATTTTTTATGTTAAATTTTTTATCGATCTTATTTAATACTGCCAGTTGGTGAAGTTCAGTCGGTGTACGACCTTGGGTGGGTATTTGACAGATTGGGAATTAATCTTTCATTCGATTTTTTTTACCGGGTTTTATCACATAAACCTTGAAATCAAACCTTCATTGCGCCAGCATTTATTTTCTTTTTTTGATATTATTTTCTTTGTAATTTAGGATTCATAATAAGTCAGTTTTGTTTTTGTATTTTATGAAATTCGCTAATCAGAAATATTTTTAATCGTACAGGTATTTAGCCTTGGTGAGTGCCTTAACCAGCGAAGCCGACTACGTCTTTATTCCGGAAATGCCGCCTCCGCACGATTGGCCAGAAAAGTTGTGTAGAAAACTCGATCAAGTACGAACGTTCGTAAAAATTCGTTGAATTTATTCATTAATTATGCAATCAAATGTCATCGAGAAGTGGCTACGTGCCTTCAAATTAATTTTAAATTTCGGTTACCGCCACGCCCAGTGTTCGTTCGCCATCTCACCGAAAAAAATTGACATTCAGGTTTCACTTTGGCTGTGTTTTTGTGTGTGCGTATGTATGTGCATGTAAATGTGAATGTATGCGTGTTTGTTGAGAATTACTTCTCGTTCCCGTATGTTTTCTTTAGTTCGACGTAGATTTTCACTGGCACGAGTCCCAATTCGTGCTTGATTCTAAATCACACTCTGTTTAGCTTATAATATTATTCATACCGCCTCCTTTTTGTTTGTTTTTTTAGGAACGTATTGCTGGCCAGCGATTGAACATCATTATAGTATCGGAAGGCGCTATTGATGGTGAAGGTCGTCCGATCACTGCCGAACAAGTGAAAAAAGTGGTCGTCGACAAACTGAAACAGGACACCAGAATCACAGTTCTCGGTCATGTACAACGTGGAGGTAGTCCTTCGGCGTTTGATCGTATATTGGTAGGTGAAACGAGCGCACCGGTCCGGCTCACAGGTTATCGGGACAGTCGATTAAATAATTTTTTAGCCAACTATGTCATAAGACAAGAATTATCTCACAAGCTGAACCCGTTTTAATGTGCGACTCTGAGCGGAGGTTAAATCGCGGGGCTTGTAAAATAGGCGAAATGTCACGTTTTTTAAACGCTTTTATTTCCTCCGCAACTTCGCACGAACATGAACGAGAGAAGAGAGACGTACGTTTGACCGAGACGTTTGCCTCTTATTCGGTCGGTTTTATATTCAAAGTCAAGGCTGCGTGTGCTGAAATTCTCTTTGTTTGGTCGAAGCTATTGACGACGACGACTGCAATTAATTTTTTTTCTCGCAAAAACGATGATGATATCTGTTAAGAGCTCTTTTGCCTTAATAATGTGTGGTGGAATGCTTTCGTTTCGTATTAACTACGTATACATTTTACTTTGTTCGTGTGTTTCGAACATCCAATAAACTAAATATTAAGTAGTTACTTTATCCATGCCTGCGAATTCCGTAAGAATGTAAAGAGTGAGGAGAGCGTTGCGATAAATGTTACTTTTAGTAGCGAAAAGGTACGTACCTAATAAAAAATTGTCGAAGGCATTGGAATAGTATTGTTTGTCGGATTACAATGTTTAAAAGAAAATTTTTAATATTTGCGGAAGGAAATTATTTTGTGAATGTAGGATTATTAGAATCTATAGTACATAATATGTTTTCGAAGGTTATCAAAACGTTTTAGAACAGACGTTTTTTCGCCTTGTAGCGATTTTAACTAGAAATATTTTACTCGCATCTCTGCTCATACGCATGTCTAATGTGAAAGATATCACCAACATTTTTCTCAATGTATGAAGAAATTATGATCGGTGGCGGGTAAGAAAAAGTATCAGGTATGCAAGGTCTCTGCCTTTAAAATTAAAGGCGGTACGATCTGTTTGAAATTATGATGTAAATGTTTTGTAGATAAATTCTAATTTATATGCTAAATTGAAAAATTCTGCTTAGTCTTTCATATCAAATTACTGTTTTTCCACGAATTTATTGCGATAAATTTCAAGTCAAAATTTCTGTAAAATTAACGAATAATTTTGCATTTGCTTGACCACCTTAATGTGAAATGGAAGCTGTAAATTATCGTAAACATTTTCAGTTCTGCGCTAATTGCTTTTTTATGAAAAATTTTCTAAATAAGTTTGATCAGACAAAATTTAATTTGAAAATTTTATATATGTTTTCTTAAAATGTCGAACTCAAATAACCAGGAAATAATATATGAATGTTCTGAAGTGCAGTTGTGAATTAAAATGTTTTCATCAACCTAATTGCTCTGTATTTTTGGGCCGCATAAGTTTGAAATAGAGTAAAAACCAAAATTTTAGTATCATGTTTTTTATTTCAATTTTTTGACTTTTATTGTTGCTTGAATTTCGATAATTTTTAATTATTGGATAATGAGTTTTTCAAAAATTTTCCATCTGAAAATTCTTGCATTCATATTTTAGAATCTTAATAATGAGATTCAGTGAAGTTGAGATAAGTATTGTGGGCTTTTAGGGGTAATCGTTTTAAATAAACAACGAATACCTATAATTTTTCTCAATCAATCCTTGTGTCCTATCAAGAACGAACTGCGAAAGATTATATCAGAATCCAACCCAACATGCGTAAAACACGAAAATTATGGAGTTCTTGATTTTTCCATTTTCTCCTTTTCCTTTGTGAATTTTTGTCTTGAAAACTTGGAAATATTTCATTAATTATTCCAAGAATAATGTAAATATTCGAATGTGTTTTAAGTATAAATATTTTTCAGCCGTCGTATGAAAAAAAAAATTATAGTAGTCTTTATAACGCATTATTTAATGAAAAATATGAACTAATTATTTCATAGTTATTCGGTTATTCTGCTATAAAAATCGGTTAAGAATGTATCATCCGAAAATCTACATTTCTTTTCGAAGTAAGAAGTTCTAAAATAAGTTTTCAAAAAAAAAAAAAAACAAACCATGTTAATGTCTCTTGTATTTTCATACCGAAAATAATTCAGAAAACAACTAGAAAGAGAAAAACCTAATTCACACTTGACTAGTTTTTATGCTACTAGCTAGCTACTTGGTGTGCTATTCTGCTAACAGTTGAATACACTATGTTGATTCAACCATTTAAAATCTACTTAAACTTGGCAGTTTGCCATATGAGATTCTTATGAGACTATCCGCCAAGTTGAAGTTGACTGGAAATGACTAAAATGGCGTAGTCACTTCAACTGTTAACGGAATAATGCCCCAAGTAGCTGACTAGTAGCTAGAGAACTAGCGAAGTGTAAACCAGGCTATGGTGCCTAAATTGAACTAAATTAGTCTGAAATATACTTCTTGGAAATGAGAATAATTTTCGTGAGAATTCGTCGAAAGTGATTGAATAATCCGAATGTTTTTGGAAAAAAAATGAAAAAAGCTTGTATTCAATTTACTGACAAAAATAATTCAAAATTATGTTAGTTTTTCAGTGTGTCGAGTTGAAAGAAGTCCTATCTGTTTTAGAATGAGTATTTTGAATAAATTTTTACTTTCATTTTCAACGAATTTCTGTTGTCTTTTTTTAAATGATCAACCGGTGCTTTTATAATTTAATCGCATTGCTTTATCCAGGGTTGCAGAATGGGCGCTGAAGCTGTTATGGCTCTGATGGAAGCCACTCCAGAAACAGACGCTTGTGTTATATCGTTGGACGGGAATCAGGCTGTGAGACTGAATCTAATGGATTGCGTAAATAAAACGAAAGCTGTGGCTAGAGCGATGGCTGACAGGCAGTGGGATTTAGCTGTGACACTGAGAGGACGGTAAGCGAATCTAGAAAAATTCCGGTAATTAAGTCAATGTTTATGGGAATAGGTACGTGCTTCTCATTTGCTGATGTTTTGGACGATACGTGATCTCTGAAGTTTTTATATGTCCATTAAAATCGTGGTGGGATTATTGAGACTTTTAATTTGTAGGTGCGTATTATTTATCCCACAATAATTTTTCGTTTGTTGTGTCATTTATCGATAAAATGATTTTACTTCACCAGTTGAATGTTGTCTGTATAATTGCCATGAATTGAACTTATCCTTTTTATTTGTTTATCTGTCATTTTGTACTGAGGTTCTAAGTTTTTTCTTATTAGAATTGAATGTATCCTTGTTAAATTTTTTCTTGGCGGTTTTTTCGCGGTTCATGTGTTTTTATTGAGAAAAAAAAAATTTTAATTTTGGAAATCCAATCCCTACTGAATTCCTGGGAAGAAAAGCAGCAAGTAACTTTTTCAAAATGCAGCAACTAATTCTCCGAGCTCATCTTTTGTTTAAAAATAACTTTTTGAAAATTTTGTTATATATGTTGAAAAAAAAAAACTATCTTATGTCAAATGGCCTGCGTGTCGTGGTAGCGAGGTACTGGGCTTTATAACTGTAAGATCGTGGGCATGACACTAGTTTTTGTTTCATTCCCGATCCAAAATGGCGATGTTTTCGGTTTAGTTCGTTTTTTGTTTCGTCGTGTGATTGGAAAATTCATGCAAAAAGATTACCTAATGGCCAACAGAATTCCGGTCAAACCTCTTCCTACGTATTAATATCCTTCAGTGTCCAGATTTGACCGATACGACATGGATAAATGAAATAAATAATCAGATTTTCGTGGAAAACCTACTTAAAAAGTGTCCTTTCTCGTACTATCAGATCATTTGAGCTACCTGTAGTAGTATAGAAGAAGAAATTAACGTTTCGTCTTCCGATTCATGCTTTCAATTTGAAAAATGTTTTATTGTTGTTTACAGGAGCTTTGTGCGCAATCTAGAAACGTACAAAATGTTAACACGATTAAAACCACCTCGGGAAGCATTCGATGACATGGGACGTGGACTTGTAAGTGAAATAATTTGTTCGTTATTATTTTGTAATAAGATTTAAAACGCTGTTAAAAAATGCTATTTATTCATTGACAAAATTATGAAAATCGATTGGTTTATCGTTTAAGCAAAAAATAGAGATAATTTTTCGCTTAGGATTAATATTGTTTATTGATTTCATGCTGCTAGGAACGTGAACTCAGTAAGGTAAGCGCGTTACTCTGATTAAATTAACCTCTTCGCCCATTAAAAAAAATACCAAATGCAAAACTTGCGCTTTGAAGAGTGTTGTGGCATGTTTTGATTAAAAATTTTCAGTCATAATATGGACCAATCTTGACATGAAATATTTTTGTGTGGAATACAGTGTTATAGTCAAACAACAGAAATGTTCTCTTAAACTCCTCGAGAAGGGTGGAGACGGTTGAAGTTGTATTTGACGAAAATTTCAGTTCGTTTCTGCGTAATTTTTTGCGTGTATATGTAGTTTTGATGGCTAATATTGTGAGATAAAGTCTTCTAAAATATCGCAAAATATTCTGCTTCAAAATTTCGAAATAGAGATGGGATTATGTTGAAAGTCTTTGCAAATTCTATTTAGTCTCGATCTGCCCGTCACAAAATTGCGAATCCATTATTCTAAAATTTAAAATGTCGAATGATTTCAAATTTTGAAATCATCCAGAAACCTGCACGGTAGACGTAAACAACGTATTCAATTTCATTGTTACATCTCACTTTTAATTCCACCCTCCAACAAAGGTGGCCGCTGCGACGGCAGTTCTGTAACCAACGTCTTAAAATTTCTGGGAAATATAGGTTTAGATCGACCTCTCTCTGAATCAGTCTGACCGAAAATATGTAATCCATTGCAGACTAAATGCTTTGGTATACCTATATCATTATAAAAAAAATAATAATTTTATAACTTTTTTAAGAATCACATTCAAGTCTATTAAACTTCTTCACACTGTTGTAACTTTTTTTAGTAAGAATAACAAAACTAATTAGAACGGAGAAAACGAAATAGCAAATAATTGCATTATTCTGTAAAAACAAAAGCAAAGAAAAATTTTAAAAATTCGGAAATGTTTTAAATAATGTACAAAATGTTCGTATGAGTGTTTGCAGTAGTTCATTAAAATACGAATATTTATGTATTAATTTGTAAATGCTCATTTTTCGCTAGAATCACTAACAAAAATATAGAACCAAAATTGTGAATCTTAAGTGCTACAGAAAAAATTTACGATTTCATAAAACTCTTCCTTCATGTGATTGTACGTTTTTGATTTTTGATTAATAAATTCAGACTTGCTGTTAGAATTGACATACACTTGTATTCGTGTTTTTTAACTATTGTCACTGTGATTTAACTCGATTAAACAAAATAAGTAATTTAAAAAAAAAAAAAATTATAATATCTATTGCTTTCTTCTATGTCTGCTATATCCGCTAAAACGAAAATAGTTTTTTGCGGAAGACAATTTAGTTATTACGAAATTGTAATTACGGTTTGTGTTTTGTTTTCTTTAGCAAGATACGTTGTGGGGTCAGGTAAGAAAAATAATTTGTTTTGCTGTTTTATGCGGTATTGAATGCACGCATTGGTTGCCTTTTCAAATGGGTTCTGTGCGTTTCAATGGCGAATTTAATCGCCCTCATGATGTCGTCTGTAACGTATGTAGGCATTTCAAGTGCAATTTTTTGTAGAATTCACTCGCGTGTGTAGAGGAAGTTGGAATCTTGTAAATATGTAATTTTTGCATAAGTTGGGCCGTCTAACATAAATAGATACGTTTATTCTTGAATTTGTTCCAATAAATTGGTTCCAACAGAATCAATAAATTCACAGTTTCAACTTGAGAAATTTTCTTATCCTTTGATTCGTACATAAAAGGATATAGGGCATTTTCATTTGTGTATGGCAGGATGGTACCCTCTGTGCGTCTGATTTTTATGTGATAACGTCAAAAAGGAGAAAAAGAAAGTTGAAATTTTCTGCTTAAACAACATAACATATCACATTCTTCATATATTTTAGTGCTGAATCAAATGAAATTAACCAAAAATCAGTAAGACCAATAGTTTTAAAGTTATTGCAAATTTTGTACCCAGTTTTAACTGGTAAAATTCATGTTTTCTGGTATTCAGCTTCTAACATTCGAGTATAAAAAGTCATATTTTTCGGGCTTAATTTTTAGGATTGGGAAGCGTTATATGCAAACAGTGATAAGAACCTTTTTATTGAAAATATAATGTTAAACAGTTCTGGACTGAACTATTCTCCAGCTATAGTCAATATTATTCGAGAAAATTGCAAAAAACTGATTTGGGGCATATTTTCTATAATTCCCACTGTAGCAAGAGGGGTGAAGGTTGAGACTCTTAGTATGTTATTTAGGACACTCATCCCTAAAGATTTCTAAGAAAAAATAAACTATATCAATTTTACAGAATAAGATTTCTATTTTCTCTGGACTACAGGCGTATTTTCAATGTAGAATCATTTGTTTGAAACATAAAAATTAGGAGAATGGTATGCAACCTGCAATGGGGGAAACTCTATAGGCTATAAGTCTATAATATTACTGGTGAATATCTACGTCAGTCAGAGTTGGGCGTCATTCGAGTAAAACGTTGCTCGATTATCAATGTTGAGTAGGTAGAATGATTAGTGAGTAATGATTTTCTACTCATGTTAATTAAGAGTCATAATAATCAGTCATCAGTCGTGAGTAAAAGATTAATCAATAATCATTGCTCACAAGACATGATTGTTAAAACCTCGATCATTATGATTGATCAAATCAATTAATCACGAGTCAAGAGTGATGAGTTAATAAATTGTCCCTCATGAGTGATGATTGATAAATGAATTAATCAATACTCATGATCTCAATCATCAGTTATTTACTCCAGTGACGAACGCCTAATTCTGGTTGAAATATAATTTTTGTACTACTCTTTGAATTATATTGGAGATGTGTGTTCGAGTAATTCTTCAAATTTCGTCTATATAATTTACGTTATTTAACGGAATCAAAACTCCCATTCCTTACACTTTGAGCACCTGCTGTTCTCAAACTGTATTCACAGTTCTAGTCTGTGTGATTGACCTGCTGGAAGTTATCAGTGTGCTAAAGATCGGTGGTAGTTACCTGTTTGGTACAATCCATGATTGGAATGTCTCATATTTTTTCAGTCTTAGTGCTGTTTACGTTCAAATCCCTGCTTGAAATGAACTTGAACCGACCCAAATGCAAAAACGTGTCTAAACTCAACGTAAGGTTCAAGTTGAAAAGAAATGTATAGATACTAAAACAAATATGAAATTTAATCAATAAATTTTAGTCAAAGTTTGAGCATCGTTTTTATTGCTGATGAAAATAATCACTAATTCGCTACTAAGTTTCCATATTTTCTTGCATTACAACAAAATTTCAATTTTTTCTCAAGTTGTTAGAAATGTTTTCGTATACTGTCCTGAGAATCGTATCCGAATTTGTAAATACTTTAGTACACTTCATAAAAAGTCTTATATTTGCCTATCCAGTTTAACGTCTTCGCACGTATTTTCATTTGAAGGATGAATTATTTCTAATTCCTTGAGGTCCCATACTGAACTACAGACTTCTCTTAACTACTGTTTGCCCCGAGTGTATATATCGAGTAAATTTTGCCTAAATACACATTTTTTTTTACCCCACCATTCAATAAATCCTTAAATTTGTTCTCATGCTAGATGCCATTCTGTACTAAGCTTGTTATTTTTCACGGTTTGGTTTGCACGCTAAGAATACATTCGTTTCACCTTTCAAGGATGTTTAAAACATACCAGAATAAATGCTATTATTGAAAATTTCAAGATTCTTCATGGTTTCGTACTATTTCTGAAAATTGGGTAGCGAAATGCTCTACGTTACGGATGAAGCCAGGACGTGGAATACGCCGTTAAGACGCCTAGAAAATCAGTACCTGCCGTTTGAATTTGTTTTGTTTTATTTTCCCAAAGATAATCTGTAAGAAAGTTTTCTTATAGATTTATCAATTTATGTTTTATTTGCACCTCACTTTTTTTATTTTTTTGCGAATGTTTACCATAATTGTGTCTTTTTACACGCATGGTATGATTTTTTTTTTTTTGCTGAATTTATTGAACCTAATAGTATTTTTTATGGTTAAAAAGTGCTGTTCTGGAAACTTTTAGTGGGGCTATTCTTATCTCATGTACCTTCATGCACCAATGAAAAGCACATGTGACTTGAACATTAGCAGAATAGCACCATAAAAAACTTTCTAGATCAACATTTTTTTCCATAAAGAATAAAGCTAATATAATGAGTAATAACTTCGTTCGATTTATGGTTGGTTGATTATAATGTAAACTTGGGTAAGTCTGGACACATTTCTACTTAAAAAGTCGGCAATACTGATGCATAAAAAATAACAAAACCAAGGGAAATAATGAATCGGCATTCGATTTATGAGGTATTGATGAAATATTGTCGGATCAGATTCGAAATTGCGATGTTTTTAGGGAATAATTTAAATTTGTGTGCTGTGGAAGCTAACTTCATTTATCAAGCTATGAAGTAGAGTTAAAATAGGGTTGGGGAACCGATTTTCACTCTTATTCAATCCTAATAGGCGAAAATGATGAAAACGACTGAAAATTCACTTCGAATTTTATTTTTTGAAATGGTCAATTTATAAAACAACTTACAAATTCTTCGGGTTTTCAGAAACATGTGTTGGGAAACCGAAAGTTTGCAACTTGGCGATTTTCACTTCACGGCTTGATTTCTGAAGTTGGTTTTGGTGCTGTTTAAGTTCTTACCCATGTCTGAATATGTCCGAGCACTTTTCATTTTTATATAATTCTGACAAAATTCATTAGAAATTTGTCAAAAATTAATTTGTCTGTCTTCTATACTTTGTTGTGAATTAATTCTCAATAGATCTGTTCAACATGGCAAAAAATTCAAAAACTTTTAGGATCTTTGATTTAGGAAAGCGAGAAACTAGCTCTCTGAGGAAGTTGTTCGATTTTCCAGGGTAGAATTTGAAAAGTGAAACTTATTTTTCCCTAAAAAGTGTCGAATTTCCTGTCCCGACTAGTGGGTAAGTTCTCACGAAAAGTTCTGTTCTAAATTTATGATTATATTTCTATATTAAATCTTGAGTCTGCCATTGGGTTTTTAATGACGACATTTTGTCAAAAATGAATTAAAACTTGAAATAAAGCTTTTTTGATTCTTTTACTGATCCTCTATTGGTAATTTCTCCATTTTCTGGCATTTGGTAAAAAAAAATACAAAAAATGCAAAAAATTTCAATTTTTAATTGATTTTTTTGAAATGTTAGTTTCATTATTTGGGACACTATGTATACAAAGGTCTGAAGTAAAATGTATAGCCCACGTAATGATGAAAAATATCAGTATGATAATTTCTTCGGCCATCTTTACATCTATATCAGTTTTCAGCTTCCCAATTAAAAAATAAGATATATTATGATTTTTGAATAAATACCCATTTTGCAACACTTGAACAAAAGAACGAGTTTTACGTGCATGTGTAGCGAATGTAAAAGAATAAATTTTTGGGCTGTGAAGTAGATGATAATTTTACAATCTCTGGCAAATCCATATCCTGTGTGGGAGCGTGTGACGTCTTTATACACTCTTTCCCTTCTCCATCTTACATGATAGAGTGTAAAATACTTGAATATATAAGCATTTTGATATTATTATTAACATTATTTTGTGAAAAATTGTTAATCTTGTTGTCACTTTAATTGAACACATTTCAATTTTGAAAAAACTTCTAAATGATTCCTCCACCTATAATTGAACTAGAGGGCTGGGATTTGTTATGATTGAAAGTGGATAAAATTTACAAAATTTTCATATAATTTCCTAAGTATCTTTAGCTTTTGACTTCAAACAAATGAAAAAAATGCAAATAATGAGAGATTTTCTATTTTCTGGAATTTAGAAACCGTTCTTCTTTTCCTCAGTTATTATTTGAGCCAGAGAGCTGGGAATGGTACCTCTCAAAAAAGGATAAAATTTGTCTGAATTTACTTTTTGTTTAATTTTTTAATCATCTTTAATTATTTGAAAATAAACAAACGAAAAAAACGCAAATTGATGAAAAAAATTTTTGTTTCGAAATTCAGAAACCTCTCTTTTTTTATTTAATGGTTCCTCAGCCACAGTTTAAGCTAGAAAACTGGGATTGGTATTGCTGTAAAGAAGAAAAAATTTATTTTAAATTACTTTCCTTATAATTTTTTAATCATTTTTAGCTGTTTGAAACTAAACGAATAAAAAAACGTAAAATAATAGAAAACTTGTCTTTTTTTTTTAGATATAATTTCTTAAATCTTTTTTCTTTGAGTTTTTTTTTATTACTGAGAGGGGAAGTTGTTGCTATATTTTTGTGTGCATTAGTTGCAAAAAGTATGGTGTGGGACAAGTGCTTGTGGGGTATTTTAACCAGGGGCAAGATAATGTTTCAATTTAGTTTCTGTTAACTGCCACATTACTGACCATAAAATGGTACTGTTATTGGGTATTGGTACTCAATAAGCAGTTAATTTGTTATTGATTCAGGTATTAGTAATTTTCAGATTTTGGTTCTATTTTGTAACGTTATTAAATGGTTCTTATTTTGTTACCATTAATTTGGTGGTAACGTTATTTAGAATTTTGGTTTTGTTGCATTAATGTTAAGTTATGTTACTGCAAGTTCAAGGTTGGGCAAGAACCTTATTTTACATAATTCTAATTTTTTTGCCAACTTTCTCCTTTGCAGTACCTGAAAAAAAATCAAACTTTAAATGAAAATGAAATCTTCCAGTTCCATTAAAAAAAAAGTTTATCGAAGGTCTGAATTACAAATAAGATATGCAACAAATAGCTCCAAGATGAAAAAATATGAAAAAAATTGACTTTTTAGAATCAACAGAAACAAAACAAGATTATTTTGTTTCTATTATGGTAATGGTATTCAAAAAAATTAAAATGGTGTTAATGTTATTAATGGTACTTACAGTCTAATTTTGTTCTCGTTATTGTGGTAATAACATTATTAAAATTTTCAGTAACATTATAGTAATGTTACTTCACTATATCTAGCCCTTTGGTATTGTTTCAGTAATGTTACTAGTTAAAATACTGTTAAATTACGTTACCTAATTTGTTTCTGGTTTTGTTATCTCAGCCCTGATTTTAACTCATTTCAAGTTTGCAGTACTTACGTTCAGCTTATCTGCAAATTCTTCACACTTGGTAGAAAAATAGTTCACATTATGCACTTATTACACAATATACTATCTTTACCATCCCTTATCTTAGCCACAAGTGCCTACAATCAGAGAAAGAGGATGTTTTTTCGAGTGTTTCCAGTTGCATCTGTTAGTAGATGACAGATGAAAAGTACTTGAGAGCATAAAATAAAGACTTCTAGCAGTTTCAGTTTTTTAATTTTTTTTAACTAAGAATTAATCAGGCTAATCTACTCAGATAGATAAAACAAAAAATTGATGATAAATAAATAAAATTATAAAAAAATTTTTCAGTAACATCATAAAGATTTGAACACGGGTTATAGGGGTGACAGTCCAGGTTATTAGCACAGAGCCGTGTAGAAGCTTGCTGAATTTTCGATTTAAACATAACTAAATATAACACCACCCCAAAAACACCTATTATAACCTTTGATAATGCAAATAAAAATATCCCCTTTGACTGAATGTGGATGCTTCCATCTCAGCCTCATTGAGAGATGATAAAAATGAACTAAAAGTGTTTTATCTTAAATTTTATGGATATTATTTTTATTCTGATGTATTTTTATTTTACGTCACTCAGCTAGTTACTGAAGAAACCTGAAAAAACTAAAAGTGCTCACATTTTCGTACCCTCCAATAGTAAGGACAGGATGTAGAGGTTGAACTTTTTTATTACTTATTCACGAGCCCGCCCTCATCACATTTCATGCGTAAAACTTTGTTATTATTAATTCCATTTTAAAAGCTAATTTTACTTGGGTACTATATATATTATTTGAAAACGTTTTAGTGCTGTAGTATGGGCCAGGCACTTGAGAGCTCTCCAGAAAGACCGGTACCAGGGGCAATCTTCCTTTTCCCCTCCGTCTTAGCGGCTTCACTCTGTCAAACATAAATAAAATTACACTGCTGATGGAGGTTTTTAAGCACATAATTTGGTTTTCACGTAAATGAATATTGCCAGTCTCGGTGAAATCCATAAAATACGATTTCCAGTGTGTGTGCTCTGTTTCATTTTGGCTGAACTATTCTATCGGCTCTTCATAGCCATAAGTCTTACGATTTATTTATGACAATAAACGTTCAGATGGTTGCGTATCATCACATACGTGACAGTATTATAAAACGGCAATCTTAATCCTCTGGTGTCAGGAGTTACCCTAGTTTACACGTTTAAACGTAATAAAGACTTGCGTATCGAAAATATGTGTGAAATAATTGGATGATTTATTTTTCCGTCTAATTTTGCACCACAGTGTCGTTTAATTCCAAATAAATTGCTAAAAATTAGCTCACAAAAAGAAGCGCAAAAAACACGTTGATTTTGTTTTGAAATTTGTTGGATGTGCAAAGTGGAAAGTTTGAACGCGTTATTGACGTTACATAGCTTCAAGCGATGGGAAATACATATTTTAAATTTCGCTTCTTTTTAATCGTTCTTGCCAAAATTGTAGCCCGCGGCATGACATTGTGTGAGCCTACTGTGTTGTTGGTCATACGCATGGCTGCGTATTCGGTGAACTCGTTGACTGTATTCCGCGTCTAAAATCTATGATTGCAGGAAGGTTACACGTTGGCGGTGATGCATATCGGTGCACCCGCGTGCGGTATGAACGCTGCGGTCCGTTCGTTTGTGCGTAACTGCATTTACCGGGGCGATACGGTGTACGGAATTCACGACGGCGTCGAAGGATTGGTGGCTGGAAACGTGAGTGCTTATGCGCCCCGTGGCTGGAGAAATTTGTAATTCCCTCGTCTTACGTACGATGCGTTCTGCGCTTTTTTGTGCAGGTTCAAATAATGAAATGGGCCGACGTGACCGGTTGGGTTGGTCAGGGTGGCGCCTTCTTGGGCACGAAACGTACCTTACCCGGCGACCGAATGCCTCAGATTGCTGCCAGGTTGAAGGAGTACGGCATTCAAGCGTTGCTGATCATCGGTGGATTCGAGGTGAGATTCGTGGTTTCATTGGCCGCCCATGTTTTTTGCGCAGGCAGTCGAATACGAACGAGTGCCGGCGTGTTTCGTCATGCATTTGTATTTCGTTCTGTATATTTTGTTTCGTTCGGCAGGCCTACCAAGCGGGTATTCAGTTTTTCGACAATAGACAAACGTACAAAGAGTTCTGCATACCAATCGCGATTATTCCGTCGACGATAAGCAACAATGTTCCTGGTACCGAATTCTCGCTTGGCTGTGATACCGCTTTAAACGAAATTACCGAGGTCAGATTGATTGGATATTTTTTCGTTGATACAATACGGTGTATGTATGCTGTTTGGAAGCTTTTCGATCCTGAAGTTCAACTTTAGTGCCGTAAGGGTTGTTCATGCTTCACGCATGACTAGTTTTCAAGCTTACAGCTAGCTGCCTCAGTAGTTCCTATTAAATTAGCTTCGTACTCATGGATATCAGCTAGATACTAGCTCACTATCCGGCTAATAAAATAATTATTAAACTCTCGTATGAAACTGTTGACTGTGAAAATTGAACTAAATTAAGGTTTCGCTTTTTTTTTTTCTGATTTTCAATAAATAACGGAATTGTTATAGTTTTGGCTACTCGAATTAATTATTTTTCTATCGTACCTGACGCCACGTAACACATAAGAAAACAATTATCTGATAGTTCTTTTTGTGAACTAAAATAATTGACTGGCGTTTATTTTAAAAGCTTTGTGCGAACCGTAAATTGTACTGCCAAACGAGCCGAACTTTTTCTCATTGGTACTATCCAAGTAGCTTCTAGTTAATTCCGCTTTAGTATTGCTTTAATTATGTTATTATTTTCGAATTAATTTCTCCCTCTCCACATCAACTATGAAATATTTTGTTCAATAATAATTATTTGGAAATGTAAAAATTCATGTTCCGATATGCTTTATTTCATTTCATTTTTCGTAATTTTGTTCTTGTGTTATCATGTTTCCTTATTCTTAATCGTTAAATTAACGGAATTTTTTTTTTCCTATTTGTAGATTTGCGATCGAATCAGACAGTCAGCTCAAGGAACGAAGAGACGAGTGTTCGTAATCGAAACCATGGGTGGATATTGTGGTTATTTGGCTACTCTCGCCGGTACATTATCATTTTGTTATTATCTTTCGAATCAGTTAGAATAATGGATACCCCTTTCCTTCACATCGATATCTGCTAATCTCCAGACGCTGTGTAAAATAATACGAAAGAAAAAAAATCTCTAGTATTCAGTGAAATAGAGACTAATTAATTTATAGACATCGATGTCTGAAAAAAAAAAATTAAGATTACTACAGAAAAAATTGTCAGTTTGCTTTGAAATTTACTTCACTTATTGATTAATTTATTTGATTCACTGCCTATGCTTTTGTTTGAAAAAACATAAAAAAAATACTTCTCTTTCTTTGAGTTAAATCTCATTCTATATTGATTTTTGCCTTTTTGGTATTCGGAAAAAATTTCTGAAACGATAATAACCGTAATTTAGCTCCAAATATGGATTTATAATTTCGCCTCTCCTTAAGGAATATCGAATAACTTTCATTTCAGAGTGAAATCGCGAGTTGAGAACTGCAACATAAATTGAAAACTTGGTGTTTCAAATTCCGGGAGTTCAAAATCTCTCAAAATCTGAAATATGATTAAACGTTGAATTCGAATCTCATTCAACATTCAGTTTGTTTGTACACTTTTTCTTCCTTCATGGATGTGAACAAATTATTTTCAATTTTCAGGTTTGGCTGGTGGTGCGGATGCAGCCTACATTTACGAGGAAAAAATTTCGATCAACGATTTGATTAAGGATTTGTACCATATGGCTTCAAAAATGGCGGAAGGCGTACAACGTGGCTTAATATTAAGGTGAGAAATATTTCGTATGGTCGTATTCATGTACCAGACATTATCAAAATTATTAGTTCTCCTTTAAATTGACCCTCATCGTTCATATCGTTGCTTAGAAATGAAAAGTGTAACGAAAACTACACGACCGAATTTATATCTCGTCTCTACACGGAAGAAGGGCAGGGACTGTTCAGCGCCAGGATGAACATTCTCGGTATTATTCTGCTAATGTTCTGCGCCAGAGTATTGCTCCGACAATTCTCACGTATTACTGTTTTCACCTTTTCACCTTTTTTTTTTCTTTTTTCTTTGTCGATTTTTAGGTCATATGCAGCAGGGTGGATCTCCAACGCCGTTCGATCGTAATATGGCGACAAAGCAGGCGGCTAAAGCGGTCGAATGGTTTGTCGAGAATTTGAAAAAGCATACTCAAGACGATAACACCATTTATGCTAACACTGCCGATTCTGCCGTAATGATGGGCGTGATTAGGAGACGTTATCGTTTCACTGCGCTGGATGAACTCAAAAAGGAAACTAATTTCGAGTAATTATTTCGGATGATTTTACTTTTTTCCCTCGTCCGATCGGTGTGTGTAGAAATGTAAAGATCGAGGTACACCATAGCTGTGTTTTATTTGCCGAAGGTAACGACACCGAGGTGACATTGAGGGAAGCTATTTCCGCTACTTTTGAATCAATTCTGCTCTACAGTTGGTGCATTCATCTTGCAAGAGTGCAATAGCACCTTTTGGTGTCAATCCGGTGTTGAAACTGCGTGGCAAATAAAACAAACTTCGTATGTTTCTTTCAAAATTCTAAATTATGTCAAAATATTTTTGCAGGTATAATGAGTATTGTTTTGTAGCGCCGGGGCTATTCTGCTTTTTGTCTAGAAGTTATTTGGTATCGATCGTGACCTCTTGAAAAACATCCATATCTTAATTTCCATAAGGTTTTTTCACTGTGACACAGAGTTACAGAGAACGGCTGGACCGATTTTCATGATTGGTGTTAAAAAGAAGATCTCATCTTGTAGACGTGCCATCTGAAAAGAAAAAGTCCACACTCTCTCTGGGTGAAAAGTTGTCAATTGTGACCCCCTCATTCCCTCAAAAAATTTTTTGGAATTTTTTCCTCCCACAAATATATTTTCTTAATGCTATTAGAAGTTTACAAAATTTCGTACTTCTGTGTTACCCCTTTCTTGAGATATGAAGCGCCAAAAAGTTACAAAAATTGAAGTGTACGTTTCATGTAACTGTAAACAAGGCTCAGTCGAATAAGCAGTTTGAAAATTAAATAATGTAGACGGAAGAAAACCGAGTGGGAGAGTGAGGGAAGGAAGAGAGCCATTTTATTCAAAGGAGCTAATTACTCTCAGCCGGTGCTCAAGTTGGTTATCCCATGGTAGTTTTTAAGCCGCATTGAAAGCCTGTAGGCTTCCTGAGTGCGAATTTTTAGACTTCCCTCCCAAGTATATTCCTCGCTTCTGTATTGTTTGTAAACTAAGAAATAAAAAGTGAAAAATAAAAAAAACATAAAAAACAAACAGCTTTGTTTTTATTTATCGCTGTGGCTCTCTCTTTCTCACTGGAGTCATCTCTTGAGAGGATTATAATTCTCGTATCAAATGGTTAACGGAGGCGGAGCGTGCGGGTGACAATTAGAGTGGGTACACTAAAATGTTTTTTGTCTAAATTTTTTGGTCAATTATTTTTTTAGAAAATCCTTAGATTAGTCAAATAATTAGTGATTTTTTTGAATTTATATAATGAACAATAATGACTGACTGATTTTATCTGCAGTTTTACAACCTGAATATGGTTTTATTTTACCAGACTTGTAGGTTGGGATTCAAATCCGGTCCGATTCTTCATTTTTTTACTGGATTTTTTCTTTGAATGAAAAAGGCATCTGTCAGTGCCTTTATGTAAGGTGGCGATGAGTTTTTTTTTTGTTTGTTTTAAAAAGAAATTAAAAATGGCACGTATTTTATATTTTTAAGAATTTAAAAAAAATCACGATGATATGATCAAACGGATATTAGCTGTCTTTAATATGGAGAGAAAGTGCTTGACCAGAAGTTCTATTTCTGGACCAGTTTTGTTGAAGGTTATTTCTAAGTTTTACTTTCGGATTTTGGTTCAGTGTCAGTTCTGAGAGATGAAAACTCAAAAGACTGATGTCAGAAATAGAATTATTTCATTATTTTTTTTTAGATAAGAAAAGCATCGAGTTACAATCTCATTCATATCTTTTAAAGCAAACTCTTCGTTAGGATTTAAATCATGGGATCGATTGAAGAAACTTGGTCTTTTTTAATCAGAAAATTTTTTTTCTAGTTTTACCATGGTTAGTTGAATAAATTTTTCAAAGTTCGAGTGCTACGTTTTTTCAAATTATATAATTCTATTTTTTAATTAAAAAAAAAAAAGAAAAAAAAAGTGAAGCTTACGTATTTTTGGGAAGAAAAGTTCCTTCTTTATGCTCGACCCTAATGAATCGTACAATTTCCATTTTTTGCAAGGTTCAGCGGCCGCACTTTTCTGAATCAAACAGTCAATTTACAAAAAAGTGAAAGTAAAATTGTCATAGTTTTTGCTTACTTGAACAAACTTGTACGCTTTCGTATACTTCAATTCGGTAAAATTACGCAATTATAATATTAGGCAAAAGCTCAACAAAACATTGAAAAAAAGAAAAGTATTTTTAACCTATAATGACATGAATAAATACAATGATCTCGTGATCACTTTCACTAATGCTAGAATTTTCTTAAAAAAGGTAAATCCGAAATAATAATCATACCCTGCTGAAGTAAAAGTAAATCAATTCGGACACCAGGAAAATTATTTGGTAAATTAAATGGTAGGGACGGCCATTATTTAAATCGAAATAAAAGTATCTATTGATTATTTTTAGACCATTCACGAATCGAAATAGTAAATTTAAAATTAGCAGTTAAACCGAGGTATTGTTTTATTTATAAACTTGGAAAAAAAAGTAGAAAAATGGGAAACCGGAACATGAAGCTTAACTGGCCGGGATACTGGGACAGGTGCCTCAAACTGGGACCTATAGTAATGCCTACCTGTATATACGTGGTATGTAATCGTATTAATTTTTACCCAGAAGTATTTAACGAACCTTTTTCCTTATTGACGAGGGACGGTTTGGTGGAGGACTGAAAAAAGGTTGTCAGTTCCTTTGGGCTAATTGTGTGTACAGACTTGACTGAAGTTACCCTACTCGTAGAACCAAAAAATTAATACAGTTTTGTTTTTTCTTCCTCTTTTTCAGGCAACGAATTGCTAAAAAACAATGGTGGCTTAAATTGCGTCCATTGTTGCGTATCTTGGCGAAACACGACAGTACGTACGAAGAAGAAGGAATGTACATTACCGTTGAAGAACAAGAAGTCGATTTGGCTTAGTACGATTGTCAGTTACTCATCATAGAAAAGCGATATATATTTTACTATAGTATCGTTCTAGTCTTCGGTATCGCTAATCCGCTATTTATGTTTCGCTTCGTATCATCGTGTTATATACGACCCAAAACGAGTACTTCATATTCTGGAGAAATTTTATTCGAAATTCCTACTACAAAAGGCAGGAACATTGTTTTGTTGTTGTAGTCATTCCATTTTCTTGGCTAAACTTGGAAAGATGTGAACGCGTATTTGATATACCATGTTTTCTTTCTTCTATTTGTTTTTATTGTTCTTAGGGACAGATTTTAATACCGTTTATTCGTTCCGAATCTAATTGTGCTGTTTTAAATTTTTCTTTCTCCGGTAGCTACATGAAATTTATTTTAAGTTTTATGCTTTTAAATTGAGTGCTAATTTTGTTTTACATATCATCGTTTTATGATAAGTTTGCCGCGGATACGAAAATATCCGAGTAGATGTAAATGATGGAAAAACTCAATACAGTGTTGTTACGACTTCTTTTTTCACATATTTTTTATTTGTATTTGTATTAGTATTATTTGTCGTTCAGTTTTCCGTCAATCGTAATCCGTAGAGCCAGGATTTTCTCCGAGAGGATGTTTCCAAATGGTGACGAGTGAAAAAATAAATAAAACAATTACATAAAACTTGAGGGATAAATCATTTCAAATATTAATAGAATCGCTTTATTTTCTGCACCTTTTTGTCTTTATAGGAGGAACGAAAATGAAATTCGAAAAGCTGAATGCGAGAACGATATTTAAGTACTGAAGCGTTAATTGTGACTTAACTTCTATCAAGTAATTTTTACTTGGTACTTATGCCAAGTTGCCAACGATAAAATAATGTTTACTATCGATAGGTAATTCATCTTTTTTGTACCTACCATAAGCACTCTACAAATCGTTGATTGAAAAGCATACGTATGCAGTTAATGCTATAAATTTAAGTAGGTACCTATATTTCGTACATTTTTATGGTAACGTTTTTTCATACCATGTGAAATAAAACTCCAATATCTACCTAATTCTTCACTCACAGTTCGTACTTGAATGTCGTTTTTTCTGTCGTCCCTAACATGATAATAACTGAACGCATAACGAACCTTCTTTTATTTTGTCCTTTGAGATTTTCTAGCAAGAGAGCTATTGTGGAAATTCATAGACAAATATTAATTATTATGCCGCACTATGGGTACTTATCGGTACTTACGGAAAATTAGGTTTTAACTTTTATCTGACTTATCTGAATTTAACAGTATTTATAATTTTAAGTAATTTTAGTATTGTGGAAAACTTGTTAAATCATAAAATAATCAGAGTTAAAGTCACAGTATTTTTATTTAATATTTTTGATCTCAATTGAAAAGTTGAAGGAAAAATAGATTGTTATTCATATTTTTTTTATTTGAATTAATTAAAATATGACAATGATAATACTTAATTTACAGTGGTTTTTCTTCTTTTTAGTCTGGGATAATTGATTTTGGTCACCGTTGCAGTGTTTCAAACGACTATCTACATAATTGACTAATGCTTAGTGAATAGTGAAATTTTAGTACCTAGGTTGTTTTTCAATGTTTGAGGATGATTTGGATGAAATTTGGTTCGAATTCATTCAGTGGTTTATGAATTAAAGTTGAAAATCCGGAACTAAGTAGAGGAATTCAGGAATTTTTTCAAATGCAACTTAATGCAAACAAATTTTTTTCCCAAAAAAATAAAACTCAATTATGAAATTTGGCATGTTGTATAATATTTCGAGACAATTTGGATAAAATTTGGTTCGAATTCTTTCGTTGGTTTTTCAGTTATAGTCAAAAATCCGGAACTGAGAAGTAATTTTGGAACATTCAAATTCACCATATTTCAGGTACCTAATAATGGCATGATTATTTAAGAAACTTCATATATTTATCATAATTATGTTTATTCTCAATGAAGATTTATAATATATTTCTAATAAATTAACTAAAGCCCTACAAATAGGAGTCTAACAATAGGCCATTATGCATCCTACAGCTAAACAAGTAATTCATTGATATTTATGTTCAATTTGAGAAATTTTATGGTTTTAGATTTTTTCATTATTTTTTATGATTTATTATTGCACTTGAAATTTACCTTCGTCTGACAGATAGAAGGGCCAAAGAAACAAGCCTCATACACAATTTTATGGGATAAAACTATACAATCGAAGTCATCGAAATCAAATGCAACTCGAAGAAAACCATTGCTTGTAGAAAACTGAAATTTTGGTAAAATATTAAACATATGTTTGTTAAAGATTTTGTGAAAATTTCGCTGGGATCCTACCATTGGTTCTTGAGATAAAACTTAAATTCTGAAAGCCATAATTATGTGAATTAAACTGTGGATAAAAAATGGTGTATTACCGTATTTAGCTCAGTTTGATAGGACTACACCAACTTACACCAACCTACGCCAGGCGGGCGATTCCACAAATGTAGGAATATGTGACAATACGCTAAGTTTTACTTGAATATTTGTGGAATAGCTCTACCAGTGCAGGTTGGTGTAAATTAGTGTAATCCTAACAAACAAGAACTCTTGTATTTATAGAGCTCTATCATCAACTAGTCACACTATATAATTATTTACTTCCGTATCAATGAACATTATGTTTTGGAAATTCATCTAATTCTTCGCAAGTCCACATAAGTATGAATAAATCCTTCTCCAGAGCGGTACTTATTCTGTCTTAGATAATCTCATAAGTGCTTATAGTAATTCCTGATACGACTGGATAAAACTGGTATGAGTACTCAAAAGTCATAACTTTATAAGGCCAAATAAATACATTTCCACAATACTGTTAGTTATGGATAAATACAGATAATGCAGGTTAAGCCAGAGACATATAGCTAAGACAACTATAAAATATGGGCATAGGCATACCAAACACTTCATTTTGTTCCTTTTCTGATTATATGGTTCATAAGTTCCTCTTTTTTCAAAAGTATAATTTCTATTGGAAAAAAGTTTAATTGAACAAATAATTACCAGTTTTGCCAAAAAATGCAAATTTTTTTAGTTTTCAATGTGTTTTTTGATGAAAAAATGTCATTCTACATGGGAAAGATTGTGGAACATCAAGTTGCTTTTTTATCAATATTTCTACAATAAATCGCCATAAAACCACACAATTTGAATATCTATGGAGACTACTCAGACCACTGAAGAAGATATGGATGTTTTGGGCCAAATTTACCCATTTTGGACAAATTTTTGTTCAAATTGATTTAGGAACAAAATGGCTTGTTTGATATGCTTGTATTTTATAGTTCCTTAATATAGCTAAAGAGATGTTTAACTTCTTATATGTGCAGTGGTGAGTGATGACTGATGATAATAGTCGAAACTTTTTTACTATCAATAATATCGATAATTTTTGATAGTTTTTAATGAACCAATTTTCTCTTATCAAGCTTAAAAAAGAGAATAAACTTTACCAATTTTTTTTTCAACAAACTCTAAAAATAGTCTAATATTATAAAATAAGGTTAAAATGAACATTTAAAAAAAACTATTGATAGGTAGTTTGATAGTACTAACACTAGAGGACCATAAAATACAGGCATACCAAACCAGCCATTTTGTTCTTAACTCAGTTTGAAGAAAAATTGGTCCAAGATGTGTAAATTTGGCACAAAATATCCATATCTTCTTCAGTGGTTTGAGTAGTCTCTATAAATATTAAAATTGTGATTTATTGCAGAAATATTGATAAAAAAGGCAACCTGATGTTTGATTGTCTTACCAATGAAAAATGACAAATTTTCATATAAAAATACATTAAAAACTGAAAAAAATTTATATTTTTTTGCAGAACTAGTAATTTTTTATATAACTAACCCTTTTGCAATCAGAAATTTTACTGATGAAATAAGGGAGACCCATAAACCATAAAAAAATAAAGGAACAAAATGGTGGGTTTGGTATGCCCATATTATATAGTTGTCTTACTATCACCCATCACTAGCAGTGGTACAGAAATGTGATATAAATCTCCGACCATCATCGTCATCATCATCATCATCATCAACAATGAAAAGTCAACTTCGTTGAATGTTCTACGCAGTCAAAGTTGCGCATATTTTATAGAAAAAACAGACATCTCTATACCAATACGACTGGCGAAAAGTACTATGAAAAAAACTATTAGATTAGGGTGAATAACTATATATTTTATGTGATGTACTTTTTAGTACGGATGTGTCCCTCTAAAAAAGTAATGTAAAAACCTATGAAATCCTTTTGAAAATCTAGTATGAAAACTTGAAATATTTGAAAAAAAAAGATAAAAAAAATTATCCTCAAAACCATTTCTTTCTATTTACACATTGTACTCGTAACTCGATGTTTATAACTGATGCTGACATCGAGTATAAATGTACATAAAGCAAAATTTAGCAAAATCGGTGTGGAGCACCTAACTGCAATAGTACTTTAATTTTTTAGCTTTATGGTAGGTGATCATTTTTTCCAAAGTTATGTTTTGGCACAGTAGATCTTTCACACGAATAATATTTATTTCCGTTTGATTGTTAGAAGATTTTCATTGGTTGCTCTAAATTGGGAATAAACCAAGAACGTAGATAGCTCCACTGTAAGGGAGAGAAGTTCAACACAAAATATCTGCGATTTTTCTATAACCCTCTTTATTTTAAATTATCAATATTTTCGTTGGTCTGTGGGAGGCCAGACTTCCGTCATCTGTGACTTGAATAAGTTTCTCGTTCACGACTCACTCTATCAGTAGATGTGTTTGATAGGATTACACTAACTTACAATTAATGTCTAGTTGGTATGCTGGCATTTTGTTATTCATACATAGGTTAGTTTCACTATCTGATTTTTCAATTTTTGAGGTCAATAACCAGGCCAAAATGTGCAAGAAAATCTATACCAAAGTTTAGTGTTGGAATGTCTACAATTATGAAGGATCATATTATGTTTCTTTACAAACCAATGTTAACTTCTAATCAGTATGCTGGAAGGTTTTGACCATTTACAGTTCAGAGATAGTATTTCAGAGGATGTACTTTCAGATTTTTATTTACTGGTAATATGCTCAGGTCTCCACCTAAGTCAATTAAGTAACATTTCCTGTTTGTCCTGTTCTTTATGAATAGCAAGCATGAGTATTTTTCTGAGAGGTCTTTGCCCACATAGATGGCCCCTCATTCTAGTTTGATGAAATATACTCCTTCAGTTGTTACATTTTGTGGCCTCTTTGCTAAAGCTATTGTGGAAGAAACAGGTTTTCTCATCCCAATTTCTAGAAGGAGATTTGGATGAGGATCTTCTAGGGGGAATTAAACTCTGACCCCTGGTAGAATTGCTCTTTCGGTCTTTGAACTTTGATTTTCCTTCTTCATTTCTGTTATTGCTCCTACTTTTCAAGTGGTTGTTATTTCTACCATTTTTCTATGAATTATTGTTTTTCTATTTTACTTCTGTAGTCAACTGAGCAATTTGGGCTCTAAGTTGAACTATTTCTCCATTCTCTATAGAAAATGTTCTGATTGAGGTTTTTGTTCTTAAGTAATTCAGTGCACTATTTGCACTAAGGTAAGATAATCAAGGTCCACAGAAGTATTGATTACTATGGATTCTATAGCAGCCAGACATTGCACAACTTTTGTGGTAATTGTTTGGAAAATTGGTTTCCAATTACTGAAGGGGTTACTATATTGTCGGCCTTTTTCCTTAATTTGTTCATGAAGATAGATGGTTTATCATCTCCTATCTTCATACCACTCATAATATCATCAATTATTTAGTTTTTAGTTTAACAAATATATTTTTAATTTTTCTGGAGAATCAGGAATATTTGTCTGCTTTGTCGAAGGGCACTCCATGATATCCGGAATGTGACGTATTATTTCAGCTGGCATACCACCACAGATGTGTAAGTATTTTTGTTCATTTTGTAAATTTTCTGTTTTAAATCTACCTTTAAGAAGACTAAGCCAGAGATCTATTTCATTTAGCAGGAATTACAGAATCTTTGTCCTCCATCTAAGGATTGTAGGGTTCTGCAATGGCTGTCTGCAACAGTTGCAGTAATTCAGCCAATACTTTAGGGGTCAACTATGGTTGACTATTTCTAATGGAATTTGACAATGTTGATGACACTTGACTGGTGGCATATAGAAATTGTGGTGACATTTTTGTGTTGTCACTAAAAAAAATTTTATTTTTCAATAGTGGATTCAGAATCCTTTATTTGTGAGTTTGGTGTGGGAGGGTTGGAGTCTTGACTTAGTGTTTGACCACTACTCAATATTCGAACTGCTAATTCGTTGTCCCATATAGTATGTTTTAGTGCTGAATCAAATGAGGCCATGCCACAGGTTGGTAAGATCAATAGTTTCCAAATTATTACAGATTTTGTACTAACAAATGTGAATTTTACCAGTAAAAACTTGATACCAAATTAATAATAACTCGGAAACTAAAGGTCTTATTGACCTGTGGCTGGTTTCATTTGTTTCAGCATAGAAAAATACACGGAGTGCAACACTTCCACAACTCAATGGCACATGCAACTCATTCAACTGAATTATCAAGACAAATGGAAAGCAAAAAATTTGGATTAATTCACGGTGTTAATACATTAGTATGCCACATACATGAATTATACTAACAATTCCATTTATAGGAATAAATTTGGTTAATAATTAATGACTCGATTTTTGAAAAATAAATTCCTTAAACTCACTTAAAATTGTTACTGGACCCTTAACTAAAAGGACAAGAACATGTTATTACCAATATGTAGACACACACATACAAATATACATATTTTTTAACTGTTTAACGGTAAACTTACCTTGAACCAATTCGCCCTTCTTTCTCCCAATCAATTTTTTTGGGTTATTACCACACGTTTTTTTCCGAACGCACGAAGGACACAAATCGTTTAATGTTTGATCATGCTTAAGAAAACTTTTACAATGGTTCAGTTACAAATACCTGGATTAAAAAAATAAAATTTAGGTATTTTAATTTAATGCAATTTTGAGCTTTGAATCAACTTTCCACATTGTTTCAGAACTAGTAAACTGAATAAATTCTGTTTGTTTTCAATCGTATAAAATTTAAAGAAATTGGTTGGCGGCATACCCGAGGTTGTAAACTTGATTCAATTATAAATTTTTTGTCAAAGGCGAAAGGCGGTGTTGGAAGCTGTTATTCAACATGTATGGCATCCATAGAAACATGAGAAACCTGCTTCTTGTAAGGAGTCAATCGAACTTAGTATAGTGAATAACTCGCGAATACTCAACAGTTCATTTGGCTTAATGTCAAAATGCTGCGTAACGTCTTCCATACAATCATCGGTAAAATTAATATCAACAGCTTCGGTCTATAAATGTGGCAGAAAAAATAATTATCACATAGGAACATACTTCTATAATATTTATAAAGCAACGAGTACTTACAGGAACAGGAGCTGAAATTCTTTTCTAAGGTGATTTCCTAAGTTTTGGTTTCATACTCATACAAGAGGAGCAATCTGGGAAAATAGTAGGAACTGCTAGTGGTTTCAGAACTGGGTGTTTTCGTGGGCGGTATTCTACTTTTCCATATGTTAGAGGTAGAGTGAGAAACCGTTCTATGCACTCTTCTGTGAAATGTAATTCGCATACGTGGTCTTTAGCTGTAAATTTTTCATACAGACGGGGGATTTTTCTCTTCCATTCTTGGAAAACGATGGGGTTCTAGGAAAACAAATGAGAAAATGATCCAGCAAAATTTTCAGCAAGTGTAACAATTAATGGAGGCTTACAAGTGGTGATCCAAACGAAGAAGGATTTTTCATTCTCTCATGTTTATTTTTTTTCACCGTTGAAGGGTACCCACTTGTACAGCCAGGAACAAAGCAGGAATTAGGCATAGCTAATGTGAAACAATGTTTTCTGTAACCGAGAACAATATTAGAATAGATTTTAAAGGCAACATTATGAAATAAAAAAAGTAAAAAGAAAAGGAAAAAGTTAACTTCTATTCCCCTAATAAGCCCTAATCACATGTCTAGTACCATACGCGTAATTTATTGCACTTCAGACCGGGAATGTTAACATGTCGAAGTAGCGACCAGTTTTGAAATTTTAAACTAATATTTCGAATAACAGTTTCGAGTCAATACTTTCCAAGTCAACAGAATGAAGTATTTCGAATGATCGACTAAAATTCAATAATTTTCTACCCATTTCATTGAATCCGCTTGAAAGTTTAAAATTTTTACAGTCTCTTAAGTAAAGGCAAAACAAGAGTAAAACTTCTTGAGGGGCTCAAGGTTCTGAATGAGAATGAAAATGATATATGAATCACACGCAATATAAAAAAATAATGGTTCAATTATTTCGGTGAGGAGACACAATAAAGTACTATACTTATATGTCATATTATGTCACAGGAACTTCATGATAATGAATCAGTAGCACATAAGAGAAAAACATTTGACAGAACCAGATCTTAGCCAAAAATATTGATTTTCATACAGAAGGTATTGAGTAATCTCATCAAATGAAATACGAAAAATGTGACAAATGCATGGTAAGAGGATGAGATCAATTTAAAATGAGAAGCTTTGAAGAGAAAATTAGTTCGTCACTTCGTCTCAAATTTTTTTGTTTTCAACTGTTCACAGTTCGGTTTGTGTCATTATAAATTTAAATTTTCAGATTTGTGAAACTGAAAAATGGAAATTTCATGAATGCAGATTTTGAAAAAATGAACAAATATGAAAAACATCGATACCTTAAGTCAGCCAAAAAATATAGCTTATGGTATGATTGGCTTCAATCTATGCCTGACTGAACTGGTTAAAAACCTTTGGCTTATGACTTACTCATAATTTCATCCCTGATTTAACTATTGAGTAACGGAACAATCAACAGAAAGAATAATATGGCAAATTTAAAAGCAATAAAATTGATGAATGTATACAAACCCTCAGATAGAAAAAATCTAGTTTTCTAATCACAATCAGGAATATTAAATCGAATCTATTTCCAATATAGTTTTTGAATATTCAATAATTCAATAGAAGTAGTTGATGGGAAACAGTAAAGTTTGCTCGTTAAGTACCTACAGTTCATTCCAAACGAGAAGGTAAATTAATTAACTACTCGTAATACACAATTTTCGCTCGGGCATCGTAAGTAATGATGGGGTAATGAAAAAGTAAGGATTCACGCTGGATGCGAAACAAAGAGCGCTTGTTTATACACAATCTTATATTTTGCCTAGCAATATTAATTTAACTTAGTAAAATTTATTTGAGGCCGTCGCTTTGCGCCTTCGAAAAAAATTACCTTCTCTTTTGGAACGGACTATAATGGAGAATAAATTCATGACTATAAATACTTACGGACTACTTACGAGCTAATTTTCGGGCATCTATTGCCAGGTCGGCGATATTTTTTAACTAATCTTCAAAGTAAACAGGAAAGAGGATCTACTGCTTTCGTATAAGCATACTTCAAGCTGAGATCCGAGATGAAAACATGGATAATTAAGACTTGGTCTTCATTGAATCAAAGCTCGCGAGCCGTGTTACTATAAACATTACATCATCATTCGTGGATTCGCATTCGCCAGCTTACTTCACAGCAATCAGTGATTAATATTTAACTAACTCTGTCGTTAATTCAATCACTCGTTCCAATTCTTTTTCAAGTTTCAACGGTTCAAAGATTGTCAGCAACTGAAGTCAACGAAGGCTTCAAGTCTTCAACCTAGTAAACAAATACAAGGGAACTTGGTTAAAACAATAAGAAACATTACGAAAAATTTTTTAAATTACTTACTTTTACTTATCCATTCAAGTTCGATTCCATATTGACCATTTGGGCATTGATTATTTGAATTTGAATCTTGAAGTTTGAAAAAAAATATTCCATTCAAATTTCGAATATTAAGATTTCTGATAAGAATTATGAACCAACAGGAATAAAAGAGAAAGAAAATCGTGGCATTGTGGCGTCTGGGACTAGACGTTACAGGTAAATATAATTTCTGAGGTTCATCCAATTATTTATCAGTTATCACTAAAGCATTGTTTTTTCCCCTGTGCTCAAAAAGAATAGTTTTCAATGAAAACCATTCTTTCGTTGAGTCATTTATTCCACAGTTTCGTTAAAGTTTCTCAAGTTGATATTGATTTCACGTTCTCAGTTCCGAAGATAGATTTCATTTTTCAGTAAAAGCCAGCTAGAGCTCAAAGAAAACATCGGTCGTAAGTGGTAGACTGGTAGGTAGTTGTCTTTCTATATGACTGTATTCTACTATTCTCAAGTTTATATTTTGACGCCGGATCATGTATGTTTTAAACAGATTATGAATCTCAAAAATTGATTCAGTCAAAATTCAAATCAAGTATTATAAAGCAGAATCGAGTCTGCTATGTGAATCGCGAAAGTAACGACATAGCACTGATTCAACTTGCTGTAACTTTTCGAGTTTTCATCACTATGGACGAGGATGAATGGTTTTTTAATTCATTTAAACTGTATGTTTCTCCATTCTTTGGTCTCTCATTTGAAAGCGATGTTTTCCTTCGCGATTTTTTGATTTATTTCCCAATTTTTAATTCCTTCGTTGCATTCGATTAATTTCTTTCTTTTTACAGGTACAATGAGTTACATATGTTCGATTTTCCCAGAAATGTTGCCGAGATAGATCTCACTAGTACAAATAATTTATGCGTGGCCCTTGAGGAAGACAGCAGTGGCAGAAATGAAGTTTTAGTTTTTCAGTTGCCTTCTGCATTGCAACCAAAATGTAATTCGGGATATACCAAACTGGAAAGAAATCTTTCGTTTGATCATGGATATTTCACTGAATCATCTCTAGTCCAAGTAATGTTCTGTTGGTTTCATTCGATTTTCCACCTTGTATTGTAAATTTAAAATAATTTTTTAACCACATAATATATACGTCTTCGTCCTTCTCAGTTAAAATGTACTGCTCATCAAGACAACTTAATCATTTCCGAAAGAAATGGCGTGGCTCTATTTGATCTTACTTGTGAAGATAGTGGTAGGTACGTGATTTCTATTTGTATCCTCGATGTCATACTTTATTAACATATTGTACTTAAGCATTGTAAATTATGATGTATTGTTCGCAGATATTATTCGTAAAGCATCAGACATTCCAGGTGAAGTTGAACGAGCCTTAATTGCTGTCAACCCTTTGAATCATAATGTTATATTATGTGATGGAGGAATTGGACATCGATCTGTCGTTGACTATGAGAAGATGGATGTTTTATTACAGCTGGAAGACAGTTCTCGAGAGCTTACAGTGCCCATGTTCTCTTCAGTTGACGTTATCTGCTTTGGAAACTCCTATTCAGGCTGTGTAACTTCGTTTGATTTGAGAGATGGGAAGCAAACAAGTTCAGTGGTTGTTAGTGGTAAGACATTTGAAAATTCCATATATTTAAAGGTTGGAAAAATATAGGTATATGAATTGATGTTTTATGAAATGTCTGCTAAACTTCAGTGGTTTCCAGTTGGTATTGTTGGTAGTATGTGTTGATTTGCAGATAATTAAGTTATATGATTTATCTTTGACTATATAATATCTACAAGGAGTTATATTCTTTTGTAGACTATTAACTTGCTTTTTTTTTTGACAAAAATAAATCAAGTATTCTTTTTTTAATCTAAAATCGTCAATGTTTATGATAGGTAAAGTCGACTCTTTTTGTTTCCTCTTAATATAATAATATATACTGTATAATGTAGGCTTGTAGTCAACAACATCTCTGAAAAATATCGGTAAATTTCCAAAATTGAATAAAAAAGTCAAAAATTTGACTTTTTTATTGTCTGTTAATTTTTGGTCACATACTTTTTTCCTAGTTGTGTGATTGTATGGTATAGGTACCTGACGAAATGTAACAAAATACCTATATAAAAAAGATATGCTACGTTTTGCATATGTATGTACACAAAGTTGCATAGAATTTTTTTAATAGAAGTAATTTCAAAATGTCGGGAACTGGTGGCCAAACTTCAATGAAATGAGTAAAAAATATTATTTCAACATGTGGCCTATATGCTATATTGAAGAAGCCACAGAAGTGTAGAATTTCAATAATCTCATAAAAAAAGTGAATATAATTGAAATTAATTTATTTATGCGCCTTCGTATACATGCCTACATAAATCGTGGAATATTAGAATATTTCTTTTACATAGGCATTTTATTATGAATTCGTTCCTATCAGGAACTATCAAATGGCTAAATTTGGCAACTGTTTCGTAAAACACCTCGTATGTTATTTTTTGATGCATATAATATATTATAAAGATTAAAGGAACTAATGACATCAGTTTCTTTCATGTTTCACCTGTTAAATCATTCATTCATTCATCGTTTGGATTTTTCTCTGATTTAAAAGAAAGTGGTTTGCGGTAGTTTTTTAGTTGACAAGCATTTCAGTTTTACTGAAAAAAATAAATAAAAAAAAGAGATAAATGTACATTTTGCAGAATTATGGTAACAAATTTGAAAAGTTATTTGTTCTGAAATTTTGTTCCAAATATTTCATTGTAAGCTGGAACAAATGCGTTACTTAATAATGTTGCGAAACCTTACCGAGTTTTTTCCTGATAACAGTGATAACCTTTAATTTTTTGAGTGAGCTGTTCAACATTTAAAATTCCAAATGAAGTTTAATTTATGAATGGGTATTATTCGACTTCGATTCGGATGTGCTTATAAATTTGTACACTTGCATATGGAAGAAATATTTTGGGCAAAAAAATTTTTTATTATTTCTCACGTGTATTGTGAGTATAGTAGATGCCAGCACAGTACTGGGGGAGGGATCTTTCGGACGATGCGGGGAGCCTTGGCCAAGGCATGCCACTTTGTATGTCGGCAACGGCAGGGTGAATTCCACCCCCCACCATTGTTGCTCCCAAAGTGGCGTATCATAGACCGGCCTCCTCCCGCATCTGCTTGAAAGATGCCACCACCTATGTAATAAGTGAACCTAGAATCTGTACTCATTTTGATGAAAAACGTGTTTAATCGTGAATAATTATTTTAAAAAACATAAAAAAATAGAAAATCTAATGAACTTGAACTCATGGTAGGATTTGAACCCGGCAATACTGATTTTTAATGTAGTCTCTCCACCATACAGCCATCATAGTTATATGATAAAAAGTTAACAAAAATGAAATACTATTATACCATTTGACGTATTAATTTGCCCAAAATATTTCCTCCGCATGCAAGTGTATATTTACAGGCACATTCGGTTCCGGTGTTTTTATCTTCTTTATTGTTGAAGATTGTTTTTAAAAAATGATGAGCGTTTTAACATGGTTTGTCTAGTACTTTTTTCATTATATTTATGATCGTAAGTTTCGAAATATTTCTCAAAATTTCGGATTTTGAAATTTATCCAGTCGATTTCAAGGTTCTCTTAAAATTCTTGTTAGGCGAGTAAATGATTTTGAAAATATCAAAAAACTTGAGCCGGTCGTCATTGACTCTGTTATATGTTACAGTGATAGCGATTCCTAAAAATTGATTTTTTTACTAGATATCTACCCGTAATCCTCAATATTTTTCATCGTATTAGTTCTGTATCCGCTTCAGACTTGCGAATAAGTTGAGGGTGTTCAACATTAGCCATCACAGGATCTTCTGTACCTATTTCAGTGTGAAATAATGATTTTATTCCTACCTCTAATTTCTTTCATTCATACTTTAATATCCTTATTCTCAACGAGAAATTTATTTATTTCCAATGCAGATTATGTTCAAGATTTAGTTCCCAAACAATGGATTTTCAATTCTACGTTTGAGTGCAGTTCAGAGCCGACCGGTTTGAGTTATCTATACGTTTGGACGGACAACGGGCACTTAATGCTGTTTGACTGGCGCAACACATCTCAGCCGTTGCAGCACGCTAAACATTTTGGTTATTGTAAAACTAGTGAAAATTGTAGCCGACGAATCAGCGTGTGCCCCCTGAACTCGAGTCTTTTCGCCGTTTCTGGATTCGATCAAAATGTGTACATTGGCGAGTTGAAAAACAACGAGGTGGTTACTGTTTTCACCCATGATGGTCATGCATACTGTCACGATGAGTACGAACCCAACGTTAAGAGCCATTGCTCGGTGTGGCTGCCTTTCATTTCATCGAATACCATGGTTTCATGCGCCAACAATGCGTCATTGCAGTGTTGGCAGTATAAAATCTCATGAGTAATATTCGTGGTGTCTTTAATTGCATTATTCACACCGATGTTTATATTCGCTGTCCATTTTTGTGGTGCGAAGCTCGTTTCAGCGGTATGATTGATATTTCGAAGATAAATGTTATTTCATTGATATTTTTAAATATTATAACTTGATTTGAAATAAAATTACGAATGTTTTACAAATTCTTCATATTTTTACAGCCTTTTTTTTTTCGAATCTCCTTTTCAAAACAGCTATTTAAGGTGGCATTGGTTACGTTATTGTCCATTACTCTATGTTACATTGCATAAGTAGTTCTACTGCTTTCTTTCTCTCGATTTTTCTGCGCTGTTTTTGTGAAGTTCTCTCTTTCTCTCTCTCTCATTCTTTGTGTCATTGGGTTATTTGCACGTTATAATGATTAGAGGAGATTAACATCAAAAAGCAGGGTGACCAGATGTACTCTTTTGCAGAGAAAAAAAAGAGTACTCTTTCTTAACCTTGAATTCGGTAAAATGTTCTCTTTTTCCTTGAATTCGGTAAAATATTCTTTTTTTGCCTTTTCCTCTAGAAAATCAAGAATTTCAGTGGAATCAATGCTATGCATAATGCATAATAAAATAACGTGATTATGAAAAATGAATGTGTGACTGTGTGACGTGGTCACGAGAGTAGGTTATAGTGCGAAAGGTGGCAAAGGTGAAGTTGCGAATCTCTCTTCCGTTTGGCAACAACAACAACAACACTATAATAAAATCTTATTGTTGTAACGGAAATACCACCTTCTCTCTTTCTTCATCATCATCACGAACACAATATATATATATGTCATATGTACACTCTCGTCACAAAGTGTTTCCCCTACCATTCTCAATCCGATAACGCTGTTGCTTCGCCATTTCATATTTCAGTTATAATTTATATTTTAGTCGCTAATAAAATCTCGTTAAAGTAAAAAGTCTCAAGTTCTTTCGGTCCTCGTTCTATACGCCTCACATCATGGTAGCCATTGCTGCGGTAGAACTTTGAGGAGAGACTTAGAAAATTTAAATCGATGAAATAATTTTTGAATTTATTTACTGTTGTGCGAAAATATTTTCATGTTTTCTGTTAATTAATACATGAAGTATTTACCATGTTTTTCGAGAAGTTTAAACTCGAATTTTAATTTATTAAAAATTTTGAAAAATTCAAAATTAAATCGAAAATTAGAAGCTGAAGTTCCCGACTTAATAACGGCCAATCCTGGAAGTCATCGAATGCCAAATCCAGAAAGGACCGCCAAAGAGATCGATTGAACAGCCAAAGGAAACCTGCTCCCGTCATCGAGGACTCATCGTAGATCCACACATCGAAGACCCAATTTTTCGGCCAACTCCAAACCAAATTCAAGCAGGTAGTACGACGGTGGACAGCGGAGTAAAGAAAACTGGAATTATTCGTCAGCACAACAGAAATAAAAGTAAAAGAAAAATTTTCTTTTGTAAAGGTAATATACATTGAAGCTAATTATTTTTCGTATTTGTATAATTGTATTTTGAACTGAGTCTAAAAAAAGAAAAAATTCAAAGATATTAAAATCATTTATGCCCCCTATAATAAATTTGTTTGAAGGAAAAATTGGAGAATATAATATTGAAAAGAAAGAGTTAATAGAATTAATAAAAAAGTTTGAAGGTGAGAAAGTTATTGATGTAAAATTGGAAAAGTACAATTTACCCCATGTTAAATATTTCACAGGTGAAATAATTTTGGAATCATTTGTAATAGATATATCAGGAAGAATTGAAGAAATTAGCAGTTTTAAATATATTAGAATTTCAGAATCTTCAGTAAATTATTTTTCGAACAGAATTTACAGTTCTGATAAATCGAAAGAGAAATTTATGAATAGATTCTTTAATTAGTTAAATAATAAAACTGGATAATAACGATAAAGGTAAAAAAAGGAAATAGTGAAAAAGAAAATTTAATTAAGGAAATTGAAAAAGAATCCCTAGAAAATAAGAAATATATAGCTGTTATTAATAAAGAAAAAAGTGTGTTAGGATTTCGTAAAATTAAAGAAAATATGGCATCCCAAAATGAAATTAAACCCATACAAGCGCCATTGGGAAAGGTATTTAATGGAAAATATTACTTAGACTGGCGAAGGATGATTATTTTGGCTATTAGGGGAGCCAGATATTATGATATTTTTGGAGAACACGAATTCCTTCAATTATATATTAATCATATTGATGATTTAAATTTCCGTCCCGAAAAAGATATGATAGGTTATTGCAAAATGCAAGACAATGCAAAGGCTTTTATATTAGAAAGAGTGTCGAACGAGATAACAAAACAAATAAGGGACTGCAATACAGCGATATTAATGTTAAAAAAGTTGGATAATATCTATGGTACAAAAATTTCAGTCACAGCCAATATGGCAAAGGCAAAATGGATGGAGTTTAGATTTCAACCTGGTGGAAATATGAAGGGTTTCCTGAAAAAATGGGACGAATTAGTGACTGACGTAAGAGATAGTGGTAAAGAAGTCACGGAGAATGAAGAATTAGAGAATTTGCAATTAGCCTTATGCTACGAGCAAGCAATTGCAAAAATACAATATGAAAATTTACCTCCAGAAGAAAAAAATTTAGATAATTTTAAGAGAATATTAAGGGAAGACTCTGACCAGAAATTCAGGGATCAGACATTAAAAAGGCAAAATGGTAATAGTAACCAAATAAATAATAATTATAGAAATAATAATGGCAATTATAATAGAAATAATTATAGGGGTAGATATAATAATTATAGAGGTAGAAATAATTATAGAGGGAATGGCAATGGTCGTAATAGTTATACAAATGGTAATCGAAATAATTTTATTAATAATGGTAATGGTAATAATAATGAATCAAACCAGAACCAAAATAACAATTCAAACAATAATGGGAATAATAATAATGGAAATTATAGAGGAAACAATTATAGAGGTAACTCGAATTATAGAGGTAATAATTATAAAAATAACAATTATAGAGGTAATGGTAGAAATTATAGTCAGAATAATCCAAAATGTTACAAATGTGGGCAATTTGGACACATAGCACAGAACTGTGGTAATAATAATCCACAAGCAAATAATAGTAGTGATAATTTTAATAATAATCAGGGAAATTATCCCCCAAAAACAAATGCAAATCCACAAAATACTAATAAAAAAGAGAATTCAGAACAGCAAGTAAAAATGTCTTGCATGGTCAAAAAATTCAACAAAAATAATAATGAATGGTTGTTAAATGAATTAATTAATAATAATAAATATAATAATAATGAAAATTACGAAATATTAAATCACAGAGCAATTTTGGATGGAGCTGCAGAGGTACATTTAACATCTGATTTAAAAAAATTAGTTGATGTTAAAAAATTTGTGACTCCAGTCAAATTGCAATGTGCTGGAAGGAACACTTTTTTGTATGCCACTCACACGGGAAGAATGGAGATTAAAGTCGAAAATTCCAATAAAATTCAGTCATTGATAGAATTAAACGATGTTCATTATGTGCCGGATCTGAATTTAGATATTATTTCAGCCATAAAAATTACAAATACAGGATTAATTAATATCGATCAACAAAAAATGATAGCAAATATATATTTTATTGAGAATCCAGAAATAATTATAACTGCAATAAAACAAGAAGGAATATTTTATATATACTATAATATTGCAAATAATAATAAGAAAAATAAAATAATAAATGATGATACTAATAATAATGAATCGAATATAATATGTGCCCCCGTCACTCAAAATATAGACGATGAATGGGATGAATTTACAGTAGAATTAGAAATTCAAGAAGATGATATAAATATTGAAACACCCCAGGGGGTGAAAATAATGAAAATAATGAAATAATAATTGAAAATAATGGAAATAATGATATTAACACACCACAAATAAATAATAATATAAATAAAAAATTGATAATACGTAGGAGACTTGGACACTTAAAGGCCAGATATCTGCAAAAGTTAAAAACTTTAGCGGTTGGCATTCCCGAAAATCTGAATTTTAGGGATGAGGATTTTGTAAATTGCCAAATATGTTGTATTGCCAATAATTCGAGATTGGGTCATAATGGTATTAGAACTAAGCCAACTCAAAAATTGGAAATAGCGTCTTCAGACATTATGGGCCCAATTACGCCCTCTGTGGCGAATCAAAAATATATTTTAACTTTTATAGATCACTTTTCGAAGTATACATTTGTAATGCCTATAGCTAATAAAAGCCAAGTCACAAATGAATTTAAAAATATTATAATATCTATGAAAAATAAATTTCCTGAATATCCCATAGGAACTATAAGATGTGATAATGCCAGGGAATATACCGATTCAAAAATAGTAAATTATTTTAATGAGGTTGGAATAACAATGGATTATGTGGTACCATATTCTCCAGAATTGAATGGTGTTGCCGAAAGGCAAAATCAAACTTTAATGAGGAGAGTACGGGCCATGTTAATCGATGCCAACCTCGACATAAAATATTGGTCCTATGCTGTAGTAACAGCGGCTTATATGATTAATAGATCACCTACGAAAGCAAATAAGGAATTTAAAACACCTTATGAACTGTTCTATGGAATAAAGCCAAATTTAAGAAATCTTAAAGTTTTTGGAGCGTTAACTTATAGGCATATTCCCATAGAAGTAAGAAAACAGAATGCTACAAAAGCAAAAGCCAAATCAAAGAATAAAATTGACCCGAAATTGGCACATAGGGCGGAGAAAAATATAATGATGGGCTATACAAATACGGGATACTGTCTCAAAGACCCCTACAATACAAAATCGTACATCTCATGTGATGTAAAAATGGATGAAACACAAAATATAAAATCACTATTAATAAATAATAAACCATTAACAATAAAATCATCTGATTATGAATACGATTTAGGGATAATTAACCCCATAATCATGAATATTAATGTAAAATACGGTAAAGTATATATAGAGGATAATATTCCGAAAACTTTTACTGAAATAGAAACAAACCCATTTAGGGAAGATTGGATCAGTGCCATAAATGATGAATTTAATTCTCTCGATGACATGAAGGTATGGGAAATAGTAGACTATGACCGCCAAAAGCTTATTGATACAAGATGGATTTTCACAATTAAATTTGATGAGTTTGGAAATCCAAAACCAAAAGCAAGACTTGTAGCGAGAGGTTTTAAGGATCAAACCGAATATAACATTGCTGAAACCCATGGCCCGGTAGCATCGATAGGAACTATAAGATCACTATTATCTATAGTTAATAAGGAAAAATTAATAATGGTACAGTATGATGTAAAAACTGCATATTTAAATTCACCTATAATCAAACCTATTTTTGTGAGGAGACCTGAAGGTATAAATATTAACTCGAATCAGGTATTAGAGTTAAAGAAATCGATTTATGGATTGAAGACATCCAGTAAGTCGTGGTACAACCTGTTAGATACAAAAGTAAGGGATATGGGATTTACTAAAACAAAAAGTGACAGATGTTTTTACACCATAATTAATAATGAAGAAAAAATATATTTTTTGACCTATGTGGATGACATACTAATTGCATCGAATTCGCAATCATCCATAACTAAAATAAATGAGGAATTGCAGAAAGATTTCACAATCACTATAATAAATAGTCCTAGATTTTTTGTGGGTCTAGAAATAGTTAGAAATATCAAAAACAACACAATAATACTTTCACAATACAAACATATAAATAAATTCTTGAAAAAATTTGGAATTTCGGAATTAAAAAATACGAACACCCCTATGGAAACAGGTTTAAAAATAGATAAAATAGAAAATGGTAGAGATGACACTGAATACAGGTCAATGATAGGTGGACTGCTATATTTAGCAAGACTTACAAGACCGGATATATTATTCCCAGTTAATTATTTCTCACATTTTCAGAATAACTCCAACGATATTCTAAAAAATTATGTTAAAAGAATATTTAGATATGTTAATACCACAAAAAATTATAATATAATATATAGATCAAAAGGGGATGGTATACAAGCTTATATTGACGCCTCTTATGCACCCCAAGTCGATGACACAAACATAGAATTAAATAATCTTAAAAAGGGGAAATCCATAACTGGATTTATGTTATTTTCTTATGGAGACTTGGTGGAGTGGAATTGCTCCAAACAAACTATCCATGCATCATCGAGTACTGTGGCTGAAATAATTGCAGTCTTCGACACACTAGACACCATAAAAGTGATACAATATATGAATTACGAAATTTTTGGAGAAAAATTAATTGTGGATGTAATGGAAGATAATATTTCAACCCAAAAAATATGTTCAGGAGGTAGTCAGAAAAAATTGAGAGCTCTAATGATCAAATGCTATTCAATTTTGGAAGCATTTGAAGAAAAAATAATATTTTTTAGAACTGTTTTATTTCAGAATCATGTTTCGAAATTTTTTATTTCAAAATACAAGTCGTCCCAAGTCCAAAAACATAAGTCGTAACATGAAAATAATTGCTTAAAAATTAACCTTCAATTATTGCAAAAAGGAGTACTTAACAATACCATTTACTAGAAAATACTTGCAAGAGATAAATGCTCGACTTCTCGAAATTAGTAACAAAGAAAAAAGCAAGAAAATCGAACAAGAAAAAACCCTACAATTCGAATAATAAAAACCCTATACATTTTCAAACAAGCGTGAGAGAAATACACAAAATATTTCCACACAATTTTATGAAAGGAAATCCTCTAACAATAACACAATGAAGATTAAACCCATTACATGACCGCAATTATGATAAATCGAAAGAAGGTTGCCTTATCAAAAAACATATTAAATGCCAGTTCAAATACAATTGCAATACACGAAAGATAAGCGATGCAACGTATATTATTCTACAATCTTTTTCATGTCACAATTTTAAGATAAAATACGAAACGTAACGTTCTTTTGAATTAAATGAACTCGTAATCGGAAATACCTTCGTCTATTCTTTCTTTTTTTTTTTCGTTAATGTAATATGTGTACGTGAAAATTTTTTATTTTTTATTTTTTTTTGAATTCCTTTTCTAATTCTTTTTCTAATCGAAATATACGATGAATGAATAATATGTTACCTATAATCTATTAATATTTTGCATGTTACCAATTTTGTATTTTTAATATTTTATTTTTGCTTTTCACATATATACCATTTTTTATATCATATTCTATGCATGTTACCATATTTATTTATTTATTTTACGCAATTATTTTATTTATTCTCGAAGCACAGAACAGCAAAATTTTTTTTGTTTACCAAAGTTACCATAATAATATTCAAATAATACAATGTCAATATTTTTATTTTTTTTATTTTTAAAATTTTTTTAAAATTATTATGCATATATTATTTTGTACTTGATATTTTTTGTTCACTTTCAGCATAAAACATGATGAAGAAATCAATAGGTAAAATTTCAGGGGGGTGTTGTAATGGAAATCCCACCTTCTCTCTTTCTTCATCATCATCACGAACACAATATATATATATATGTCATACGTACACTCTTGTCACAAAGTGTTTCCCCTACCATTCTCGATCCAATAATGCTGTTGTTTTGCCATTTCATATTTCAGTTATAATTTATATTTTAGTCGCTAATAAAATCTCGTTAAAGTAAAAAGTCTCAAGTTCTTTCGGTCCTTGTTCTGTACGCCTCACATCACTTATCATTCGATTCGAATTGTTTCTCATTCGTCTTGTGTTCTGGCCCTGAAGCTGGTAGGGTACAGTAGTGCATCAATGTTAGTTACGAATGTGAATATTACATTTTGATTTTAAAATTTGGTTTTTCAATTTATAGTTATTTTTGTTAAAATCCATCTTGAAATCTTAAATGTCGGACTTCTACTCATGCTCATGTAGTGAATACTACAACATTATCATCGAATGGAAGAAAAAATTGCATTGGCTCGTCAAGCTCAAGATGTCTGAACAACGGAGGAACTGTGTTTTCAATAATTTTGAAGGTTACCCTTTTTTGGAACCTGTTAATGGAAATTCTTCACGTGCCTACTGTACCAGTTGCAAAATAGAATTTTCGATCAAAAACAAAGGAAAATACTATGTGGAACAACATCTGACTACTGAAAAACACCGTGCAAATTCGAAGGTGAAAACGATTGATAAGCTCATACGTTACTTTCATAAGACAAGTGGTTCTTCAAGTGAAGCAGATTTAAAACTTGCCAGAATTGAGCTAACATTTTGCTACCACAATGTTATGCACAGTCATTCCTTTTGATCAATGGATTGTACGTCTAAACTCCTAAAAAAATTTGTTGACCCAAAATTATCCTGCGCACGTACCAAAACGGAGGCCATCATATGCAATGTTTTTGCAAGGTGGTGCGATTCTATTCTGAAGGAAGAACTAAAACAATGCGATTTTGTTATCTTGGCGAATGATTGTTTGAATCACGGGGCAATTAAACTCTTGCCGGTATTAGTTAGGTTAGTATTTGGTTAATTTTTCTCCTGCTGCTTAGCTGCTTGCAATCACATCTTTACAACTTTACTTTATTTTTTTAAATTATAGATATTGTCTCTTAACTCCTTCTGGCGATATCCTCATTAAAACGGCCATATTGAATCTGCATGATATTGTTGACGAGAGAGCTGCAACTGTATCTGCTAAAATGATAAAATCGACAACACACTTTGAGGTTCAGGGAAAAGTTCTTGGGTTCATTGCTGATAATGCTGCAGTCAATTTTGGTGCGGTGAATTCAAAGAAGAAAACAGGTAAATTAGTTATTGCTACCTAGTGAGGTTACTACTGAGTATATTTGTCAACATGTCCTAATGTTTAGTTGGAATTCTTCTGTCCTGACAGAAAATAATGTTTTTTCTTTACTGGAAAGATCGCTGAAACGTGACTTGATGCCGATTGGCTGTGCTGCCCACATTCTACATAATGCTCTATGTTCAGCAGTAATGAGCGTATTGCCTGTTGACGTTGAGAACATTTTGGTCAAAATATATTATCACTTCCACATATATACTCAGCGCATGGAAAAGTACCGCGAATTTTGTGAATTTATAGGCTGTGAAGCTAAAACTATATTAAGTCACGGTCAAACGAGATGGCTCTCAATTTTCCCGTGTATTGAGCGACTACTACAAATTTATGATGCTCTGAAGGGTTATTTCCTGAGCGAATCGAATGTACCTATAGTTTTGTATAATTTTTTCTCAAACGACTCCTCTTATTTTTGGCTGTTATTCCTTCATCCAACTCTGCAGTTATTTCACTCCAGTCTCACAAAAATTCAGAAAATTGATTTGTCAGCTATTGAAGTTGAGCATGAGTACTACTCATTGATGGATCTAATGAAGACAAGAATTGATGCCGAATTTATACCTTTTACCACTCTGCGAGATCTTCGTCAAAATGGTAATGCTCATTCATTGAATGAGACACAAGTTAAAGCAGTAGCGAAAAATTTTTAATTTGCCATAGTCACATATATGGAAAAATGGTCAGGAAGGTTAAGAAGATTTTGATGCTTAACCAGGAAAAGGAAATGTTACAATTTGGCGTACTTTGCAAAAAAATGTTGAAAGCAGAAATTTCTGATAATGCCCTTTTTGACACCTGCACTGCTTTAAATCGGATTATTGGCCAATATCAATGTAAAAGTGGATGGAAAAATAAGAACATGAAAGAGAAATGGGAGACAGTATATCGTGATTTCCTGAGTTCAAATGTGGATTTTGGATTTTTGAAGAAACTGGTTCAAGTTATCTTTGTCATACCTGGAACTAATGCTGAAACTGAAGGAATTTTTAGCTTAATAAATAGTTATTGGGATGATGAGAAATCAAGAATGCTTGTATCTACAGTTGAAGCTGTACTGAAGGTAAAAAATATGAAGAAATGCTGTGAAGAATTTTACGAGCTCATAAAACAAGATATAAAGCTTCTTGAAAAAGTTCGTTCATCAGAAAAATATGCTTAATAAGTAATGTTTTAATAATTATTAACAGGGTGTACTTAAAGAATACAACTTACAAATCAATTCTCATTCAGTGTTCTGGTAACATTCTTGTGAGCTCTACTCAGAAAACAAACAGTATCAGTATGGAAAAGGGGGGTTGACAGAAGGCGAAGGAGGTGTGTATCAACCATTTTTCACTCCTGGTTCAGTTGGTTTTAGGTGTACTCTTTTTCCCTGAAAAAAATCTGGTCACCCTGCCAAAAAGTAGTGCAAATTTCATAGTCTACTGAGATCGCTCATTCAGGAAAATTTGCGTACTTTTTTTTCCTGATCACACCTATTGCATACATTATATAGGTACTTCACAACTTACATCAGCCAGTGTTACCAACAGGCAGTGAAAATAAAATTGAGTCTAACAACCTATGCTAACGACATACAACAATATTCTGTGAAATAATTTTTGTCATTATCATTCATTTGGTTGTTCAGTTTTGTTGGGATACGATTCCCTCACTACCTCACAAACACATAACTTTACATTGACTAACACTGTATGTAACATGTTATTACAATTATTTGTTTTGCATGTGGCAACACTGATCACCAACATAATATTCTTTCTGCCACTGCTCGACGGAGAATGTTCTCCATTCGTCAGTCGTTGTACTAACGTCAATAATAAACATTTTCTAAGATGGAAGTCCGTGCTTATCTTTTCTGTGTAAAGTGATCAGACCTCACCTCAATATGTTAGCAGAGCTGGGGATCAGGAAAATAAGTGTGGTAATTAAAATGTGATAATCGTGTAATTCGTTAAAAATTAAAAGTTCGTGTTTCACGTAAAGTGAAAGGCTTAGTGCCGTGTGATACCTCCACGCAAAGTGGTAGGAAAAGTGAAAATTTGTGAACAAAAAGTTTGATTCAGTGATTAAAGTAACTATCCTGAAAAAGTTAAAAGTTTTAATTCATATAAATCAATAAAATAAAAGTGAAATTTGATGAAAACAACGGTGAAGTCTTGGTCGCCTGTGAAAACATCAAAGTCGAAAGTCTGGAGAAAACAAATCGGATACTAGAGGATTTTATGGTTTGGTAGACCAGTGCATACAATCAAAAACGGTTGGCAATTGTTTATGCTGTGTTCCAGGGAGTGAAACAGTGGAAGAAAATCGAAAATTCAGAAGTTGCAGAGTAAAAATCGTTGGAGTTTGGTGTCATTTGGGCAAGGTAGCAGAAGAAAAACATTAAAAAAATATGAAAAAAGAACCGAAAAATTAAAGATAAGTAAAAAGTTTAAATTAATTAATCAGTAATTCGTGTGATTTTGCTCAAAATTAATTAGAAAAAATCAAAATTTTGGTAAAATAAATTTAAATTTCAATATATTTTCATGTAAATTCTCAACCAAATCCTAAGTAAAGTTGAAACTTGAAAGGTGATATTGATAGCCTTCAAACTTTATCTTGTTGGTCGAGAATTGTAGAAAAAGGAAATCTTTGTTGGATGAGTTTCATCGAATCCAACAAAGAAAACCTATATTTATGAACATTGAAATTAGTGACAGATTTTTTCCTGTTCACATACAATAAAAGATCGATTCAATTGATGAAAACTGATAAATTATTTTCTTTTCAGCAGTAATCTCTTCCATATTTTGTTAAATAATTTTGCACTATGTATTAATTCAAATTTTAACGTGTTTAATAGAATCATCTGTGTTCTGAAACAAGACTTAGGACTTTGATTAATTCAATTTCGAACATTTTCGGCGATAAAGTCAGAGTAATTTGATCGCTCAAGAAGTAATCGGGCAATGCTAGTTCAGCTAGTAGGATGGCATATTTCCGTAACCAAGAAAAAGGAAAGGCTCTAATTTATCAGGGATTAAACAACGAACTAATCGAAAGAGTAAAAGACTTAAAAACAATAAATCAGATTTTAAAAGTTTTAGATGAAAGGTATAAAAGCTGCACGCAGGTTACATATATTAATGCGAACCAGGCCTTTCAGAGATTAAAATTTAATACTGATGGAAATATGAGAAGTTATTTAGACGTGTTTTCTAGATCAGCCCAAAAAATAAGGGACTGTGGAAAAAATTTAGACAAACAAGAGGAGATAGAACAACTCCTAATATCACTGAACATGGACTATGACATGACAAGGCTGGAGTTCAATACCTTAAGTCAGGATTAAAAAATGATCGAAACACTCCGTGCCATGTTGATTGAAAGATCAGATAGGTTATATGACGAGAAAAAGTCAAAATATTATAATAATAAATTTCGTAATTTCAACCAAAATAATAAAAATCAGAGATTTCAATATGGAGGAAATTATAATAGATATAATAACACAAATAGAAATCAAAACTATAATCAAAATGTAGATCAGGGGAAAATGACATATAATAATAACCAAAAGTCAGAAATGCCTCAAAATAATAATAATAATAATTACGAAAATAGAAAATATAATAATAATCAAAATCAAAATAATTTGCCAAATTCGAATAACTTAGTATGTTTCAAGTGCCATGGCAAAGGGCACATAGCTAAAGTATGTCCGTCAAATAAAGAGGGTGCAAAACCCCAAGATAAATTAGATGGTCCTGCACAAAATACGAGATACGGACGAAACAATCCAAATAATAATAATAAATAAAAAAAAGAAAATGATGTTCAGTGGTCACTGATGATCAGGTATAAGGGTCATGAGCCAAACAAAAACACAAATAATAATAAATTAATAAATTTAATAACATCTAAAGACATGAAGCATGAATCAGATTCAGATTATGTCCCTCTTACTAAGAGAATAATGTTAGATGGTGGTGCTGTTGCCCACGTTATATCAGATTTGTCAAAATTGTCTAACCCCATAATGCTGGAAAAGCCTATCGAGTTAGAATGTGCCATCCAAGATACTCTACTAATTGCCACACACATAGGAACTATGTTCATCAGGGTGGAAAATTCAGAGAGAAATCAAACTGTAATAAGATTAAAAAACGTACATTATGTACCATCCATGAATGTAGACCTAATGTCAGGGATTAAGATAACAGAAAATAGGGCGCTAGGCATAGATTAAAATTTCTCTGCGGCGCATATATACGTCCAGGGAACAGACGAGGTAATTTTTTTGGCCCCAAAAATAAGAAGCGTATACATGGTGAAGTACAAAATTGTACCGAAGTGCACGGTTAATATTATAGAAAATGAAGACGACTTAAATAAAATATGTCCTTATAATAACGAATCAAATAAATTGGCATGTATGCCCAATATAAATTCCCAAGATGAATGGATGGAATATGAAGTAGAAGAGGAAATTCTTGAGGAAAGTCAGGAGGAAAATGAAGAGAATGGAGAGAATATCAATAATAATACACAAGAAAACACAAATAATAATAATGTAGATAATAATATTATAATAAACTCTAACGATGAATATAATAGCAATACCACAAAATAATGAAATAAATGAAGGTGGTAGCGAAATGAATGAGGATGTAGATATAAACACTAATAATAATATAACAAATAATAATGATATAATAAACGATGATCAAAAAATCAACGAGAATATAGAAAAATTAAAAATAGATAAAAAAATGATATGGCATAGAAGATTGGGACACTTATCGGAAAAAAATTTAAAATTCTTGACAAAGGTCTCAAGAGGTATTCAGAACGGAATTACGTTTTGTGATGACGAATTCAGTTTGTGTGAGATATGTGTGAAAGCGAATTCTAGAAGATTAGGACACAGTGGAACTCACACTAGACCGGAAAGAAAACTCGAACTCGTTTCATCGGATACAATGGGCCCCTTCTCACCAGGCATATATGGTGAAAAGTATGTTTTGATATTTGTGGACAATGCCACAAAATATACTTTTATCTCCACTATTGAAAAAAAATCAATGGTTTTCGAGGAGTTTAAAAAACTATACATGAAATTAAAATCGAAATTCCTGGATCACCCAATAGCCACTTTAAGATGTGACAATGCTAGGGAGTATCTTGACTCGAACATGAAAACATTTTGTGAGGACAACGGCGTAAACCTCAAGCCTGTTGTTCTGTATTCACCAGAGTTGAGTGCGATGGCCAAAAGGCAGAATCAAACGATCATGGCAAGGACAAGGGCTATGTTGTTTGACTCCGATCTGGATTTCAGTTTCTGGTCATTGGCTGTTCTGACAGCTGTTTATGTTATAAACAAAAGCCCAACTAGGGCCAACAAAGACCATAAGACCCCTTTCGAGATGTTTTACGGCATAAAGCCGGACTTATCTAACATGAGAGTTTTTGGGTCTCTCGCTCATAGGCATATTCCCATAGAGGTCCGTCAGCAAAAGGCCACAAAAAATAAAAGAAAAAAAGCAAATAGTGAACACCCGAAATTAACCCAAAGATCCAATAAAGGAATTTTTGTAGGGTATACTGTTGAGGTGAGCTTTGATCTTTTCATCCAAAGAAAATGAAGCACGGACATTTATCACTAAAAGATTTATTTACGACGTTAGAATAACGACTGACGAGCGGAGAACATTCTCCGTCGAGCAGTGGCGGAAAAAAATATTATGCTGGCGATCAGTGTCGCCACATGCAAAACGAGTAAATGTAATTTGTTACATGCAGTGTTGATTAATGTATGATTACGTGTTCGTGAGGTAGTGAGGGAATCGTATCCCAACACCCCCCTGCGATTCAAAACGGACGAACGAACATGTTATTACAAGGTGTCACGTATTGCATGTATTTAAAACAAACATATATAAAAATAAGCAATAGCAGTCAAAAATTATTACATGTAATTGTCATATAAGGTTACTATATATATAAAATGGTAAGAAAAAATAAATTTAGGTATGTCGTTGACTAGTACAATATTATATGATAAATGTTTATGTGTTCATGTATTGTTATGTCTTAAATATATCGTGTATAGGTTAACATGAGGTATACATTTGACCTTATGTTATAGTGTCACGTCTTATAAGTATTATGTGATTTTTGATAATTTAAAAATATATAGAAATTTTGCAGGTCGGAGAGATCGATATCTCCTCATCGTCAGCTGTAGTAATAAAATATTATTCTATATGTATATGTCCTTATAATTAATTGTGTGTTTTCTATTATGGGAATCAATGGCATATATTAGGGAATGCTGATACCAATAAGAGAGGCAGAGCAGCTACGGGGAACCTATTGAAAAAGATGATGTGAAGTGTGAAACGATGTATGGACCGCTCGGTTTACGATAGGCGCTAAAAGACCGACGCCCATCCGCAGTCCAAAACCAAATATCAAAAATTTTGAGGGTTGAGTCAATTAAGACTATTGGCCGAAAAGTTGACTTGTTCGGAGTATTCTCACTACAATATTTTGGTACGTTTTTCGATCAAGTGCCTTTGTTAAAATGTCGGCCACTTGATCGGAAGACCTAATATCGTTGAACCTTATTAACTTGTTTTGAAATGCTTCTAGAATTGCATAACATTTGATCGCTAAAGACCTGGAGCGTTTCTGGCCTCCCCCAGATGCAATGCGTGATGCGGATATATTATCCTCGTACACCTGCACTGAGTCGGTTACAGAAAAAACGCTCTCAGTGAGTCTCCAGATCACGTATATGTCGTCAAGTGCGTCATTCAACGCAATTAGTTCGGCTGCAGTTGACGAAGTTGCAACCGAATTCTGCCGGTGAACGGCCCAATTTAACAAGTCTCCGTTTACAAAGATCATATAGCCAGTGGTGGAGCACCCTTTCTCCAAATTGTTAATTTCTATGGGTGAATCGTCTACGTCGGGTGCATACGACGCATCGACAAATGCTTTGATTTGAGATTGGTCTGAGTGGAATACTAAAGAGAAATCTCTCGTTGTTTTAAGGTATCTAATTATGCGACGAACATAGTTCTTTATTTCACTGTTGGAGGATGCTTGAAATCGCGACAAATAGTTGACAGCAAAAGCAATATCCGGGCGAGTGAGCCTTGCTACATATAGCAGATTCCCTATCATAGCCCTATATTCAGTATCATCCAATCCGTTTGTTGGCTTCCTTATTTTAAGCCCAGTTTCCATTGGTGTGGCTGACGGTTTACATTCCATCATGCCAAACTTCCTTAATATTTTGTCGATATATCTATTTTGAGTTAATATTATTTCTTTTTTATTTATATCTCTATTTATTTCAAATCCCACGAAAAAGGTAGGGTTATCTTCTATTTTTAAGGTGAAATTTTTGTTGAATATACTTATCAAGTCTTGTGTCCACTCGTCGTGGTTGCTAGCCAACAACATAGACTATCAAAAATGCCATTGCACCAGTATCATCCTTTTTTAAATATAGACACCTATCTATTTTTGATTGTGTAAATCCTGCTTGTATTATCGTTAAGTTTAATAGGTCATACCAACTTTTGGAAGACGTTTTCAGTCCATATATCGACTTAATTAGTCTCAGGCATTTGTTTTCGCCCATTTGGCATCCCTTTGGTTTAGATATAAAAATAGGGTATTTTATTTCAGAATTAAGAAAGGCTGTTTTTATGTCAAATTGTGTGATGTTTAAATTATATTTATTTGTGATTGATAACATCCACCTAATGAGCCAATATTGGATTACGGGGGCATACGTTTCGGTGAGAGAATAGTGGGTAAGGTCCTTGAAGCCCCTTGCAACCAACCTGGCCTTCGGTATGTGAACACCTTGGTTGTTGGGTTTCGTTGTAAAGCACCATTTCGTGTCTACCAACCTCACATTTTTCTCTCTAGGTACAACTTCCCACACACCCATATCAGATAGTGACTTCAATTCGTCATTTATAGCTTGTCGCCATTCCTCCCTAAAAGGGTTGTTATCAACATCCTCCCATGTTTGAGGGATGTGGTCCTCAATATAATTTTTATATCTTGATTTAAACAGATTTAAAATTACAGGGGTTTCTATTATATTGTCATTTCCCTGTTCTGTATCACTATTATCATTTTTATTTATTATTTTTGTAATATTCTTCGTTTCATCGAATCTAACATCGCAAGTAACGTGCGATTTGTCTATCAACGGGTTCCTTATACAGTATCCGCTATTCGTGTATCCCACGAATATACCCTTATCGGATCTTTGGGTTAATTTCGGATGTTCCACATTGGTTTTATTTCTTTTATTTTTTGTGGCCTGTTGTTGACGGATTTCTATAGGGATGTGCCTAAATGCGAGAGATCCAAAAACTCTCATATTTGATAGGTCAGGCTTTATGCCATAAAACATTTCGAACGGGGTTTTATTGTCTTTATTGGCCCTAGTTGGGCTTCTGTTTATTATGTAAACAGCCGTCAAAACAGCCAATGACCAATAACTGAAGTTCAGATCAGAGTCGAATAGCATGGCCCTTGTTCTAGCCATTATCGTTTGGTTCTGTCTTTCGGCCATTGCATTTAGCTCCGGCGAATACGGAACAACGGGCTCAAGGTCCACGCCATTCTCCTCACAAAATGTTTTCATACTTGAGTCAAGATATTCCCTAGCATTATCACATCTCAAAGTGGCTATAGGGTGATCCGGGAATTTTGATTTTAGTTTCCTATATAATTTTTTAAATTCTTCACAAACCATTGATTTTTTTTCGATGGTGGAAATGAACGTATATTTTGTGGCATGATCCACGAATATTAAAACATATTTTTCACCGTATATTCCCGGTGAAAAGGGACCCATAGTATCCGATGAAACGAGTTCCAACTTTCTTTCAGGTCTTGTCCGGTTTCCACTATGTCCCAACCTTTTGGAGTTAGCCTTTACACATATATTACAAAGGCTAAATTCGTCATCACGGAACGTAATTCCGTTCGGAATACCCCTTGAGACTTTTGTTAAAAGTTTTAAGTTTTTTCCGGACAAGTGTCCCAATCTCCTATGCCATATTACTTTTTTATCTATTTTCATCCTTTCTATATCCTGGCTTAATTCTAGATTATTTTCTATTATATTATTATTATTTATTATTTCATTATTATTCGTGCCTACATCCTCATTCAATTCATTCTTATTTTCATCTAATTCATTATTATTATGTTCGTCATTGAGACTTATTGTCTCGTTATTATCTAAATTACCATTATTTATATCATTTTGTGTAGTATTATTTGTGTTCTCTTTACTCTCCTCCATCTCTTCCTGACTTTCCTCAATTATTTCTTCTTCTATCTCGTATTCCATCCATTCATCCTGGGGATTTATGTTAGGCATACATGCCAGTTTATTCGATTCACTCTTATAAGGACATATTTTATCTAACTCATTTTCGTTTTCTATTATGTTTACAGTGGATTCCAGTACGATTTCGTATTTAACCATGTATACCCCCCTTATTTTTGGGGCTGAGAATAGTACTTCGTTCGTTCCTCTGACATATATATGTGCCGCAGAGAAATTCTGATCTATTCCTAACGCCCTATTCTCAGTTATTTTTATCCCTGACATCAAGTCTACATTTAGCGACGGTACATAGTGCACATTTTTGAGTCTTATGACCTTTTGGTTGCGTTCTGAGTTCTCTACCCTAATGAACATTGTACCTATATGTGTGGCCACTAAAAGTGTGTCTTGAATTGCACATTCCAATTCAATAGGTTTTTCTAACATTATTGGATTAGACAGCTTCGACAAGTCTGATATGACGTGAGCTACAGCTCCACCATCTAACATTATCCTTTTAGTAAGGGGAACGTAACTAGAGTCTTGCTCCTGCTTAGTATCTTTTGATGTTATTAAATTTATTAATTTATTATTTGAATTATCATTTGGTCCTTGATTTTTATACCTAATCATCATTGACCACTGAACGTCATTTTCTTTTTTATTTTTGTTATTATTATTATTATTATTTCGCCCATATCGGGTATTTTGTGCAGGGCCATCTGGTTTATTTTGGGGTACATTACCCTCTTTATTCGACGGACATATTTTAGCTATGTGCCCCTTGCCATGGCACTTATAGCATACTAAATTATTTGGATTTGGCAAGTTATTTTGATTTTGGGCATATTTTCTATTCTCGTAATTATTATTATTATTATTTTGGGGCGCGTCTGACTTTTGATTATTATTATATGTCATCTTCGCCTGGTCTATATTTTGACTATAATTTTGACTTCTGTTTGTATTATTATATCTATTATAATTTCCTCCGTATTGGGATCTTTGATTTTTATTATTTTGATTAAAGTTACGAAATTTATTATTATTATATCTCGACTTTTTCTCGTCGTATAATCTATCTGACCTTTCGATCAACATTGCATGAAGGGTTTCGATTGTTTTCTGATCTTGACTCAAAGTGTTAAATTCCAACCTAGTCATATCATAGTCCATATTTAGAGATATTAGGAGTTGTTCTATCTCCTCTTGTTTGTCTAAATTTTTCCCACAGTCTCTTATTTTCTGGGCTGATTTTGAAAATACGTCCAGATAACTTCTCATATTCCCCTCACTATTAAATTTTAATCTTTGGAATGCTTGCTTAGCGTTAATATATGTGACTTGTGTGCAACTTTTATATCTCTCATCGAGAACTTTTAATATTTGGTTTATAGTTTTCAGATCTTTTACTCTCTCGATCAGATCATTGTTTAGTCCTTGATAGATTAAAGCCTTTCCCTTTTCCTGATTTCGGAAATATGTCATTCGAGTTGCTGGGTTGGCATTACTAGACTCAGGGTTCAAAAAATTATTCAAATCTAGTCCCAAATAAAGTACCTCCGTTTCTGTATCATGCATAATCGGGTATAATCCCTCTGCATAAAGTGTGGAGACCATCATGGTCCTCCAGGCATCATAATTCCTCCCATCAAATACCTTCTTTGCGTCAAAACGTGACATATTGTTAAAATTTCCTATCGGGGTTTATGAATCCTACCTCAGAAACACGAGAACTTAATTCTAGGGGTAACACGGTCTCAACCGCACGATTATGCAAACACGGTCTCAACCGCTCGATCGGGAATGCAATTTAAAATATTATATTCTAATTTTTAATAATTGATCACTATTTTACTTAAATCTTACGAAGACTGCTGCTGACGATGAGTTGATCTCTCCGCCGTTGTTTCAATCTCTTCTCAATCTATCGAAATTCTGGTATATTATCGCCAAAAATCTTTAAATCGAAATTGGTTCCTGCATTGGTTCTTGTTCCAGAACGAAAATAATTCTGTTGAACACGTTAAAACATAAATTAGGTTCCAATGCAAAAATTATTCAACAGAAATACAAAAGGTTAATGCTGAAAGGAAAAATAATTCATTATCTGTTATCGATTGGAAATATTCTTTATAAATTGTGAACAGGAAAAAACTGTCACTCAAGTCAAATGATGTTCAGTAAATTTTCTTTTGTTATATCAAATGTATTTTGTTCAACAAATATTTCCCTATTTGGACCACTTTCGACCAACGAGATAAAGTCTGAAAGGTTACCAATGATACCTTTCAAGTTTTGACTTTCCTCTATTTTTGGTTTGGTGTGAACAGGAAAATATTTCGAACGTTTTACTTTACTTTAATTAATTTTCGAACTTTTATTACCAATTTTGGGCAAAAATCACATCAGTTATTAATTAATTATTCTAAATTTTACTTATCTTTTATTTTCTGTACGTATTTTCGGCGTTTACCAGTGCTTCTTTGCGAAGTTGACTTGATTCTCCGACGCTGAGACTTTCAGACTTTCGACTTTTTGACTCTAATTTCTTCTCCGGAACACAGTACGAATAGTTGCCAGCCGTTTTTGACTCTGCAAGCCGGTTTTCCAAACCACAGGATCCTCTCGTACTTGATCTGCTTGCACCAAACTTTCGATTTCGATGTCTTGAATGGCGCCCAAGATTTCACTGATGTTTTCATAAATTTTCGTTTTTACCTTTGTTTCGATTGATTTGCTACTTTTTGAACTACTCCAGGACAATTACTTTAGTCACTGGATTCGAACTTTACGTTCACGAACTTTTATTAAAACTTTTCTTCCACTTTGCGCGGAAATTATCACATGGCACTAAGCCTTTCACTTTGCGTGAAACACCAAAACTTTTTCATTTAACGAATTACACGATTAACACGAACACATTTTAATTTCCCGCACTTATTTTCACTGGTACGCAGCTCTGGCTACCATGTTGAGGTGAGCTTTGATCTTTTCATCCAAAGAAAATGAAGCACGGACATTTATCACTAAAAGATTTATTTACGACGTTAGAATAACGACTGACGAGCGGAGAACATTCTCCGTCGAGCAGTGGCGGAAAAAAATATTATGCTGGCGATCAGTGTCGCCACATGCAAAACGAGTAAATGTAATTTGTTACATGCAGTGTTGATTAATGTATGATTACGTGTTCGTGAGGTAGTGAGGGAATCATATCCCAACATATACCAATAGTGGGTACTGTATAAGGGACCCATTAATAGACAAATCGCACGTTACATGCGACGTAAAATTTGACAAAATGAGAAATATAAAACAAATAGATAATACAAATAATAATAATGAAAAAATACAGGACAATAATAATATAATAGAATCCCCTGTAATTTTAAACTTATTTAAATCAAGATACAAAAATTACATTGAGGACCACATCCCTCAAAAATGGGAGGATGTTGAAAACAACCCTTTTAAAGAAGAATGGCAACAAGCTATTACAGACGAGCTGAAGTCATTATCTGATATGGGCGTGTGGGAAGTTGTCCCAAGGGAGAGAAATGTGAGGTTAGTGGATACGAAGTGGTGTTTTACCACAAAACCCAACAACCAAGGGGTTCACATACCAAAGGCCAGGTTGGTTGCAAGGGGTTTTAAAGAACTTACTCACTGTTCTTTAACTGAAACATATGCCCCGGTAATCCAATATTGGCTGATAAGATGGATATTATCCATCACAAACAAATATGGTCTAAATATAACACAATTCGATATAAAAGCAGCCTTCCATAATTCACAAATAAAATACCCTATATTTATATCAAACCGTAAAGGATGCCAACTAGGCAAAAATAATTGCCTAAGATTAATAAAGTCAATATATGGACTGAAAACGTCTCCCAAGAGTTGGTACGACTTGTTGAATTCAACAATAATTCAAGCTAGATTCATCCAATCAAAAATAGATAGATGCTTATATATAAAACAAGATAATATTGGTGCAATGGCACTCTTAATAGTCTATGTGGATGACATGTTGTTGGCTAGTAACCATGACGAGTGGACACAAGACTTGATAAATATTTTCAATAAAAATTTCACATTAAAAATAGAATATAATCCAACTTTCTTTGTAGGATTTGAAATAAGTTGAGATATCCCGAGAAAACAAATTATACTAACACAAAATAGATATATTGATAAGATTCTCCGGAAATTCGGAATGACGGAATGTAATCCATCTTCCACACCCATGGAGACGGGACTAAAGATAAATAAGCCAAAAAATGGATTAGACGATACCGAATATAGGGCTATGATTGGGAATCTGCTATATGTGGCAAGACTGACCCGCTTGGATATTGCCTTCGCCGTCAATTATTTATCACGTTTTCAGGCATCCTCCAATAATGAAATAAAAAATTACGTCCGCCGTATTATTAGGTACCTTAAAACTACAAGGGACTTCTCTCTGGTCTTCCACTCTGACCAAACACAAATTAAAACTTTTGTCGATGCGTCGTATACACCCGACGTAGACGATTCACCCATTGATATAAATAACCTGGAGAAAGGGTGCTCCACAACTGGCTTCATGATATTTGTTAACGGAGACTTGTTAAATTGGGCCGTTCACTGAACTTCGTCGACTGCAGCCGAGTTAATTGCATTGAATGATGCACTAGTAGATATATACGTGATCTGGAGACTTACTGAGAGTGTTTTCTCTGTAACCGACCCAGTGCAAGTCTACGAGGACAATATATCTGCGTCCCGTATTGCATCTGGGGGAGGCCAGAAACGCTACAGGTCCCTAGCGATCAAATGCTACGCATTGTTGGAAGCTTTCAAACAAAAATTAATAAGTTTTAATGATATTAGGTCATCTGATCAAGTTGCTGATATATTAACTAAAGCACTTGATCGGAAAACATACCAAAATATCGTTATAAGAATCCTCCGAACAAGTCAACTTTTCAGCCAATAGTCTTAATTGACATAACCCTCAAAATGTTTGATATTTGGTTTTGGACTGCAGATGGGCGTCGGTCTTTTAGCGCCTATCGTAAACCGAGCGGTCCATATGTTGTTTCACAATTCACATCACAATATTCAATAGGTTCCCCGTCGCTGCTCCGCCTCTCTTATTGGCATCAGCATTCCCCAACATATACAATTGATTCCCACAATAGCATATTTATATAAACTCCACACAACTAATTATAAGGACATATATATAATGATATTATCTCTCCACAGCTGACAATGAGGAGATACTGATTATTATTTTTTTATATATTTTTAAATACATACACTGTGTGACACATTTTTACTTATATGTTCGTTCGTCCGTTTTGAATCGCAGGGGGGTGTTGGGATACGATTCCCTCACTACCTCACAAACACATAACTTTACATTGACTAACACTGTATGTAACATGTTATTACAATTATTCATTTTGCATGTGGCAACACTGATCACCAACATAATATTCTTACCGCCACTGCTCGACGGAGGATGTTCTCCATTTGTCAGTCATTGTACTAACGTCGATAATAAACATTTTCTAAGATGGAAGTCCGTGCTTATCTTTTCTGTGTAAAGTGATCAGACCTCACCTCAATAAGTTTCACTTGATCCGGCTATATGTAATTTTCTCACCTTTTTCTAATATTTTCCTCATTCAAATATTTTTAATGTGATAATATTTTTATTTTCATTACAGCAAAATACACGGTTTGTTTTTACATTCGATGTCGTTTTTTCTTGTTAAATTTTCCACCGATTATCGATAATATATCGATACAAACTACATAGGTTTCTTATGACACATCAAAATATCGATATTTCATTCAACATTGATAAAACACTTATGAGGAAATCCATGTATTTGTTAACACAGTATCAATAGTTGATGGCAAAACATTGATATTGAAGATGAAAATGTTATCGCATTAAATGTAACCGTCTGTGGTAGACTAGATGGTAGTCATTGATACTGGGGTGTTCTTTGTTTCATTTGTATTCATGAATTGGTTTTAATCAAATGGAAAAAATTATCAATTACTAGTGTTGTCAAATATCGATATTTTTTTGTATCGATACGATATCAACATTTCTGGGAAAATATCGATAATATCGATACGATATCGATATTTTATAAAATTTGATAAAAAATTTTTGCAGATGGCTCATCTGAATTATTGTCATTTAAAACTATGAAAATAAAATGTAAATTTGAATTTTATAAATTTGAGGAAAAGAATAATGGAAGCAAAGTAAGTCAGGGTATTTACTTGACATTGTTGATGTAGTTGTAGATATAGATATATGTGAACTATGTTCGAGAAATCTCCTCATTTTGGACTGGAGTCAAGATCAAGTTATTCTTAATTCATAATTTCACAATTCATAAATATCATAAATATCATCTGTCATCAGTTTCAGTTATCACTCATTCACTCGTAATTTTGTCAATACTGTTGTAACAGAAATCTCACCTCCTCTCCTTCTTCATCATCACGATCACATTATATATATATGTCATACATACACTCTCACCACGAAGTGTTTTTCCCCCTACTACTTTCGATACGATATTGCTGTTGCTTCGCCATTTCATATTTCACTTGTAATGTATTTTTCAGTCGCGAAATAAACCTCTTAAAAGTAGAAAGTTTCAAGTTCTTTCGATCCTCGTTCTGTACGCCTCACATCAAATACTACAACCACAACCAGAGAAAAAATAATTAAAAATTGGCATTTGAAAATATCGATATTCCTGGAAAAATATCGATATTTTTGACAACACTATCAATTACTTGGTACACAATCTGCGTAGCATTTCTCTCGAAACGTATTAATTTTTCAAATATTTCTCATCCAAAGTATATAAATATTTAGTCTAAGTCGGAATAAATCAATCAAGTTTCTTTTGTCGATACAATCGAGTAAGTTATTATATTTGATTTCAGTTTATTTCTTCTTCTTTGATTCGTTTCAATTTTTTTTCTGTACCTACACCTACCTGCGCTTCGTTGGTTTTATAATTTAATTCAATCATTCACGTAGGGATATTTTTTAACCGACCTAAAAAACGGAGAAGGTTCTATATTCGTTGGTTATATTTTTTTATTTTGCAGTTGTTTTATGTCTGTATAATTGTACACTGATTGCTCATTAAAGGATTCAGGGTTTATTTGAAAGAGGCTAGTTTAAAGGTGGTCTTGTAGGCGGTGGAAGATGAGTTAAAGGAACAAACACCATACATGAAGAAAACGGATTATATATTTTTATATAATAAAGAAAAAACGAAAAGAATAATTGATCGCGATCAGGAAAACACAGTAATGACTTTTTTTTTGTCTCATTTAATTTTTCTTTCGATCGGATTAATACCAGATCCGTACAGGATTCGAAATTATGAACCTAAAATTAAAAATTCAACCATTTCTGTGAATATTGATATCTTCAGTTTATTATGAATTTAAAATTGCAGATTCAATATGGTAGATTATTTGCAATTCTGAATTAAACCAATCTGAACGAAAGTTTGTGGATACGCATGGTGGCGGATATTATATTGGGGTTCCTTTTTTTTCAAATTATTTTATAAAATTGACAAATTATAAAAAATTTTTTCAAGAAAATGAAACAGTGTTAAAAAAAAGATGTACATTAAAAAGATGAACTAAAAAAGCAATAAAAAATAAAAAATAATTTCTGAGGATATTACATCATCTCTTTTTGATCGAGAATGTTATAATACTTACCACTTTTGTTTTTGAACAAAAATTTTTAAGTTGGTGTAAAATTTTAAGAAATGTTTTTTTTACTTGAAATCTGGCGTCGACTTGAAAAGGTACGAGAGGATCGGGAAAGCACGGTGAGCAAGTTTTGATACTCATTTGCACACGTGCGTTTTGTTTATCTGAGACTTGTAATATGACTCTCTACTCTACGTTGATAATGTAAATGGGTAAGATGATGAGTGATTGGGATGTTGGTGTTTTTCATTAGGTGCTTTTTTACTGGTGATCCCGATCCTCTTGTGTATGTTATTAGTTATTACTCAATTAAATTAGTAATCTGAAATTTAGTGTTTCGTGTCTTTTAATTTTAATTATCTTTTAAATTACATTTTCATTAATTTATTTTGTCCTTGTATATCTGGTGAACCATTATTTCATTCTGACAAACAAATCATTGGTTTATATTTTTATCTCATTCGTTGGTTGGGTTTCATCATCCAACTAATTTTTGCATGTTGAAGAATCCCTGTTGTCAATAAAATGGCACCACGAAATAAAGAAAACAGTACACGTTTACCAAATCGATCGAAAAATACCAAGAGTGTATCCTCCATGGATGCGGAAAGTAGTGAAGATGATTACCGAAAGAAACGAGATAAAAACAACCAAGTAATTTCTGATGTAGTCCATGTACGCTTGTAGTGTTGTAGTGAACCGCTAAAAATTGTTGAAAGTTTTGATTTCATGTCCTCTTGTTAGGCTGTGAAGAAAAGTCGTGTTAAAAGTCGTCAAAGAACTCAAGAAACGATGGAGCGAGTTCAAAAACTGAAGACAGAGAACGATATGTTAGAAGAAAAAATTAAGATACTAAGCAAAGAGCTGGGATTCCTGAAGGATTTATTTTTAGCGCATGCTGGTATGTATTGTGAATTTTAATTTCGATTCATTTTGGATCTCTATTAGTCTTTAATAAATTACATGTTCCAGGCTCATCGCAAAATGTGAGTATAGAAGGAATTGATTTTGAAACACTTTTGAAAGATACAAATTCCGTTATCGATAGTGATTTCAAAGATCTATCCAGCAATTAGTCAAATTTGATGTTTCTCGTAAAAAAGACTCATCAGAAAATGCCAGAAAATGTCGTTTTGCGCTGAATTGAGATGATGATGAGTGAATGACAAATGACTCATGCGGATTAGTGACAGTTGATTATTGAAGCTCCTTATTGACTGAACATCCTGCCAATGGAAATTATTCAATTTTTCGTAATCGTGTTGAAATGTTTGTGCTGCATTTTTATAATTTTTGTTTTATTATCAGTAAATATATTCAACGTTTTTGTTCTTTAATTATTCAGGTCTCATGAGTACTGATGGAGATAGTTAAAAATTTTTACTATTAATATTTTTGATAGTTTTCTGTTTTTGTGAAACAATTTTATTTATTCGCAAAAAAATTAGGTAGAAATTAAGCTTTTCCTTAATGGAATTTATTTTTTATTTCTTAACGCACCGTTTACACTTACTCAAGTGGAACAATGTCAGCATAGAAAGAGGCTATTTTACACAGTGATCCGCATTTACAAAATATTTCACCTACCTAAATTATTTATTTGATAAAATTCTGTTACTAACATCCATATTTGTTTTTGACATTTTTTGGTCTGTTACGATTCTGCTATCAAATTTGTTAGAGCGGTAAGATAAATATTTTTGGCTCTTGAATTTGTTATGATGTTATGTTGCTATTAAAACTTAGGTTACAAACTCTGCTGTTATGGATAGCATGAGGTGATGAGGTGCGGCTATGAATTTGTTATGGTGCTAAATTGAGTCAAATTAATTTTTTGCATTCTATATTAGAGAAAACAATATTATGAAATTTATTTAAGTTGGAAGGGAAGATAAAATCGTATTTGTGAAATAACAATGAGTTAAAAGTAATATCTGGAAAGTATTTTTGAATTTCAAACAGTTTGGTTTTGGTTACTGTCTGCATTTCAAGCAACTTAGCTAAATAACTAAACAATATCCAACATTCATATTTTTATGAGTTATTCTACAATGTTTAAGGATGATGTGGTAGAAATTTCGTTGAAATACATTGGTTATTTCTTGAGTTATAATCAAAAATCTGGGACTGTGGATAAATTTGTTTGGGAACAATTTATTGAAAACAAACTTTTTTTCCATAAGAAAAATATTCAGTAATGGAATTATGATAATTTACTTCACAATATTTGAGAATAGTCTGCTTCTAATTTTGAGTAGATCTGTTCTATGTTTGTAAGTTTTACAATAGTTGAAAATCCGAAACTGGGTGATCTACTTGAAGTACAACTTCTTGCAAACGCATTTTTTCCAGAATGGAGCATTACTCAACGGTGAAATTTTCAAATGTTCATCAATGTTTGAGGATAATGTAGACGCAACTTCACAAAGGTCTAATCATTCCTTCCTCAATTATTCTATAGAATACTTAAAATGACACGAGAGGATCGGGATGACCAGTAAAAAAGCACCAAATGAAAAACACCCACATCCCAATCACTCATCATCTTACCCATTTACATTATTAACGTAGAGTAGAGAGTCATATTACAAGTGCAGAAATAATCAAAACACGCATGTGTAAATGAGTATCAAAACTTGCTCGCCGTACTTTCCCAATCCTCTTGTGAAAAGGTTTGTTCTAAAAAGAAGAAGGTGGTGTTATAACATTCTCGATCAAAAACAGGTGGGTAGTAACTTTCTCAGAAATTATTTTTTCCTTTTTTTTGTTTCATTTTTATAATGTAGGCTTATCATTCTTTAAGTCGATTTTTAATTGCTGTTTTTCGTTGATTATTTTTGTGTCCGTTTTTGAAATTTTAAACTAATATTTCGAATAACAGTTTCGAATCAATATTTTCCAAGTCAACAGAATGAAGTATTTCGAATGATCGACTAAAATTCAATAATTTTCTACCCATTTCATTGAATCCGCTTGAAAGTTTAAAATTTTTACAGTCTCTTCAGTAAAGGCAAAACAAGAATAAAACTTCTAGAGGGGCTCAAGGTTCTGAATGAGAATGAAAATGATATATGAATCACACGCAATAAAAAAAAAAATGGTTCAATTATTTCGGTGAGGAGACACAATAAAGTACTATACTTATATGTCATATTATGTCACAGGAACTTCATGATA
>WOFM01000495.1:0-157045 GCA_011428145.1 Ericerus pela
TTTATATTTGTTTTTTCTTTATGTTCATCTATTAATACATAATATTCATGTTCTACATATTCATGTATATTTTCAGATTTTTTTAAATTTAAAAATTGAATTTTGAAGATTTAGATATTTTAGTTACATATAGTTCGTTCTATTAGAATGAGCTAAATGTTAATAAAATATCTAAAATTTGAGTGGCAAGAAGGAAGTAAGTTGGTACTAACAGAGAAGTGAGTGGATACAAGACAAAAAAGAAGTAATTTGGTAATAAGAGGGAAGTAACATGGAAGTAAGAGGGAAGTAACATGGAAGTAAGTTGGAAGTAAGTTGGAAGCAAGAAGGAAGTTAGTTGGTGTAACAAGAAAGAAGTAAGTTGGTAGTAAGAGGGAAGTAAAAGGGAAGTAACATGGAAGTAAGTTGGAAGTAAGAGGGAAGTAACATGGAAGTAAGTTGGTAGCAAGATGGAAGTAAAAGGGAAGTAAAATGGAAGTAAGTTGGTAGCAAGAAGGAAGTAACATGGAAGTAAGTTGGTAGCAAGATGGAAGTAAAAGGGAAGTAATATGGAAGTAAGTTGGAAGCAAGATGGAAGTAAGAGGGAAGTAACATGGAAGTAAAAGGGAAGTAACATGGAAGTAAATTGGTAGCAAGATGGAAGTAAAAGGGAAGTAACATGGAAGTAAGTTGGAAGTAAGAGGGAAGTAACATGGAAGTAAGTTGGTAGCAAGATGGAAGTAAAAGGGAAGTAAAATGGAAGTAAGTTTGGTAGCAAGAAGGAAGTAACATGGAAAGTAAGTTGGTAGCAAGATGGAAGTAAAAGGGAAGTAATATGGAAGTAAGTTGGAAGCAAGATGGAAGTAAGAGGGAAGTAACATGGAAGTAAAAGGGAAGTAATATGGAAGTAAGTTGGAAGCAAGATGGAAGTAAGAGGGAAGTAACATGGAAGTAGTTGGGGTAGCCAAGATGGAAGTAAAAGGGAAGTAACATGGAAGTAAGTTGGTAGCAAGATGGAAGTAATATGAAGTAAAGTTAGAAGCAAGATGTGGATAGCAAGATGGAAGTAATATGGAAGTAAGTTAGAAGCAAGATGGAAGTAACATGGAAGTAAGTTGGTAGCAAGATGGAAGTAAATGGGAAGTAACATGGAAGTAAGATGGAAGTAAGTTAGAAGCAAGATGGAAGTAACATGGATGTAAGTTGGTAGCAAGATGGAAGTAAATGGGAAGTAACATGGAAGTAAGTTGGTAGCAAGAAGGAAGTAACATGGAAGTAAGTTGGTAGCAAGATGGAAGTAAATGGGAAGTAACATGGAAGTAAGTTGGTAGCAAGATGGAAGTAATATGGAAGTAAGTTAGAAGCAAGATGGAAGTAAGAGGGAAGTAACATGGAAGTAAGTTGGTAGCAAGATGGAAGTAATATGGAAGTAGTTAGAGCAGAGGGGTCATGGAAGTAAGTTGGTAGCAAGATGGAGTAAATGGGAAGTAACATGGAAGTAAGATGGAAGTAGTTAGAAGCAAGGAAGTAACATGGATGTAAGTTGGTAGCAAGATGGAAGTATGGGTCATGGAAGTAAGTTGTTAGCAAGAAGGAAGTAACACATGGAAGTAAGTTGGTAGCAAGATGGAAGTAAATGGGAAGTCATGGAGTAAGTTGGTAGCAAGAAGGAAGTAACTGGAAGTAAGTTGGTAGCAAGATGGAAGTAAAAGGGAAGTAATATGGAAGTAAGTTGGAAGCAAGATGGAAGTAAAAGGGAAGTAATATGGAAGTAAGTTGGAAGCAAGATGGAAGTAAAGGGAAGTCTATGGAAGTAAGTTGGAAGCAAAATGGAAGTAAGAGGGAAGTAACATGGAAGTAAGTTGGTAGCAGATGGAAGTAAAAGGGAAGTAACATGGAAGTAAGTTGGTAGCAATATGGAAGTAAGTTGGAAGCAAGATGGAAGTAAAAGGGAAGTAACATGGAAGTAAGTGGTAGCAAGATGGAAGTAAAAGGGAAGTACATGGAAGTAAGTTGGTAGCAAGAAGGAAGTAACATGGAAGTAAGTTGGTAGCAAGATGGAAGTAAAAGGGAAGTAATATGGAAGTAAGTTGGAAGCAGATGGAAGTAAAAGGGAAGTAATATGGAAGTAAGTTGGAAGCAAGATGGAAGTAAGAGGGAAGTAACATGGATGTAAAAGGGAAGTAATATGGAAGTAAGTTGGAAGCAAGATGGAAGTAAGAGGGAAGTAACATGGAAGTAAGTTGGTAGCAAGATGGAAGTAAAAGGGAAGTAACATGGAAGTAAGTTGGTAGCAATATGGAAGTAAGTTGGAAGCAAGATGGAAGTAAAAGGGAAGTAACATGGAAGTAAGTTGGTAGCAAGATGGAAGTAAAAGGGAAGTAACATGGAAGTAAGTTGGTAGCAAGAAGGAAGTAACATGGAAGTAAGTTGGTAGCAAGATGGAAGTAAAAGGGAAGTAACATGGAAGTAAGTTGGTAGCAAGAAGGAAGTAACATGGAAGTAAGTTGGTAGCAAGATGGAAGTAAATGGGAAGTAACATGGAAGTAAGTTGGTAGCAAGAAGGAAGTAACATGGAAGTAAGTTGGTAGCAAGATGGAAGTAAAAGGGAAGTAAGTATGGAAGTAAGTTGGAAGCAAGATGGAAGTAAAAGGGAAGTAATATGGAAGTAAGTTGGAAGCAAGATGGAAGTAAAAGGGAAGTAATATGGAAGTAAGTTGGAAGCAAAATGGAAGTAAGAGGGAAGTAACATGGAAGTAAGTTGGTAGCAAGATGGAAGTAAAAGGGAAGTAACATGGAAGTAAGTTGGTAGCAATATGGAAGTAAGTTGGAAGCAAGATGGAAGTAAAAGGGAAGTAACATGGATGTAAAAGGGAAGTAATATGGAAGTAAGTTGGAAGCAAGATGGAAGTAAGAGGGAAGTAACATGGAAGTAAGTTGGTAGCAAGATGGAAGTAAAAGGGAAGTAAGTTGGTAGCAAGATGGAAGTAAAAAGGAAGTAACATGGAAGTAAGTTGGTAGCAAGAAGGAAGTAACATGGAAGTAAGTTGGTAGCAAGATGGAAGTAAATGGGAAGTAACATGGAAGTAAGTTGGTAGCAAGAAGGAAGTAACATGGAAGTAAGTTGGTAGCAAGATGGAAGTAAAAGGGAAGTAATATGGAAGTAAGTTGGAAGCAAGATGGAAGTAAAAGGGAAGTAATATGGAAGTAAGTTGGAAGCAAGATGGAAGTAAAAGGGAAGTAATATGGAAGTAAGTTGGAAGCAAAATGGAAGTAAGAGGGAAGTAACATGGAAGTAAGTTGGTAGCAAGATGGAAGTAAAAGGGAAGTAACATGAAGTAAGTTGGTAGCAATATGGAAGTAAGTTGGAAGCAAGATGGAAGTAAAAGGGAAGTAACATGGAAGTAAGTTGGTAGCAAGATGGAAGTAAAAGGGAAGTAGAACATGGAATTAAGTTGGTAGCAAGAAGGAAGTAACATGGAAGTAAGTTGGTAGCAATATGGAAAGTAAGAGGGAAGTAACATAGAAGTAAGTTGGTAGCAATATGGAAGTAAGTTGGAAGCAAGATGGTAGTAAAAGGGAAGTAACATGGAAGTAAGTTGGTAGCAAGAAGGAAGTAACATGGAAGTAAGTTGGAAGCAAGATGGAAGTAAAAGGGAAGTAATATGGAAGTAAGTTGGAAGCAAGATGGAAGTAAGAGGGAAGTAACATGGAAGTAAGTTGGTAGCAAGAAGGAAGTAACATGGAAGTAAGTTGGAAGCAAGATGGAAGTAAGAGGGAAGTAACATGGAAGTAAGTTGGTAGCAAGAAGGAAGTAACATGGAAGTAAGTTGGTAGCAAGATGGAAGTAAAAGGGAAGTAACATGGAAGTAAGTTGGTAGCAAGATGGAAGTAAAAGGGAAGTAATATGGAAGTAAGTTGGAAGCAAGATGGAAGTAAGAGGGAAGTAACACGGAAGTAAGTTGGAAGTAATATGGAAATAATTGGGAAGCAAAAGGCAGCAAATCTGGGCAGTAACTCGGCAACAAATGAGCAGTAACCTGGCAGTATTTGGGCAGTAATCAAGCTTCAAGTGAGAAGCAAGAGGCAGTAAAATCGGGCAGTAACTGGGGAACAAATAAGCAGTAACCAGGCTCCAAAGGGGCCGTAACCAAGCTTCAAGTGGGAAGCAAGAAGGCAGTAAGAATGGGCAGTAACTGGGGAGCAAATGAGCAGTAACCAGGCTGGAACCAGGCAGTAAATGGGTAGCAACTGAGAAATATATTGGAAGTAATATGGAAGTAATTGGGAAGCAAAAGGCAGCAAATCTGGGCAGTAACTCGGCAACAAATGAGCAGTAACCTGGCAGTATTTGGGCAGTAATCAAGCTTCAAGTGAGAAGCAAGAGGCAGTAAAATCGGGCAGTAACTGGGGAACAAATAAGCAGTAACCAGGCTCCAAAGGGGCAGTAACCAAGCTTTAAGTGGGAAGCAAGAAGGCAGTAAGAATGGGCAGTAACTGGGGAGCAAATGAGCAGTAACCAGGCTGGAACCAGGCAGTAAATGGGTAGCAACTGAGAAATATATTGGAAGTAATATGGAAGTAATTGGGAAGCAAGAAGGCAGCAAAACTGGGCAGTAACCTGGAAGAAAATGAGTAGTAACCAGGCAGTAAATGGGCAGTAACCTAAGCCACAATTGGGAATCACAAGGCAGTGAAGGGGCAGTAACTGAGCAACAAATGGGAGGTAATAAGGCAGTAAAAAATTGGCAGTAAACAGGCAGAAACTGAGAAGCAACTGGGATGCAACTGGGAAGCAGAAATTTTGAATGCTGCTCTCTGATTGGTCTAGACACACTAGTGAGAGATTTCTGATTGGTTGAAACACTTGATTTTGGGCAGTAAGTTGGCAGTAACTTGGCAGGAAGGTGGGCAGTTTTTCCGGTGGGCAGTAAATGGGCAGTAGCTTGCACAACGGGAGATGGGATTTTAAAGGCTGAAGATCCAGTTCATGCTCGTACGACGAATCTGTACCAACGTGCCGCAGTTTAACAGTTTTTTTGTACAAAAATATCTGATAATTTTCAGCTCCAAGTTTTATCCATTTAATAAGATTTCGCTGAAAAGAATCCGCAGTTGCTTATTAGGATCATTTTGTCTTGGTCGCAAAGTGATTCCAATGAGTGGCATCAACTGTGTTGTGAAGCAAAACATTTATATCGATTTTTTTGTTGACATATTTTGCCGAAAAGGTCGAATAATATAGCTTTTATATTACCTAGTACTTGGAAGGTTGCTTCGTACAAACAAGGAGAGGATTATGATTTCGAGAGCTTAAATCTAGACGATTAGATTGCCACTATCCACAACTAAACTGAAGGATGGTTTATACTCGTTGATTTATTCTCTATGATCCAATACCTAAACAGTTTACTAAAGGGAAACACTGAGCTATGGTTCATACTGTTTCTCTTGATTTATTCTCTATAAAAGTTAAAATTTTCCAACTTTTCAGAATACAGATTGGAGATTGGAGAATAGAGATGCGAGTTTAAACCCTGCTTAAATCCAATTTTGGGTTAGAAGAAAATAAAGTTCCAAACTTTACATTTAAAAAGCCTGATAAGTTTTCGTTCCAATCACTGTATAATAAATTATAGTACTTACTCAAGTCTACAAGACTAGGTGCGGAAGTTTCAAAAGTACTTGAACAGTTTTTTGTTTCATCTTTCTTCTTCTACAGAGTCGCAGCGAATTTAATCTGTCAAGCTATTATGGAACAAACATCTGGCCAGTGGCAACAATGTTGGAAAAATAATTTTTCCTTACCAACAGGTCTATATAGATATAGGCTGGCCTATATGGACGAATGCACGGTCAGAAGTAGGTAAATAGACAGTGATTTTGATGGAATTTTTAATTTAAAAATGTGTTACGCTTATAGGTATAATATATAGATTCAAATATTTTTTTATTGCGCATTATTACGAAATATTTCAGTACGAAGACGATACGTTAATATATGGACTCAAAAAAATGTACGAATGTAGCCCATTGCAACAAATAATACGATCGCTAAGAGTTCATATCATTTTTGGAACATGGTTAAGAGCATAGCTTCACTTATATGGCGAATACCTACAGCTGTTACGAAATCATTCTTTTTTCACAAAAGGGATGTAGATATCCTAGAGGTTACGGTACCATGGGTAATTGGGTAATATACTTATCAACATTTTTCGGGCATTAAAATATTAGATTCGAGCTACAGTGCTCGGAACACCTACCTAATTAGTGAGCTGTTAACTATTGGAGGGTACCTATAGTAAAAATAATACATCGATAAAATAGTATACCTAATATGTATGTTGAATATGTTTTATAAATAGTACCATGAATTATTATCTAGTTGAGATTCGAATCTGTTTGTTTTCTCTCATAGGTACTTTTTTTTTTTTTTTTTTTTTTTTTTTTTTTCAAATTTTTCCCAAAATTGATGCTTACACATCAACTTAATCGTGTGATCCACTTCTCGATGATAAATCGTGCGTAGTTTTCTAAGAACTTATAGATTTTTAGAAAATTCATCCATATAAAATGAGAAATATGTAACTAATTTCGAGAAAAAAATTCTAATCACTATTACCTACGTATGTGTAACAGCTCAGATAAAAAAAAAAAAAAAAAAAAAAGGAATTTTACTAGAAAACCCAGTTTTTGATTAATTCATAATTCAATACCGTGGGATCAATCTCATACGTTTGATTTTCAATATAAATAAATATTTTACTATATAGGTGAATGAAAAATACAATTTTATGAATGAGACTGATGGTGAAAAAACAAGGTTTAACCGACAAAACTTCACAACAGACAGAAAAATAACCAAATGGGGAAAACAATACACAAACAGGAAAAAAAATTATTTGTTTCCCTGTTTAAAGATGATTATTTTCATGTTGTTCAAATAACAGTAATGAGCCATTGAGAAAATTCGAAAACTGGTACATATTGATAAAATGTTATCACTTTCTTCTTATTTACTTTTTCATTTTTTATAATTGGTAGACACATTGGTACCAAACACGTTTCTGGCATGGCTATTTTATAATTTATACAACTAAATAAATCATAATAATTCAATAACTATTGATTTAAAACATTTTTTCATTCATCTATATAATAAAATACCTTAATATACAGAATTGAAAAGTAAACAATTGCCACTCGTATGCAATTGCAGCACTCGCCTTCGACTCTTGCAACAACCTTGCAACTCATCCGCAATCACTTACTTTCCTCCCTTGTATAGTAATATACTTGTGGGGACCATGTCCTCCCTTCTTTCGGGGCTCGGCCCCAGTCGACAGACCGCGGACTTGGTCCATCACCAAGTCCGCATAATAAAGTCTACGGACGTTAAAACAATTTAGGCGCTCGTAGCACTTAGGCTAAACAGACGAAATTCGTTCTCTGTTTAGCCGACGTGTTACGAACATAGCCTAGCGCGGACGTGCATACAAATACGCACGTGCCGCGGTCTAGGCTAAACACGAAACGCGCGCCTATCTCTCGATACTTGCGGATGACGTATGTGTTTAGCCTAACTTATACACCGGCGATGTCTTTCGCTAGTCGCCGGTTCAGGATACTATAAAAGGTTGGCTGCCTTACCAAATTGGTAATATCCGAACACGCAAGTCCGCATCCATTCGCCTGTGGGTTTTAGAGGTGAACCCACAGCCTGGTGACCCCGACGTGATATTTTACGTTGGGAATTTTTTTAGGAAGCAGGTGTGAAAACGCTAGCTGGCGGAATACCGCTGGCCTGCTAGTGCGAGCAATCGCGCTTGTCTAGCGGAATTTTTCGCTGGACTCTTCACTTGGAGACTGACTGTGGGAAATCGACCCCCCTTTCCAAAATAAACGTTGTCCACTTGGAAGAGTAACGGAACACGCCTGAAAATAAGGAAACGTCTCACCAATCGTGGTAACCCACGATTCGTACATCTAGGATCCTCTAACGAGTTGAATCTATTCACAATGGTAGATGAAAATGTTGCTGAAACTGCTGATCAGCCAGCTCAAAACATAGCTAGGCAAGCAGCTGTTCGAACCATCGCTTCCAAAGAAGCTGAAAATCAAGAAAAATTAATTCACGATCTCATTAAAGCTAGTGTAGAAGAAGCCTTGGACAAACAACAGAAATTGTTTGGCAACCTCCAAAATAAGAAAAGGAGAGTTGAACTTCCTACGTTCTTACCCAAAGACGTAGAAACATGGCTCATGCAACTGACAGGCTGCTTCAGGGTTGAGCAAATTCCCCGTGAAGAGCGCTACCAGCAACTTTGCGGTAGTATGCCAGCCGAAATAATTCGGGCCTGCCCAGACATAATGGACTGTCTGGAAGATGAGGAAGACCCGTACGAATGGTTCATTCAGAAAATAAGAAGAACCTTTGGTACCACTCAACGCCAGGAAATAAGGCAGTTATTGAGTGGGATGTCAATTGGAGATGACAAACCGACCGTTTTTATGACGAAACTGGTTAAAAAAGGTGATAACCATGTCTCTCCAATGGTAATTGCAGATAGATTCTGTGAGCAGCTACCAGCTTCAGTAGTACAATCGCTGGGTGCTCTAAATCTGACAAATGCAAGGACCGATGACGACCTTCTGGCACTAGCCAAAGCTGCAGAAACGGCAATGGAGTATACAGGGAAACCTGCCATCCAAGCAACAGCAGCTCCAGCAGACGAACTGAGTAAGCTCCAAGCCGAAATAGCTGAGTTAAAAATGGAAACTCGCAAGGCCAGAGACTATACATCTGCTAGGAGTAACTTCAACAACAGATCCAAGAGCCGGGGACGTAACCCCAATAGAAATAAAAGCTATAACAACAGGCAGTCACGCTCTCGAGGACGGAGAGATGATAAAAATAGGAGTCCAACACCTCCGAGGAGATCCAAATCTCCCAAGAAACTAGATCCAAACTGGTCAGCAGCTCTTTGCTTCTACCACAATAGATATGGAGAAAAAGCAAAGGCTTGCAACACCCGCTGTAAACGATGGGCGGAGAGAATGGTCCAAGACGCGCAGGAGAAGAAAACTCTCCTCGCAGAGATCGAAAAGAGAGAACAGCCTAGTAAGTCAAACTAGACCGAGGGGTCATATCGGTGGCTACCAATCCCTCGCTTAAATTCTCTCGCCGCCTGTTCATCACGGACAGGACAAAAAGGAGAAAATTCCTCATAGATTCTGGTGCTGATCTCAGCATTTTACCAGCTAAAAATAAACATAAGAAATTTTCTCCGAAATCCAAACTAAATGCAGTTGACGAACATACATTCGCTGCATATGGCAAGAAACATTGCAAAATAGACATTGGTCTCCATAGGGACATGTCTTGGGATTTCACAATAGCTGATATATCACAACCAATACTTGGAGCAGATATTCTTGCTCACTATGAGTTGGTAGTCGATCTAAAAAATAAACGTTTAATCGACTTAACCACTGGCAAATATGTGGAAGGTATAACAAAAAATTACAAATTACTAGATACTTCCATTGGAAGTTGTGCAACTGTAGACAAAAATTTCCTAAAAATACTGAATCAATATCCAGGTATTTTATTACCATCAATAAGGAAACATCCGACATACAAACATGATACAGTGCACGTAATAGAAACAAGGGGTCAGCCTTGCTCAGCAAGGGCACGTAGATTGCCACCCGACAAACTTGCTGAAGCCAAGAAGCAATTTTCTAAAATGATAGAAGAAGGTATTTGTCGACCTTCTAACAGCTCATGGTCTACACCAATACATATGACCAAAAAGGCTAATGGAACATGGAGAATCGTCGGGGACTATAGAGCCCTGAACGCTAAAACCATTCCAGACAAATACCCCGTACCCAATATAATGGATTTCAATAACAATATGAAAGGTAAAACAATGTTTACCAAAATAGACATTAATTGGGGCTTCCACCACATACCAATGGCCGAAAAAGATATCTGCAAGACAGCACTCATCACTCCATTTGGCTTATTCGAATACTTGCGAATGCCATTTGGACTTAGAAATGCTGCTCAAACTTTCCAACGTTTTATGAATCAGCTATTGAGGGACTTACCATTCGCATATGCTTATCTAGACGACATATGCATATGCTCAGAAGGTGGAATTGATGAACACGAGAAAAACGTAAGAGCCGTATTACAGCGTATACACACTGCCGGCCTTACGGTCAATTTACCTAAAAGCGAATTTGCTAGAAACAGTATTGACTTTCTCGGGTACCAAATAACACCCGAAGGTATAGCCCCCCTAAAAACAAAGGTGGAGCCAATATTGAAATTTCCTAAACCCAAGAACGTTGCAGAACTGCGAAGGTTCCTAGGAATGATCAATTTTTACAGACGTTGCATAAAAAACGCTGCTTCAGAACAAGGCAAACTGTTCGCCCTTATTAAAACCAATAAAAAGCGCGACAAAACGCCCATTGAATGGACTGAAGAGGCAGAACTAGCATTTGAAAATACAAAAAACATGCTAGCCAATGCAACATTACTGGCCCACCCGGATGACAGTCTTCCACTCTGTATCTCAACAGACGCATCCGATTTTGCAATAGGTGCAACCTTATACCAAATAAAGGATAACACCAATCAACCACTTGCTTTTTTCTCGAGGAAACTTTCCAAAACTGAGAAAAATTATAGTACTTACGACCGGGAGTTATTGGCAATAAATACAGCAATAAGGCATTTTAGACACCATGTAGAGGGTAGATGTTTCGCCGTGTATACGGACCATAAACCCATAACACATGCCTTTGAGCAAAGAAGTGAGCATGCCTCACCTCGCCAAATAAGACAGCTCGAATTCATTAGTCAATTCACGACTGACATAAGGTACATCAAAGGAGAGCTGAATGAACCAGCTGACGCCTTAAGTCGAATTGAAGCTATCACAACTCCATCTCAGTTACCATATGCCGAAATAGCAAAAGACCAACTGGAAGACGAAGAATTGCAAAAATTGCTATCTTCCAACACCACAGGTCTTAAACTAAAACTGAGAAAACTCCCTGACACAAAATTACTACTAATATGTGATGTGTCAACTGGTAAAGAACGTCCATTTATTCCATTAAAATACAGAAAAATGGCGTTTGACAGTGTGCATAACCTATCACACACTGGACATCGTAGTACTACAAAACTCATGACCTCGAGATTCGTATGGCCCAAAATAAATTCAGATTGTAACAACTGGGCCCGTGCTTGTCTGAATTGTCAGACAGCCAAAATTGGCAGACATACGAAATCTGCATTTAAAAGATTTAGACCAACCGATCGGTTTAAACACCTTCACATAGATTTAGTGGGTCCATTACCCCCATCACAAGGACATAAATACCTCCTTACGATGATTGACCGTGCAACTAGATGGCCAGAAGCAATTCCATTAATTGAGATGTCAGCACAAACAGTAGCTACTCAATTATATACAACCTGGATTGCTAGATTTGGAGTACCCCAAAGCATTACAACCGACCAAGGTAGGCAATTCGAAAGCCAATTATTCAGTGAACTAACAAAAACCTTGGGTGCTAAACATTGGGCTACTACAACCTACCACCCCCAATCAAACGGGAAGGTAGAAAGGTGGCATAGAGCTCTTAAAGCTTCTATAATGGCTGCCGACACAAAAAGATGGGTAGAGATCTTACCTACCATCTTGTTAGGCCTAAGATCAGCCTTACAAACCGACACTGGCCACTCCGCCGCTCAATTAGCATTAGGCGAAGAACTACGCTTGCCAGGGGATTTCTTTATCGAATCAAAAGAAATAAACCCCGAAACCTTAGTGCAAAACATAAAAGATGATGCAAATCAATTCCTTAAGCAAGCACCTACTCACGGTAAACAAAAACCTTATGTCTCAAGACACTTAGCTACAACATCGCATGTGTTCTTACGAGAGGAAGGAATGAAACGAGCTTTACAAAAACCCTATTCTGGACCATACAAAGTAATTGATCGAACAGAAAAAACGTTCACAATACTTGTATCAGGACAGGAAAAGAAGGTGTCGATAGATCGGGTCAAACCAGCATTCCTAATTAGTGAAAATGCAGAATTGGACAAAATAATAAATGAAAATAAAAATAAAAATTCACAAAATTCAGAGAATAAAGACGAAAAAACAAATATAAAATCTGACTCACAAACAAATAAAACACGAAAAACATATAGTGAAGTGGTAAAATCAAACACCCAAAATAAGAAAAAAGTCAGATTTAATGAGGAAATAGTCACTCACACATATAATCCTAAAAGCCCAATTAAGCCTAAACAAAGAGGCAGGCCAAAAGGAACATACAAAAAACGCAATCAGAAACCAACAAGAACATCACCTCGATTTTGCAGAGAGTAAAAATATATAGATATAATAAAAATCCAATACATAGAAATCTCATATATAGATATAATAAAAATCTCATACTCTTATCGCACGTGCTTCTTCTAACACACTAGCACGTCGACCTCAAAATCGAAGGTTAGATAAAAACACATAAAACACTATAGACTGACGTCACAAACAGCTGATTGCAAAAGGAAAATCAAACCAAATCGTCGCAACAACTGACAAACACATTTCATTCCCCTTTCGACTGTTGCTCAAAGCACCACTTAGTTCAATTAGAACTGTTCGCTTTGATTTCACTCTCGAATTTCCTTGTACATTTTTATCTCATTTTTATTTTTATTCACTATGTCCTCAACTACCAATATGGAAGTTGACCAACTTCTCGATTACGAGGAGGAGATGTTGCTTTCTGACGCAACTCAACCTCCTCCACCTGCCAAAAATAATTCTCAATCCTCAGGGAACGTTGCTAACATTGAGTCAATTCTCAATGAGATGACGCAACAAACCCCGAAAATCATTCCGTTCCCTGCGGACCAATCGGCGGCTTGTTCCTCTGTGGCTAACACCACAGAGCCACCTGACGCTAGGAAGGCGAGCATTTTCCTCACCTCCGAAAATCAGGCTCTTTCGATAATTCCGAAACTAGAGCCGAAATTTTCAAATTTCAAATTTTCTAACTCTGTCGTCCGTAACAACTTTCAGAACACTGGCATTTCCAAATCGCCACTTCTCCAAGGTTACACTCCTTTCCGTAAGAATACTCAGGCGGACGAACATGGACACCATCCTCGTAGAAATAGAAAACGTGGTATCCAATCCAGAGCTAACTATCAGCAACGCCGTAGACTATCCTACTACGAAGGGACTATTGCGGGACATACCCTCGGCGTGGCCCTCCGAGATCTAATCTTCGGAGGAAATGCCAACCCTCGCAACAATGCGAGGCCACCCACTGGACACAAATGAGTCGTCCACGGGTTCCCCCAGACTTCGGAACATAAGTCGTTCCACCGACAGTGAAACTGGGGGGGAGTAGCTGTGGGGACCATGTCCTCCCTTCTTTCGGGGCTCGGCCCCAGTCGACAGACCGCGGACTTGGTCCATCACCAAGTCCGCATAATAAAGTCTACGGACGTTAAAACAATTTAGGCGCTCGTAGCACTTAGGCTAAACAGACGAAATTCGTTCTCTGTTTAGCCGACGTGTTACGAACGTAGCCTAGCGCGGACGTGCATACAAATACGCACGTGCCACGGTCTAGGCTAAACACGAAACGCGCGCCTATCTCTCGATACTCGCGGATGACGTACGTGTTTAGCCTAACTTATACACCGGCGATGTCTTTCGCTAGTCGCCGGTTCAGGATACTATAAAAGGTTGGCTGCCTTACCAAATTGGTAATATCCGAACACGCAAGTCCGCATCCATTCGCCTGTGGGTTTTAGAGGTGAACCCACAATACTATTTCAAAATTTAATTTTCAAATTGATCATCGCTGATTTTTTTTTCGATCAATTCTCAAAAATAAATTGTAAATAAATAATCGAGCGATTAACTAACTCTTTTTATAATAAATTATTTAGTAAATCATCTATAGGCTTTAATTTTAACCAATCAATCTTTTTCCCAATTCAGTTTTGCTGCCATCATCAGGTAGGTAGATCAGAAAATAAATCTTCGATCAAATCGCAAATCAGATAATTTTATTTTAAGGATATACAATACCCATATTACGTAGCTCACCAACTCGATAATACGTCAACAGTTGGTTTTAATATTCCTACGAGGCCATAGGGGCTCAAGGAGTGATTCGATCATAAATAAGTTAGGTTAAAAACGTGTGTTTAAAAAATACACTTTTATAATTTGAAGAAGAAAATAACGGCGAAAGAGAAAATAAAATTTCTCACTTTTTTTTCCGAGACAGAAACAAACAAAAATTGAAAAAACAACTGATAAAATGGATATAAGTGCGTATGTGTGCGTGTGTCGCAACACGTGAAAGCAGCGCTGAAGTTGGTCATCCTGTGTATTTCAACAAATTCAGCGAGTAGAATAAAAGCGTATAAATAGACTGTAAATTTTAACCCTGCGTCTCATGAAATAAATCCTGTCATATGTTACTTAATAATAAGTTGTCCTATAATATTAAATTCGAACCCACAGGGAGCCCAATTGGAGCAGTTCAGTCTTATTTTGGACTGAATTTGAACACGATGGCTCGATAAACATATTGTCTGACAATAATATATCTATTCAGTATAATTAGTGTGAGGGTTTTAACCCCAACTTGAGTGCACAGGGTACCAACTTAGAAGGGATTCTCTTTACTCGTAATAATTGTATCTATATAAATAAATAGGTAAGTATAAACGAGGACTGAATGTAAACTATAGATATGCATGTCCAAATTTATTTCACAGAATATTATTTTTGGAGACGGTACTTTTAAATATTATGAAAGTTTCGATTCACTTATTGCCCCGAGGGGCGATAATGACAATTCAAAGGTCGCTTTGCGATAAAACCTACTCGTATCAATTAAAAATGATAATTTTATATTAGTTACCCAACGAAAACCCGGTGAATTTAAACTCACGTAAAATGTTAATCTAAAAGAATTAAAGTAAGTCAGGTAAAGTTCTCTTCATTTTCTTGATTGGTAAATAATTTGGCACCATAAACATAGACCATCTGCAGAAATAAGTTATTACATGTGGTAAAATTATAGCTTTCATTAATTTCAAAATTAGTAGGAATTTGACCATAATTCGTAAGGAAATTAAAAAAAAAGTTTTCAGAATAAAAAAAACAGAAATTGGTGGATCTTCCTTTAAAAGGAGATATGATTTTTCATCCAAGAATTCAGCATCACTCAACTCATTCATTCGGTAGTAAAAACTTTTTTGGCTAATTCAATAATTATCTATCATTGAAAACGTACACCTAATCCATATTTTCATTTAGGATTTATTTATAACGATTTCCCTCACAAGGCCCTTTATAACTCTAATTTAATACAATTTTAAGTTAAGTATCTCTTTCATCCAGATGATGAGAGGATGTGATTAAATTGGCATTTCAATATTTCATATTACCAAATAATGCGTAACAATAGTTATAGCAATAGAATACTCATTGTACATTGTATATACCTGCTAACCTTTTTCTCAAGAGCGAGTCTGTTTTAACTCATGTTCTCGTGTTTGTAAAAAAAAGCATTCTGATAAAAAAAAAATTGTATTAAACTATACCTTATTAAATTTAGCACAGTGGGTGTCAAATTCTTGAATCTCCGAGCCTGATGGAAAATTTTAGAGATGTACTGAGATAACAAAAGAAGGTGAACTTTTTTAGAAAAATTTTCGATTAGATATAAATAGGTATCTACCTTAATATTATTTTGTATATTATACCTAACGTAATTTTTTCAATAATTTTCTTTACCTATTATTTCCGAAAGAAATTTTTTTTTTTTTTATCAAAAAAATTTGATGGTAATTGGTGGAGTCTCTTTTCAAAGAATTATGTTAAAAACAGATTGATCTTGAAAAATTTTGATTAAGGTGCATTTCTAATGACAAAGATTACAAAAAAAACAATATTTAACAAAATATTATAGTTGTTTTTCAAAAAAGAACCGAATTTCAGAACATAATTTTGATATCAAAATTTTATAAGAGTCAAACTACTGAAAAAGTCCGAAGAAAATTAAATTTTTCCGTAGAAATAAAAAAATGGTGGAGAGTATAAGGATTTCGAAAAGAGAGATTCAGGCTTATAAAAAAAATTTTCCTCAAACGCTGGGATTGGGAAGATAAATAGCAAACGAAAAAAAAGAGACTTTTCAAAATAACTTTATCTGAAAAAAGTTGTGCCTATGATGACTTTAGGGGCCAAGTTTCGTCGTTTGCCAGGAATTTTTCGGGTCTTCGAACCAAGTCTCCCTACTCCCCTCTAAATTCGACTATGTTTAAGCTGGTGCCATAAAAATATAAAGAAGTTATTCGGGTGTACAGAATATAATTTTTCAGTTTCACATAAAAAGTTGTTTTTGATGTTCAGCCAAAATCTAAACCTATATTATGCAAGTACCTATCAACAATTATGATTATTCAAAGTCATAGTAGGTATTTTTAACCGCGCTATATTTAATTTGATTCGAACAGCTTCATCGGACGTAGAGTCTAAATCCAATTACCTGTTTTATCCTTCCCGCGATCCTTCAATATATCTCAACGTGTGAAAAATTTCCACACAGCGAAAAATCGTATCACATTGTTACGTTCGATCATCCTTTTCCATGGCCAGAAAGCTAAAAAATTTCAAATAAGTCGCTACCTGTGCAATACCTGTACGTACCCGTCAGGTATTATTCGATTTTCTTACGGAAATTCTTCTCCCCAAGTACCGATACATACTTTTTGTAAATAATAATAAGTGTGGTCGTAAACATGTTATGGAACTTTACTTATACCGATAATTTTATCGATGGGAATGGCCATGAAATTGCTGAGCTGATAAATAACTAAGCGGTGGTTTCTCTGTAAATTTTATTAGAATAATATTATTATTCAAGCGATAAAAAAACCGGAATTTTTGTTCGCAAGATTTGTTGGTAGAATTCAGAAAATGTTTGAAAAACATCAACTCACTCACAACACACCCACTTAAAAATATAAATAGGCCTAATTTTTTTCCACTCTACCTTCATTGTCTACAGATTTTGAAATTAGCTTTTTTTAATAGCTATGTTTTCAATATCTATACCTAAAGAAATATTTTAGTACTTACCTTCTACAGATCTGTGGAATAATAAGTACCTACCTAACAAAAATCACTTTGTGAAAGAAAGGTTGCCAAACATTCATTTCTGAAATGAAAACGTACTCAACAAGAAGAACGTTAATTACTGAAAATAGCAAACAATTTTTATTATTCTTAAATTTTAAAATTTATGAAGTTATGTAGTAAGTTCATCCACATTAAAGACTTTTAACATTGGAAATGTTTAACCTGAGGTGCATAGCAAAAAGATGACGTCATATGCGACAAAAAGAGTTAGCAAAGTTTGCAACAAAAAGTGAAAAAAAACAAAGTTTGTAATACAAAGAAAACAAATGTTGCGGAAAAAATTAAATGTTTTGCAACAGAAAGTGAAAAAAATGTTGAGAGACCCCACAAAAAAATTTTATATCTTGTGGTATGCGACCCAGGGTGGTGGAATCCATTCAGTACACACCAATTTATAGCCCCAAACACTATACTACGATAAATAAGGGCATTCACCTACAATGAAGGGAATGTAAAATTACCAGGTTTAGACATGTTCAATCAGCCATAGTTGGTTTTACCATTTTAAACCATGCATGATTTTATAAAACAAATACCAAATTTGACCAAGTAGGATTGCCAAGTGGGAATTACCAAGTGGGATTTATTAGTAGAAAATTGACCCAAAAAGGTCACCAAGTGGGGAATCAAGCAGGGCCAAATGGCCGGGAGTTCGAAAAATCAAGCCATTATAAAAAGCATCGAGTGTATTAATAAAATTACAGACAAAAAATAAATTGTACAGAGTTGTACAACAGTCAAACGCTGATTGATGGAGCAGCAAAAAGTTTACAAAGTGTTGTACTGTGTTTTCTGCTCCATCCAGAAAAAAAAAAAGAGTGAGAGGGAAGCCAAAACAGGTTTTAGAATATAATAAGTAATATATATAATAAAAACACTTTGTACCAGTCACCGAGTTGCGGCTGCGAGTGTGAGCGGTAAAGGGTAGGCAAATTTAGAGGGAAGCAAAAGATTAGAAGAGGAAAAAAATTCGTACCAGGCATGGACTGAAGTTAGTTGGCTAGCCTAACTTTTAGCTCCTCACAACATTTTATTTTTACTCTGCGGAATTTTTATTTCCAAAACAATTGATTTTAAAATTTTATTATTGTCCGAGGGCATGCCTTATCCATCAATCTATCCTGCATATTCAAAATCAAATATACCAAATCCAAACGGTTTTTGAAATGGACTACTAGGTATCCTACAAATAGAAAAACTATGTAATCCATTTTTAAGTTTCTATCCCATTAGGGTAGTAAGCCTAACGATAAGTGAAAACAAAGTTCACAAGAAATCATGATTACAAAATGCTTTCAAGTGAGGATAATGTTTATTTAACAAAATGAAAATTAAATACAAAAATCATTTTCAAGGTATCCTTAACTGTGCAAGAAATGCAAATCGTGTAAATTATTTTAAATTTAAGTTGATTGAGACTGTAATTGAAAAAAGTCCTAAAATTCCCTCTTTTTACACAGTTTTTAAGCAGATTTCTTTTATTAAAATTGCCTGAGTATTCGAACCCAGGGGTGGGAGTGGATAAGTTTATGGTTTCATGATCTTCTGAACATTTTGAGACTATTTTAAAAAATACTTTTTTTTTTTTTCAATATGCTCCCACTTTTTCGTTGAGTCCATTCCTAGGTGTAATTTTGATTTGATGCTTTCGAAATTTTAAACAAATATTCGAATTCTCCTAAGGAAGAACTTTATTGTTTTTGGTCCGGATCAGGCACATGGTCCTTTTTGCAATTTTAATGTCCCTTTGTAAGCTATTTCTCGTAAAACTGTGGCTTCACCCGGCCAGTTCCCTCTCTAGTGATGGGGAAAATCAAGACCAATTAAGACAAAGTTCATGGTTACTTAGTCCTTAGTCCAGCACAATCAAGTTTTGGGCTACCAGAAAGTACAAAAGCCTGATCAATTTTGTCAATCAATATCTAATAGATAATTATCCTGTACTATAATACGAGCAATAATTGTATGTATGTATGTATGTATGTGAGTTTTTATGTATGTATGTAAGCTCCCTCTGAAGACCTGAACCAACAATGTTATTGAAATTTACAGGAAAGGGGTTTATGAATATGAAAAAACGATTTAGATAGGTCCTAAGTTTGAGAAAATTTGTTGAACAGAAATATGAGCATTTCAATTTATCCATCAGTAGAGTAAGCGATAACAACGAATGATAAAAAATTCGCCTATCTAAAAGTAAGGGATAGGGAAGGTTTTTTTAGCGAATTTTGGCAGGCCTAGGCTGTGTATGATTATTATGATTTATGACTAATGAAATAATGAGTTTATAGTTGCAATCTATAATTTTATGCTCGAGAATCGAGATATGGTATAAAAATATATTTATGAAATTTCCCAGCTTGAATTAAATTAACAAAATTTTTTATAATTTCCACATCTGAGCAAAGCTCGGTGAACCAGGTAGGTACTTGTAAAGAATACCTACAAATTGATTCAAATATTGTACGTGTCGGTTTCCGGCACTTTGATACCCATACCTGTCCAAATTAACTCGAGACACCACCAACAGCGGATGGAAAAGCACATAATATCGCAGAGGTACATTCTTGGTGTCTGTTTTCGCTTCACATAATCAGTGCCTATCATATTTCTTTATGGTTTAACGTTTCAGTGTCGTACATATATAGGCTAATATACACGATAAGGTTTCGCTTAAAGCGCACCCATTCACTCGAACGTGAAGTTCTGCATTAAAAATTTAAGTTTTAGACTAAAGACCGCAAACTAACAAAAAATCGTTCATGTGGTTTATTATTCTTCACTTCGAACTTTTATGGTTCGGTTTAGAATTTTACCCTCTATACTGCTAGGAACGGCATATTGCTAAATCATTTCTATTTAGCAACTCGTCGTCTCTTATAATTATTATCGTTTTTAATCTGGGTAAGAATTTCTGCAATTTGTGGTTGTGAAATCGGTATTGCTGGAGTGGGGGGAAATTGTTTGACATTTTATGAAAAAACACGTTTCGTAAATGAGTATTTAACTGATTCCAACCCACTCGGATATTTACAAATTCCTCGGAATAATTTTTCAATTTATTGTCGTTTTGAAATAAAAAACATTTTAATATTACGAAAACGATAACTGGAACCACAACTTGGAGAAAATTAACGTTTCAAAAAGTACTGATGAACTCTACAATCTTATGACAAACTCGATAGCCAATATAGGGTTAGTAGGTACTTTCGATGAAAACGTAGGTATGGCTACAATATTTCTTATTATGTACAGACGATACCTGTGCGATCATTTTCTTGCATTCCCAATCATATGATTCTCTTTTCAGGTAAGTAGTCAAAGTGCTGCACCGTTCAATCGCTCCGCTTCACGCATAATATTACAAATTACGAGTGTTAGTTCCCCAGCTCCCTCACATATGACTCATAATGAAATGGTTAACTCGTCGCCGTAAAAGCAGCCACGTTAAAAAGTCATCCATTGCTATCGAAATCCTTGAAAATCTCTTCGAAGCAATAATTGTATATCCGCAAAATGGTCGTAATAATCTGGCCAGGCTGTAAGCATCAACTCCCATTATTTTTTAATCCAACATTCGCTGCACGGCAGAGCCGTATTCAAGGGGGACCTATGGGGCCCAGCCGCCCAGGGCCCTGGGCCTCCCCATCGAGGGGGCCTTAATATTTATTTGTCACATTATTCACCAGGTTCGGGTGATCTTTGCCAGATTCATCCTTTAGCTTCATCACTAATGAATGTATATTGTAATAGTGCCTTCGTAAAGGCCTTCCAAGTCCTAAATGCGTCTATGTTTCACTCTCACCTAATCACATACGCATCATCATGCAACTACGTTTGCTTGGGTTATTTCCTTTTTTCCATCACACTTCCATAAAATCTAGCTTTCATCTTCTCTTTTTTGCACGGACATCCAAATTTTATCTGCGAGGGAAACCTGAATCATAATTAAATTAGATAGCTATGTCATATATTCACAACTCTACTTGTTGAATCTCTCAAACTATCCTAACGCCTCATCGAACTGAAACATTTCTATTCGTTCTACATTACTTAATCTTATCTAGGTATCACGTTAGTCCAATAGTCCTATTTACTTGGCTCTTCTCCCCTTTCATCATACACTCGCATTCATCAAAATCCTCCTTTCCTAAAACAATTATATAGGAAGCTCGGTTAAATAGTCAGCACAAAGGTAGGTTATCTGTCAAATTCAAACGCAATAAAGTTATATTTAAACAATATAAGTGTGCATTCTATGCTATTGGCTGGTTTCAAATATTTGAGGTCTTTAATACTTTAATTAAATTCGAAACAACATGGTCACCCACTCTATTCATTAAGAAGTCTCCTACCCACAGGCTACCTAGTTCGTTACCATTTTTCAGTGAGTTTTCAATTATTATAGCCCTAATAGAACTTCACTCAACTTCCTAATGATGACGTTTCATTTTTTGAAGATAAAATACAGAACATCTCCTCATTATGAAAAAATTTTGTTCGAAAGTCAAGTTCAGCTTGTCTTGAATTGAATTTCATCTTAACTGGGTAGGTACCTGCTTGATTCAGCATTTATATGTGGATCGAAAAAATATGTTAATAGGGTTGGTTTCACATCGAACCTTCTTTTGACATCAGTAGCCAACGTCTGTAAACTCACTTCATTTGGTCAATTTGGAACAACGTGCATAATTATATGAAAAGGCCTTGAAAATTGAAAAAATTCCACAAAACTAAAACGGGTTCCCCGTTCCACTAGAGAAAGACAAATGTCAAATGGAAAAATTGCTGTAACACTGAATTTAGGTACTTTTCTACAAAAGGAGGAAATTTATTGTTTAAATTTGGCTTTCTGTTGTAACGATGAGCAAAGCTCAAGGCCATATATCTGACGATATCCGATCAAGTTAGCATTTTTCTTACCAGAACTTAGATTCGGTGGTGGTCATATGTACCTGCGCAGTTCTGTGCTGAGCAATGTCTTTTGAAGACGTATAAAAGTTGAAATGGAACCAAATGATACTATCGGCTCGCAGAAAATGTCATGAGCTGTAGGCATGTGAGAGTGAATTCTACACAGCTAAGGCGGTCCTGTTGATGAGGGGTGGTTCTGGGGGTCAATGTTTTTCATAAATAAAAATTATACCTTTATTCACTGATGGCGGTAGTGGTATTGTGGTGGGGGTGACGATCGTAGGAAACCGGGAAAGAAGATGTGTACTCTCCCCTTACGATCGAACCATTTTCCCCCTTATCTTCGGGAATGTACAATTCGAAATGCCATGGTGTTTTAATTTTGGTTCATCGTGCCAACATTTAAATTTCGCTGGGATAAAAGAAATTAAAAATTTAGGTTTGAATTTCGAAAGGTTAATGGCCTCTCATCGTATACCGGAGGCTAAATGCTGGAACTGCCACGCGGCTATACTACGCAGTACCGGTTCCATAAATTAGCAAATAATCTGGTAACTAACCGATTTATTTGTTCCTTACGTATTAGTCTACATTTTTTATATTCGCGTAAAAAACAAAAAATCAGTATCTTCATCTTATACTGTTTTTTCTCCCTCTCCAAAGGGAAGAATTTTAATTTCACAAATTAAGGACCCACCTGCGAAATATCACCTAAACCTTACGAGGAATTTGTACCAAGGCGACATTGATCGTTTCTTTAGTCTTTTTTTTAGTTTATTGTTGTACGCGTTTATTAATTAGGTACCTACAAAATGTTGCTTTTCACGTGTAAAACCTCATCTTATTTTCACAACCGTTGGTGTGATAATTTAAATAAATAACTAATAATAATAGGAAAACACGATGCGTTAGAACGAGATCGTTCGGTTTTAATTTTATGTAAATCGAAATCGGAATTCTTTCGAACCTGCAAAGAACATAAAACGTTTCAACTTTCAATGTATGAACTCCGTTTCCGACGATAATATCTAAAGATGTTCGTCAACTAATGTAAATACCTGTAGTGTTTCACAGAGCAGAAGAAAATCTGTAAAATTTGTATTCATTTTGTTTTCAAATTAATTAGTCGTACGTTATGTTTACGTGCGTGCATTCACCAAAACAGAAAAACAGTGTGTTTGCGTGATTTTGTGCACCTAAAATCAATGATATGAATTGTAAGTATTGATATTCGAACCTTTATAAGTACCTACCTGTATGATCGCATAAATACCTATTACTGTATTCCTTCGTTCGCTTATCGACAATACCTATATCTTCTTTTAAATTCTCATTTTTGATTCGTTTTTGAAAGGAATAAAAAAAAAAAAAACAAAAAAAAAACAATAGGTAACAGCACAATGTACCAAGAAGAGTTTAAAAAAAAATGTTTTCATCGGAATTCCGTTCAACAAAACAGGTTTTCATTCAGCAATCTTACAACTATCTGGGTGCATTAAACTGCACGTAGGTACCTGCAGAAAAAAGTTGAAATATACCCAAGAAATTAAAATGCAATAAAAACTGGCGATAAAAAAGTTTCGAAGTTATGCCACATTTTTCCTAAAAAAATTTAGACAAAAGTGTTACGATGTTTTCCCTTATATATATTTTTTTATTTGACAGAGATTAAAAATTAACAAAAATACATTCATTCAGCTCCATAATGAAAAACTAATTTTCGTTAATTTTTGGATAGAAAGTGTTTTTCTCAACTCACACACCAAAAAGAGATTACTATTAAATCGATTTTTATTAGCAAAATACGAGATTTCCGAAGCAGTTTGGAACATCGAAAATGGTTTTCATTTCCTCACCAAGTGTAGAAATAGGGTCGAAATGAGCTTTTTTTTCCACTGTTTGTTGTTTATTTGTTCACAACACCGTTTAAACCTACGAAAGGTTCAAAATGCCACAATGAAAAAGGGCCATTTCACATGGTGATGCTTACACAAACAACCAAGTTGGCTTTTCCATAATATTTAATTATAATCCAAAATTCTATTCGTGAATAAAGTTTACATGTTTAATCGAATAAATAATAACTTCTCTTTGGTGGATTCGTCGAATGAAATATCGTATTCAACTGTTAGCCACTCGTGATAATCACTCATTTTGCTAACTAGTTGAGTAAAATATTATTTTATATTTCTACTCTTCCCTTATGCCCTTTTTAATACTTTTTGCTGTGGTTAGTAAGGTAGTTATCTGACGATTAAACTTAAATAATTTTCAAACAACGGTAAAAAACGAAAAAATTTATTTGGCCAACGTATAATTTATTTTCATTCGAAAAATGGTAAAAAATTCATAGGCTGGTGTTGATAATTTTTACGTTAAAAACGAGTTTTTAAAAGATACCTAAGCTTTTATTTTATTTTTTGGCTTTAGCTTCCTGCGAAATAAACATTACTTAGTTGCTGGAAGGTTGGCAGCGGTACTGGTATAATTTTAAAATGGCGCTAGTGAGTAGAATAAAAGGAATTATAAGAAGTAAAATTTTGGAAACACTAAATGGTAAAAATATTGAAAATGGCATACAACTTTGAATTAGATATAAGAATTAAAATATTTCCATTCGCATAATCATGGGCTAAAATAACACATTAAAGAACACTAACGGTATTACGAATATTTCTGAGCTCTCTCGCAGGAAATTTATAGAATGAATAAGTATAAAATCAAGTAGGTAGTCTATATTCAACTTGTAAGAATTGAAAAATGAATTATTCCCTTTTTCAAGTTGAAACTGAAGAGAAATAATAATGTTTCCAATAAGAAACAGTTTAATAATCATCGAATATTTTTCAGATTAAAAATCCAAAACTCTAGTAGAAAATTGTCAATACCTACTGACAGAACGTACAATAGACTTTTTTTTTTCTTGAGGCACAACAAAATTTCAAAAATTTGCAGTAAGATGAGGGACAGGGGTGACCAAACAGCAAACTCAAGTGGGGCCCAAACTCAAGATGATTTGACAATAAATTACGTTCTGTTTTGAAGACAATCGTCGCAGGTAGCTTTTGAAGTTGATAAAATTTAATTAAGTTGTAGCTACCTATTAAAATTCCTACTGTTACGTTTTTCTCTTTTGCATTACCCAATTTTTTTTTTTTTTTTTTTTTTTTTGGTAGGTAATTAAAGTTATGTACCTACTTTCACTGACTTTTAATATCTTCAGACATCTTTATTATAAATGAGGGTCACTGAGGCACCGGTACCCTTACTATGTTACTTAATAATATTGGCACCTGCGTACATTTATAAGTTATTGTGGCACCACGACCAGTATCTAATTTCAAAATAATCATTATGGCACCAGGCTCGAGCAGCGTCTATGACGTTTAAGCTAACTTAAAAAGGAGGAAGTTCTTCAACTAACCGAAAGAATATTTTTGCATGCCCCTCTGGTTAGATATTCGATCGACCAAAATTGCGTATTACTCTCGAAATAAGAATGGCCTACCGAATGCGGTATACCAACTCGAAATTTGATTTCTGGAACAAAACTAGAAAAGCAGCTTCGTAATTTCAACTTTCACGCATTGAAAAACGTACCTCGATCAAAAATTGCGGCTGCATAACGTATTTTTTGGTGGCCTAATGTTGTTTAAACGTTTATTTTGGTGCCCCACTAACTACGAGTAACATTATTATTCTTCTTAAAAAATCGAATCAAACTAAAATATTATAATTTATTCTTCTTAGGTACGACTGAATAGTAAGTATTTTCAAATTTTTTCACGAATAAAAATTCTAACTTACAAAATGCCAAGCAAATTATTTTTGTATTTGCTTCTTGGAGTATATTTGGCATATTTAATGGTTCAACCAAAGTATGAATACGTCAGTGCAAGTCGTTTCGCTGGTGCCCAAGTGTCGTAAACAAAAACTGAACTGGACTCGGAAGTTGTTGTTCGCTAACAGGAAATAACTTGACGAGAATCGATTCTTTTTCGAAAGCGTATACCTACCTGGCGAATTGTTGTAGCCTAATTTGCAAACTCGACAGGATTTGTTGTCCCTCCAGTTATAATACTTATAATACTTTAGCTAATGGAGTAGGTACTTACAGCGGGGGCGTACGAATCCGACTCCATGCCAAATAAATTTCAGTTGATGTGTATTCGACAACGACCAGTGGTTCTCGATCGCATACTTGTATGCCTCGATTAGCGAGTATCACAGCACACCATCTTCGGTTCCTACCAAAAACAATTTTTCCTTTCGCTTCTCATGGCTGACGCCTACGCAATCAATTTGACCCCCTCCTCTTAACGGTGCAGCTCGTGAAAATCGAATGTAGGTACCTAATGGATAACCTTAGACCCCTCGAGTATTTCTATTCTGTTGGCACTCCTCCAAACGTTAGCACGTGTCCCTCGTCTTTGATCCTTTTTACTAATCCTTTTTCTGTACGTGCCTGAAGATGGTAGGGGGCTCTATCCATTTTTTGATTGCCTATGTGCGCACGTGTGTGTTTGTGCACGAATGTAATGTTTATATTTTTCTGTATTCAGTCCACTGATTCAGATGTGGGTATGGCTGACTTGCAGTCGAACGAGTCGCTCTTTTTTTTATTTTTATTTTTATTTTTATTTTTATTTTTATTTTTATTTTAATTTAAAGTTTTTTTTGCCTTTTTTGTTTCAAACGATGTATTTCATAAGTAAGTACAGGTGTTAATACTCCTAATCTATAACTGACCTCTATTTAACTCCCGGCTGCGACTACGTATTTTTTTCACGGGGAAATTGACGATTTTAATTTAATTTTTTTTGCCAGATTTCAGTCAGCGGAATATTAGAAAAGTATGTACCTACCTACAGATGGGCTAAGAAAGTTGAAGAAGTTTACATAGCCGTTAATCTGATACGAGACGTGTTAAAAGGAAAATAACTGTAGTTTATCGTTTTAATTAATGAAAAATACGCACGTTTCATAAATTGTATAAGAAAACAATTTCTAAAAATATTCTTAGGTTGCATCATAAATGGAGAAACGGTAAATGTGAACTTATTTGGATCGTTAAGTAGTCACAACGTTAAAGATGTGTTTCCACAGCTGTAAGTAGCTGCAGGAGTTCGGCTGAATCCCTCTGGGAGCATGTCCACAATTTTGTGGTGTCCAGTCTGAATGGTTAGTCTACTAGGAAATCCTCGAAGTCCTTCTCATATCGTCGATGCGAATCGAGAAAAAGTATCAAAATTATGCGTTATTTCGACGATAACGAAATGATTCATTTTTTTATCGAATGAAACGCAATTTAGAAGGACACTTACGGACGCTGTATGAGTTAACTACCTACTCGAACAGCTGAGGCTATAGCTGTACGAAAAAGCGTACCGTGTACCAAAACCGGATCCGACGGGTAGGTGCGACTTTTGTATGAGAAATTCATTGATTACAATCTTCAGTTTTGCGCCAAGCTGCGGATATGGTTATTCGTTCCACGGATTCTGTCGTCCAGCTGATGTCTGAGTTTGGTGACTTTCGTTGCCTGATTCGAAATTTTAGTATAGCAAAAAAAAAAAAGTAGCCAACTGAATAATGTTTAAAAATATTAATTATTCCAGAAACCTTTCGTAAAAGGATCTTCGTATCGAAATTTCAACCAACATTTGCGGTATGCGAGGGGAGTGCACCCGATGTGATCCATCGCAAATATCTCCTCAAATTTTCAGTTGTTACATTTTAGCTTATTTTTGAAATAACGCAAGTTCGAAAATAATGGGATCATTGGACGATCGTAGAAATTTCAGACTAAAATTAGACTCCTTGTTTTAGCACATAAATACTGCCCCGTTGTACGGACGTTTTTGAATTTTGATAATTTTAAGAAACTTTGGGTCGAACGCACTCCCAGCTTATTTACCGTTTCATGTTTAGGCACAAATTAACAAAACATTCCGGTTAATTATTAAATCTGTTCAAAATTTAAAATATTCTATTTTGAGTCGAGTAAGTAACGTACCAGCGATCGGCGCATACACAAAATTTATTTTTCGTAGAAAGTTCACCGTTTTAAGTATTTGAATTTTTTCGGACCTGCAGCATAAATATCAGATCGACAATGGAGTACCCTCGAATTTTCCTATCAACGAACCGATTCTTGCATCAATAGCAGGGAACGATGAAACATTAAAGGTTTCCAAATAGTGAGTTACGGGGAACCAATATCCAAAAGGGGAGACAATTTCTCAAACACTTACAGTTCGATTCGTGTATTACCTATACGTACAAAGTTTGGTTTTCCTATCACAATCACATTTGAACATTATGTGCAAAGTCGAAATTAAAAGTTCAAAACCTAGAAAACGCCACTCAATGCAATTATGTTCACGAAATTAACATTTATATCCGGTAAAGACTTGGCCAGTTCAAAAATAGTGAAAATTCGAACTGTAAAATCAACGGAAACTATCACAGCCAGACGAGCTGAAAAGAAGTGAGAACTGCGTGTAATTTTAGGCAAAGTTTTTTGAGTTTCTATAATTTTAAATTTTAGGCGGGTTAACATTGAAATGGAAGAGGTTCACCCCGAAATAAATCATATGTTATTAGCAGCTGTCTAATCGATGTATCTTGCCATTGGCTACCGAATATTCTCTGGCCTATCAGAAATCACGTCAATTTATGCCATTTGAAATTCCTAAATACGTACTTACTTGTAAAAGTAATATTATTACATCGTGATAAAAATCCCTGTCGGACGGTGTTTCTTTGTAATGTTTAATCCGATGAACAGTTTCCCTTTGGAATTTTCCAAATATTTTTATCGACTTAAATTTTGAAAACTTCGAATTGTTGTTTTTTTTTTCATTTTCGAATTGGTAGGTTTTTCTCCCAAGACTGTCGCAATCAATTTATGTGATTTTTACCATAATTAGAGAGTATGCATTTTTTTTTAATTTATGTGAGAATGGTAGTTGTCTATCAAGAGTTAGGTAAACGTGTCTATTTTCCTTCTGTTTCATTTATACGGGATGTTCATTTATACAGGATGGATTTTGATTTTACATTTCGAATAATTCGTTTTTGGGAATTTTAATTTTCTCAGAAATGTTGGCTTTTACACATTTATTAACGCTGGGCTACAGGCTGCAGCTACATTTTCCGTACGTAGGTGTCTTACTCAATTCATTTTTACCCTGAAATCTTCACTTTTTTGGGAAGATTTGTCGCTTTAAATAACATTTGTTATCAAAAATTGATCGTAGCTTCGAAGAAAAAAAGGAAGAAATGAAAATAAGCGAAATATTCTAAATTAACATTCCGCAGAAATCAGTAGTTAGGCTAATCCGTGCGTAGGAAATGAAATACTGAGAAAGAAAACCATCAACTGAAAATTACTCTCCGCGTCCTTAGCTTACTACCAGTAAATTAAGAAAATTTTATCACAATGCATTCTCGATATTTTTTTTTGTGATTGGTAAACAGCCTGTGTCTTTACGATCGTAAAAGTTATTATTGTTGGTTTTTTTTTTTATATGTAAGTGGATTATGGGAAGGTCGATTCTTACAATCATAAATTCATGATCGTTATCAAAAATGGTCTTCATCTGAAGAAAGGAATTTTCTGGTTGTTAAATTCGCTAAAATTTATATCGAGCCTTCAAGAATGATTTCGCTGGCGATAATTCTATTCGAGTATTTACGTTGTCAGACTGACACTCTTGAAGTTGATTTGTTTTCATTTTTTATGGTAGGTGAGTATAGGCTACTAAAAGCGTCTTCTTCAGCTGTGAAAGTTTATCGAAATATGGTGACCATTAATCTTACAGTTAAAAAAAAAGATGAAAATTGCACATTGGCAAACTTATGATTCCAAGTATATAGTATAGCGAAACAATAACTGACATGTCAATTTGACCCGCAGGCTAAACAGAAACTATTTTCAAAGACAATAAAATTCGAAAAAAATTGAGTAAAATTTTTTGTATGAAAGGAAGTGCTTATTTTTCGGAGCAATGGTTCTTCGACGTAATTAATACTTATCGCCATTTTGTTTTAGCCCCTTCTCGAAACTCGTTCTTATCATTTTTCATTTATAATCTGCATACTTGTACATGCGCCAGAGCTGAACTTCTGTCGATTGATTGTGATTCGAAATTAATTATTTTCTTAACGTACTTTTCGGTTGTGTTCGTTTTAAGTAAAAAACAAAAATAATAATATGTAGGTATTAAATTAGTTATCGATTAACTGCTAGCCTGCTAATTTTTTTGTCATTCACTGTGATTTATGATATGACTTTTGTGGAATAACATTCGATATTGGTGGTGCTTCAGGTGATACATTATGACTGACCTCTGCCTAATAAGGTAACGTTTAACTTAATTTTCTACAGATTAAGCATTCGATTACATTTCCTTCAGATATAGGCGAGTGCAAAAAAGTGTTTGTGAAAGGGTAAGTTAGATTCTTGTTTAATTCATTTTGAAAATCATCAACCACCAATACAAAAATGATTCCATCGATAAATCGTACGAATTATTATCCCAGATTATGATCTTTGATGTGTGATTTGATCAAAGATGAACGAATAATGGCAAGGAATGTTATCAGTTCGAAACTTTGAATAGAGTTAAGAAATTATTAATAGAGTTTAAACCTCGGTTGTACGGTCCATTGTCAAATGCGATGATTATTAAATTTTGTTGAGGTCGGTAAATTATGATTCGACTCACGAATCACTTTCAGACCATTCAAAGTGATTCGCTAAAGAATTATTTTTATAAATACTAATCATATCATTATAGGTAGTCTAAATTATGATTCATGATTCGGTTAAACGTGAACGAATCATGTTCGACCCTGCATATATTATGTATATAAAGACATATGTACTTACCTGCATAAATTTGACTTTTCTGAAAAAATGGGTAGGTATCTTTTATCATGAAAAGATTAACTACTCAAGTCCCATCCTCAGTTTCTACTGTCATGTCAATTTTAACAATCATAGTGGATCATAGATAGGCATAGACCTTCTAACCTACTAAAGACAAGCAGGTTTTCCAAAACACAAGTCAGGAGGAGGTCTCAAATTCCTAGTACAACAAGTTGGGCCAGAAAATCAGGTTTTCAGTACCTGTGAAAATCGCAAAATTTAATATTTGCTGTTTCTACTAGAAGAGAGAGCGAAAGAAAGAGAGCGAGAGAGAGGCGAGAGAGAGAAAGAGAGAGAGAACAAGTTTTGAAGCCATGAAAATTTCAAATTTTAATTTCTTTAAAACAACTTAAAATTGGTTAATGTTTTTTAGTAAATTTAAAAACGAAAGGAAATATTATTGAAATTCACTTTATGACGGTTCAAGTTTGACTGGACAGCAAATTATCTTCGAAAAACCATATCGATGTCACATCTCAAATGTCGACCATCAAAATGGAGGTAATAGCATGCTTTTTTTTTTTTCCTTTAAATATACTTACGCCAAAAATTAGTGATTTCTCCCCAGTCAAACTTACAGAGAGAGGAATACAAGAGAGCAAACTTTTTTGATAGAATGAATAATTTATTACCAAAATAAGCAGATTTTCTTTGAAAAACAAAAACCTGCAAATGTTCATTCGTAGTCTACCTATTTGAAATTACTTGAGGTTGCACACAAGTTCCAGTGCTAAATTAAAGGGAAAAAAAAAAGAGTTCAATCACTAGTGAAATTTGAAACCTCCTCTAAACGATCGATCCATCACCAATTTCCTGGTACTTGATACCTTTTGATGAATTCACAATTCATTGTTGTCAAAAAAAAAAAAACAAAAAAAAATGTATAACTTTATCTAATCCATGAAAATATACCTCAAAAATATCACAAACAACCAAAAGTACCAATTTCAATTTTGAAAGAAATTAGTCAATCTCCAAATAAATTGGAAAGATGTCCTCCGATGGCCTCAAAGCCTCTTTCTCATCCAGCTCTCTGTCTGCTGCTATCAAAAATGCTCGGATGATCATATTTTTCAGCTCACATCTCTTGGAAACTCCTCAACGATAATTTCTGATGACTTATTGAAATCAGTAATTCATATTTAAGACACCACCATAAAATATGGCTTTTATTTTTTCACCGTTCTTAAAGTGGGTATATTATGGAATTTGTTTAAAGAATTCTAATTTTATGAACCTAAACTTTGAAATAAAATTGAAACTGAAACTGTTTCACAATTAAAAATCATAATTTTTCGGAGAGAACGCATAAATTTTTGACATATTTGATTCAACGAATTTTCCGTAACGTATTTCGATAGTTGTTTTTTCAAATGTTATCAAAGAATTTGCTATAACTTCCCGCAATGATAACGATTACAAACTAAGAAACCGCAGTATGTTTTATTATCTATTTTTCATGTTTCTGATTTTTGAAAATGAAAAGTACCTACCTGCAGTTATACTTATTTACGTTGTTTAATAATGCTTATCAATATTTTGATTCATACTAATACCTAAAACTAAATTTAACATTTATACTTATTTTTAATGATTTACGATTTTCTCCTTTCCACATCATTTAGCTACAAAATACATTAATTTTCCAAGAATTAAAGACATGTAAAGATTAATTTTTATAAAACAACACATCTTCTACGTCAGCAATCGATACAGGTAATAATAAGATTAGGTGTTGATATTATTTAAATGAAAAATATGTTTCATTTGAACATTTTGTTCTAGTCCTGGAGGTCCATTCTACTAAAATGCTCTGCGAGCTAACAGTCTTTAACTCGATACATAGTTATGAGAAAATGAAATTGGTATCGCCTCTGATTTAAAACTAAATTTTCAAACACACCACTTTTTTGCCACAAAGACCTACCTATTGCTTGAAAGGGAACTATTTGCAATATCCGCAACAACTTCTGAACATTCCAACATTCTCATCTTCAGAATATGTTATATCCAAAGTACGGAGCCTAAGAGAATAATTTTGGGCTGATGAGGAATATAGTGTCGAGCCCTCTTAGTGACAGCAGAAAAATTTGTACATAAGAGGGATGTGGAGACAATACTCGTATAAGGTATAGGGACTAGTACCTCTTGAGGACAGTTTTTGCTGAAAGGCTGGCTTATTTTTGTCTCTATTACATTAAACAATTATATGCACATACATTTGTACGTTCTTACCTTTACATACATACAAGTAAGATGCATTATATAGACCATGACAAATTACCTGATAAATGTCTTGGTGATGTCACAGCTCAGTACCAAACACGCTGCCTTGTTTCTTATCACCTTACAATATAAGAAACAACGTAATATTATGACATAATAACGTATGTATATGTACCTACATATGTGTATCTGTGTGCATGTGCCAAATCCCCTCTATAAACTCACAGAACTGGCTAGAAGATTGCTAGTGTTTGCCTAGGATTTAGCTCTCCCATACCTTTGTGTATGATGTGGCAGAACACGCAAAGCTGTTAATTACCTTCTACATATGAATGAATACTTCTCACAACCAGATATTCCACAAAGAAGTTATAAAATGAGAAAACAATTTCACGATTGAAGCGAGTGAAAGTAGTTTTTTAGATGTTTACATAATTTTTTTTTAGTCTTGTGGGATTTAACTCCAAAAACCCCTCCCCTAATGTCCTTTGCAAACATTTACTTTAAAATGACTGTTAATTTCAAAATTTGGGCCCTTCTGGGCCCTCTGAAACAGTCCGGGTTCAGTACCTTTGGTACTCTTTCCTCCTCCTTCTCTGAGGCCCCGTTTAAGGAGAATTGCACGACTGAGTTTATCAGTCGAGTCCTACGCTGTTCATTAGTTTTGATACCATTTTTTTATGTGAGCACAACCACTCGTTATCATGCTAAAGTTACAAATAAATAATAAATATTACAAAATGGTGGTGGGTTTTCGCGCAACTACCTACGAATAGTAATCAAAATAGAAAAATGTGAAATAAAAAAATAAAAAATTGTCTCTCGCCAACTAAGGATACGTATTTCCTAACGACGAATACAATTTACGACAAGTGCTGCGGATAGAATATCTGAAACTCGACAGAAGCAGCCTGAAGTGATAATTTAAAGTAGCTACGAGATTATTTTGTGCGGTGCAATAAAATGTTATGCAACTGCACGTCACCGTATATGTTTTTATTTACTAGTTTTTCAATCAGCAGGTATTAACACAGTTCATTTATTTTCTCCTTTAGAAAAATCTCGCGTTCATTACTGGAATATTTTTTCATCGGCGCCGGTTGTAACTTAGGATTAAAAGTCGGAAGAACACTCCAATGCACGGTGCGAGTCTCCACTTCGTTGTCTTAACGTCAATTCATTAGGTACCAACCCTTCAACCACTTTCGAACGTTAAAGGGATAATTTGAAAAAGTGTATTTTGAAGTATACATATTTTAGATTCAGTAGAAATTCCGTTGACTGCAAAATCAGTGAGAAACCACTAAAAGTGAACTGATCCGAACTGCATAATACACAAATGCGGAATTGCAAAATTTTATAATTTCACGTTGACCTTATTGACTTCCATACGAACTATGTACACCTTTTTTGCTTTTTCTCCTACATACAAAAAAAACTTAAAGTTAAGAACAAATATGTCATTGGAAAACCACTTATCTACTAAAGAATCAGTTTCTGGCTCATAAATCTTCAGCCTGTGGGTAACTTCGTTTTTTTTTTTGCCCTTATTTCTTGTCCTCGAACCATTTTTTTTATTTTGAATTAGATTCTTTCCTTGGTTTTCCCCCCATCTAAATGCCTTACAGTTACGTCACCCAAAAAACAGCTTGTTCATCCAAGAATTAATTTCTCACACGGGAATCTTCAGTTTATGGGTGACTTTACTTTTGCACCTTTATTTCCATTCTTCCGGTTTTTTTTTTTTTTTTATTTTAAATTAGATTCTACATACCTAAACCCCGTCAAATGAGACCTGCCTCGGTAAAATAATTGGTCCACTAGTTCCACATAAAAAAAGGAGTACAATAAAACTGCTTGCCTATTAAATAGTACTCGGTATTAGATACTGGTATGAAAAAAAAACTAATGTGAAGCTAGTATTACACTAGGAAAGTTTACTGGACAAAAGTAGCCATCTGCAACTACTTTCCCAGTTTAACATGATTAGCAAGTAAAGTAAATTCCTTGTTTCGAGAGGAAAGTAAAGCTGAGATAGGCTCAATTTTTTTGTTTACTTTCCATCAATTCCATCAATTTGTAAGCGTGTGGAGTGTTTCTCTTATAGGTAAAATTAAATAAGTCTCGATGGATGTTTGTGATAATTTCACTGATCATGATTCGGAAAGTGGAAAACGGCTTTCTTTAGTGTAATTTCAAAATTTAATTACTTTCTTGAACTACTTTCAGCCAGTAAACATTCCCAGTGTAATACTACCTTAAAAATACTATAGTACCTATATAGATAAATAACTTTGACATTGTCCTATCACCCACGTCCATATCAGCGAATAAATTCTCATTAATTATTAAGGTACTGTGAAAATCATATCCGCATGAGGTATTTAGCGTCTCTGCGACCCTTTGGCAACAATCACTGCCAAAAGGCTGGCTAAATTTAGTGCACTGCACATTAAACACACAATTGTACAAATTACTTGTTACGTTTTGTATACGATTCATTATTGTCCGACCATCACAAATCGGCTCATCAACGATAACATCATGTTGATGAGGGCATTTGTTGTCGGTACTTTGTTATCTTCGAAGTATAATGTTCTTAGTCACAAACATATACAAATATATGTACTTACGTATTTAAGTAAATGTATAGCCTTGATGAAAAATAAGGCACATTGTTGAAAAACCAACCACCTACATTTTAGAACCTCTCACCACTAAAAAAAAAAGTTCATTGAATTCGGTACCCAGGGATGTAAGTTATACTGGAAAAAGAAAAAAAATCAACGTAATATGAAACAGACTGGATCGATAGCCTCGTCATTTTTTGTCAAAGCAGGTTAAAAAAGTCAAAATTGTGAAAATTTGCTTACGTTAAAAGAAGTTCAAAGCTATAGTTATCACTTCTTCATCGTAGAGATAGATATACGAATGTCTGTGACACATTGCGACTGAGTCATTCAAAGAGTTCGTAACACACAAAAAGTAAATTTTACAGGAGAAAAAAAAATGTTTCACAAGTAGTACAACTGAGATAAAATTACATCAAATTGGTGAAATTAATTAGTGACCCTATCAAATATTTTCTACATAAGTTAAATTGTTGCTTCAACATACTTCCTTAAAGTTCAGAGTGGCTCGCGATATTTTTCAATTTATATTCTGAATAGAGTGTAGCTTACGAGTTTTTTAATTATAGTTTATGAGGTTTTTAGTTGGGGGCTACGAGTTTTTATGGTTTATTTTCATCGTTAACAAATCGTACATTGTGGCTTAACAGTTCTCTTTCAATGTAGAATTTGTGGATTACGAGGTTTTGTTTTTCTTATTTGGTGCATGACAAATACACAGCTTTGTTTCTCCTTTAGGCCGGTATTCATAGTTGACACAGTGTTCACTAACCTAAGGATCTGTTTTTACCGACTGCATCAGAAGGGCGTATTGTGTTTGACCCGTTTTCTTGCAATCTAATGAAATTTCGTGCCACTCTGCAGCATTCGATATTCATCGTAAAAATACGAATGATAGTTCAAAAAACTGGCATTTTCACGGTGTGTAACACTGGCCAAAGTAATCCCCATAGACGACCCAAAAATTATATTCAAAATTTGGGAATTATTTTCATCAAAAAATTAAGATGACCAATCACAAGTCCCGATTCCAAATAAAACGGAATAACGCATTCTGATTGGATCACCCTAAAGGATACAGTATTTCTTGTGGTTATATAAATACTTCAGACTACACCATTCTCTCGGTATTATATTAGCCTTTCTTAGTTATTCACATATAAACATTCCACCAGCAAAATTTTGAGTTTTGACATTTTACTGTTTGATACATCACCAAGCATGTTTTTTGAGGCGCCGAGTCCGAATTTGGTGTTTATTTTTCATTTGACCCATTTTTCAATCCCCAGTAGGCACCAAAAGAGGATTGATTCTGAGTTTTTATATTTTAATGTATGATACATCATAGCATACGTTTTTTAATATGCCTTTTTGTTAAATCATTATTACTATTATGATTAATATAGTTCAATATAGTAGATCAAACAGTGTTTAAAATTGATTTTAAATTTTGAATTTGTTTTCCTTACGTCTGATTGAAATTTGGTTGTTGACAAATAAATAAATTTGAATCGCCGTAATTGTGAAAAAAACAATAGGTTGAAAATCAAATTCAGTTTTGCCCAAATATTACAATATCAACAATTGTCTGTCACTTCTGCAGTAAATTCTTTTTATTGTGAAAAACTGCTAGAGATTTTCATTTTGCACTTCATAAAAAATTATTCAAGTAATTAAATTTTTGGAAAAAAAATGAAACCGACTGCGTGTGGGCACATAAAACATAGTAGAAATAAAATGTTGAAAACAAGTTTTCTATGTTTTATAATAGTAATTTTTTTACAAAGTGGAATTACAACTAACGCAGTCGCTGGCAGAAATACCTTTTGATATTGATATGAAAATCAATACTGTTCGGTTCTAACTAATTAAAGTGTGCAATAAATGATATTTGAATGAATGTTGATTTTATAAGTACTTATCATTAAGCCTAATATGAAATTGATTGAAATCAAATGGAAAGTGGGGAGTTTTCAACAGCACATCTAAGGAATTTAAACATTCTTAACAAATGAAACCCCCGAATGTTTTGAATAGATGTAATAATGATTTCAAGGTTGTCAAATCCATGTTAAATTTACAAAAAATTGCATTAGGGAAATAATTAATATGAAAGGATCTACATTGCTTCATTCAAAAATCTTGCATTGTATATTTATAACGTGTGACTTGGGAGCCATTTCTGTCAGCGACTGCGTTAGTTGCAATTCCACTTTGTAAAAAAATTACTATTATAAAATATGGAAAACTTATTTTCAACATTTTAGTTCTATTATGTTTTATGTCCCTACACGCAGTCGATTTCATTTTTTTTTTTTTTTCAAAAATTTAATTATTAAACTTGTAGTGAAGTTGCGAAAAAAATAGTTTAGCTGAGAATAATGAGAAACGTCGCTTCCTTGTGACAACCTGTATTAAAGCTATGAAAAAGACTTAGTGTCAGTGAAAAATACAGCCGAGAACTGCAAGTTTAGTCGACCGAAATCAATCGGAACCCATTTTTGACTATCGGTGTGGGTTTGGAGATCTTGAAATAACGCACCGGTCCAGTCTGAATGATGAGAAAGTCGACGGTTGGTACAACTGAATCGGTGATTTCGCCTGACATAGCCGAGTTATACTATCACCATGACAGGACTCGGTTCGACCGTTTCGCCGTTTCTCATTACCCACCAAAATACTGACTGTACTGACTGACGCCATTCATGCACCCTTACCCACATTCACGTCTCTTTCCATTTTATTCGATAATAATGGCGAATGGAAGTCGCCATTGAGCTCAAGTAGGTAAGGTACCTACGTTGAAAAACTACAGTCGAGAGCCGAGGCACATCTTCTTTCGAACCTTACTCACCCAACGAACAATCGTTTCGAACGTAAATTTTCTTACAACATTACTCATAAATTATGACATCTTCTCACAAGCTTATCTTATCCGAATGATAATATTCTCGCAAGTCGGACGTATCACGTTGCGCTTGTAAGATGTTTTTTGTTCTTTTATTTTTTTATTTTTGTGTACGACGTCGAGATCGTTTCCATCGAAAATATTGGCACCTACCCACCTAACTAAGCTCGTTATTTTGTATTTCGAAGTTCGCAATCGGAAAAGTGGTTTCTCTATGGACAGCAATTTTATTATGAGTTTAATCGAAGACGAACGATGTTTGGTGTGCGACGATTTGGTGATTTTTGGAAATACGGTTCGCGTTAAAGGCGAAGCGATGGCCGCCTTGATCAACGCAAAACGTAAACAAAACTCAAAGTGGATGCCTTCCAGTCATTTTCGTTTGGTCGTCCACGTAAACTGCTTGGAGGCGTGTGCCAAGTGTAATTTTATTACGAACGTCGACGCTGGAAACGCGTTAGTTCACACCATAAGTAAGAACGATTCGTATTTTATGACTGCGAATTATTTCGATCGCATTCGGTGTGCCGATCGTATGTCTGTATTGCGAAATGTTCCTTCGCAGCTGCACCTACGGTGGAAAAGTATTTGAAAAATTTTACGTACCCACGGTATACTGGAGAAGGCTATAGGTAATGAAGGTCGAAACGGAACGATAGAGCCTATACTTCGCACGCACGGTTCGTTGTCGACGTAGGTAATTTGGGACATCCCATTGGCCAATTTTGAACGACGTTTTTGTTAATCATTTGCGAAAAAGTTGTGCAAAAATAAAATCGGGTGTGAGCTCCATTTACGAATTATACAGGGTGTCTCGATGTAATCTGCGGAACTTCCCGGGACCAGTTTTCGTGTTGCAACAAATAAGACATTTTTCGTACATTAGTATGCTAAGAGATGCTTCCTTCTCGAGCAATGGCTCCCAAAGTGGGAGAAAATCAAAAATCGTATGTAAAAAAATTGACAAATACGAACAAAATTTGATATCGCTGGGTACCTAAATATGCGTTTACGTTGATAACCGCATTTGGACCAGCTCCTCTCTTCCACATTGATATCAAAATCTTATCTCCAGACGATGGGCCACGTAGTCCGGATGTCGAACGTAATTAAAAACCAAAACAAAACGGGATAATTATCCGATTTGTAACTTTTCGTATGATTTTTCAAACAGTTTTCCATTAAGCTCTGGGTCAATTAGGCGAATATACAGGTACCTGTAACGGCCAAAAGAGGTGGTAATGTACCTAATTAGAACCACTTTCAGTGTTACACCATACACGAAATATCACGTACTTTAAAAGCAGTAATACTTCTAAAAATAATGCAAGTTTATTATCCACAAACTATAGTGGACCTTAGCATATAATAGAGACTCAATAATATTTTGAAACACACGAGTGAGTTTACACATTTAATAAAATAATAATTTGTACATCACAGTACATATATTAATACGTTAATATTTATACATATATAATCACAATTCAACAAGCAAGACTATCTGTTCACTAGAGACTTCTACTAGAGAGGTTCCAGGTACTTAGAAGTAGCTGTCGAGGAACTGTGTCTTATTCCACTGAATCGAGGGATTATATACTCGTTCAGGGTACGAAAACGTACGGGTCGGATAGGTAAAGTGAGGTAGGGTGTTGTTATTATAGGGTTGTGCTGACTCGTCGAGTACTCGAGGGACAGGCACAAGTAGGTCATGAATATACAGAAGGTATATCTATATTTGTAAAATTGAATACGGGTAATATAGTGGTTGTTTATAAAGTGTTATAGGACAATTATTGTTGATAAATATCTATGTTTTTGGTGTTTGAAAATGTGTGGACGAATATGTTCGTCATTTCTAAAAATAGACGAAAATATACGTTACAGTACCCACTTTTTGTAAGAGTGAGTGTGAGAAAATAAACTGTTTAGCGAATGATTGTTTTAAGGTTAGTTCGGTATTTTGAATGGTGGTAGTCAAAATTAACGTTACATCTCCGAATCATAATATGTAAACAAATCCATATTTGGGTTGTGCTTCCGCGAGTATATTCGTCAAGATGACTGTACAGAAAATTAAGGGTAGGTTCGTGTTATACGTTGACATAATATTATGTTATAAGATGACGCACTTATGACCAGAGACGTAGTGAAAGGCTTTTTTTGAGGGCGAAGGGGAGAAAAGACAAAAATTGATATCTGAAACTTTTGAAATTTTCAACAGTTAAAAAAAAGAGAGGTCATCAACTGCCTCAACTGGCACAATTTTCGAAATGTGATGACGCTAGTTGATCAGCCTTGCCACCGCCAATTCATTGGCCGAGTGAAACTTACGTATGTGCGTGTTTATGGGTCACATCTCCCCAACCCTCTCTCCAGTGCTGCAGCTACAATGCAAGCACAACACACAACCAGAGGGCAGTGCTACTGCTGCAATGTGGTGAAACAGCCAAAGCCCACAGTGCAGCCTATGTTCCGCATACTCTGGCAAAGCGAAATGCGTGACACTACGCGCTGTGCGTATGTTCAACATCAAAGTCGCCAATTTTGTACGCCACTGGTGCGGGGATTTGAACTGGCAAACTACAGATCGAAAAGCAGTGACGTTAGTTGATCGGATCAATTCGTGACTAGTACGTAGGCTATTAATTTTGACGACAATAAAAATGATTCGGCCCAAGAATAAAAATCTCGAGTATTGCGTTAAAAAAATTTGTTGATTAAGCGATTAAAAATTATACTGTTTTTGAAAAGAAATTTTTACAGAAAAAAAAAAAAAAGTAAAATTTGTTGACCCTTTTATTCGACATTAATCATTATGGATTCTTACGCTCGGGTCGAAGTCAAAAACAGATTTCTATGAAATCCGATCACCAATTCTGGGAGACTACCACGAGTCAGTCATAATTTTTGTTTTCGTTTGGTGATTGATTTCACTTTTCACTGACAGTAATTCACCTACTTAGAATGTTTTGAAAATAATTTCAATTTCAACTGGTCATTTCAAGTTCAGTAAACAGGTAAATAGTTTTTAGCTTACAAAGAGTGCTCGTACGTTGCAATATACGTTGCTATTTTCAATATTAAAAATAAATTTTCTGGGAAGGTAAACTAAATCCAGTTGGAAGTGGATTCGTTTGGTCTGTAACCTGTTCGTTAAACGGTACCCACGAGGAAGGTGCAGATTGAGTGACAAACTTAGTGAATTGTTATTGTACAAACAATGCAGGTCTAGCTGCGTCAACTTACAACAATTATTCAACGTACTATAGTTATCGAATATCTTCTACTTTTCTCCGCCTGTATTGAATGTCCATGTACTACTATACTAATTTAACCTAGGTACCTATTACGAAGCCCATTAATTGGCGTTTTTTTTTTACTAAAGATCACATTTTTTTTTACCTTCCTGTTGCAGCTCGTCTTCCACCGATTCGTGGCGTTCATGTGGGAATGACCAATAACCAACGACATCCACTCTTATTTTGGCCATCCATCAGCGACCAAAGCGAACCAGACTGTCGAACCTCGCGTAAAGATTCCATTAAAACGATTAATGCCTTTCGAGGCTCCGAAGAAAATCTCGTCGACAAAGATTTTTACTCAGCTAAACAATACATCCATTCAGAAAGTAAGTTCGATATCATGCGACTAAACGGTACTTCCTGCGTCATAAACAAAAGGTCGATTATTTTCACACATTTTCCAAGTTAAAATCAGTAATTTACGTTTTAGAGAAAACATTCACTGTGTGAGAAGGGTGGTTAAGACCAATTTACTTGTTACGACGTCGAATTCGTAATTTTCAGTTGGTTCCTCATATTTGAAATGGGTTTAAAGGAAATCGTAATTCATATTTAATTTAATTATACCCAATTAGGTGGTGAGAATTTGTTGTTCCGTCACTATATAAGTATATATTTGTCTTTTATTAAACTATTAAACTGAAAAATAGATTCCGATAATTTTTTTTACAAATCAGGTATAGGCATAGATAGATACCCATCACACTTTCAAATCTATGTAAGAAATTGTTGTAGGTAAGTGTGTAGGTACCTCCAAATGGGAATAAGTAGTTTCAAGTATCCAAACTACAAAGTATAACACTTAGGCCTTTTTACCATACAATTTCATGTTTTCGATGAACAATGAACCATCTCTTGAAGCAAGTTAGAAAAATTTTTCATCAGTGGCCTATACGTTGCCTATATTTATGAATATATTTCGCATTGATTTTGCGCTTCGACATTGTAAAAATATATTCATAAAAGACTGAGACCATGATTAAAAATATAAGACAAATCCAAGGACGTATTATGGAAAATATTTTGGAATTTTGTTTTAACGAATTTTTTTAACTTCCTTTTTCTGTTCTCCGGAATTTTTAGTTTTCAATTTCTAGGTCATGCGAACACATCCAATTAGAGAGGAAACTCGAAGGTACACAATGAGATAAAGAAGAACATCAAATGTCACTCTTTTAAGGCTGATAAAATTGAGTAAGGAGTTGACCGTTGCGCGCATAAAAATAGGTTTAATATTTTTATTAACTTACAAAAAAACATTTGTATTCTTAAATTTTAATGAAGATTTGTCAAATATGAAAGTCAATTGATGTAGTACCTACCCTTAATTATTTTTCTCAGTTACAGTATATACACAGCGGAACGATTTTTGACCTTTTTTTGAAAATCATCTCTCTCCAATTGTTAACCACCTAATGCATAGTGGGTGTCGACCAGTCTGGTGATTGCAGAAAGATGAGCTCTTTTCAGCTGTATACTTTGAATTTAAATACAAGTAACATTTTATTTGGGAAGTTACTGCTAAAAAATCAAAAAATATCCCCCTATGTACCACCCTCTTCCAGGTAGTTATAATATTAAATACTATATTAAATTTATAACGTTTATTCAACGTTTGTTCGACGCCTTTTTAGAGAAATTAAATATTGAAAACCGATTTTTCGACACACGATTTCATCTTCTTCCTCAATTTTTTCGACTTTGAAATACTCTACTTATTGTTCTCTTATTTGTTTCATTATTCCGAATCTCCTCTTCGCGTTGATCAGAAAGTTAACACCTATTTTGACGAATTAAAAATCACGACAGCCATTTTCACGAATCCACTTTCCCGACAGCGAGTTCCACGAATTTTTTGTGTAGTGACGGTAGGGTAGATGAGGTGGGTGGTTTTTGTTTTTTTATTTTGGTCGCATATAATTTTACGTGATTAGTAAGTTTCGTGAAAATTAGTGTCTTAAAAATTTTCTTGTCGTCGTGATTTTTCATTCGTGAAAATGAACGGGAATCGTATGGGGTGTGAATGATAAACTTTCAAGTTTCAACGGATTGGTGCCAAAGATAATGTAAAATTAAAACTACTGCAACTATTTAGGTACTACGTTACATGCGACGTTCTGCGGAGACAGCTACCCCCACTCACATATACCAAACCCTATCCATTAAAAAGCATTAACAAACTTTTGTTCGTAATAAATTATTCTTTTGAACGGAACGGTATTATCTTCTTGTTGATTTTCGTTCATAATTTTTGTTAACTGCAGTATACGAAGGCCAACTATGATTTTTAATGGGCATGGTTAGTTTTGTGGGAGTGGCTCCACTGAACGACGCGTGTGAAGTAGTAAAATAGTTCCTCCGGTATTAATTGTATTATCGTTAGCACCAATCTGTCCACATTTTTGTCTTTCACTCTCGACGACGACGATGTTATAAGGGTACATACGCGTGCCTGCATACTGACGACATACCAACCTTCTAACGTGCGGAGCAGCGGGATAGTCTATACGCCAGCTGTTCTCTATTTTGGCAACGAATGCCCGTTCGTGGGCATATTAATTAATTTTATTAAATCGGTTACCACGCCTTCATTACCCTCCGTCACACTCGCAATTTAACCGCATATTATATTGGTTCTCCAGAGTTAGTGTGGCGATAAAAGGTAAAATCTGCGAATTCGGTACTGCGAGTCGTTAATTACGACTACCTACGAGGGTATGCGCGTACCATAGAATAAGTTCAATGTCTAAAAATTCCAACAGTATTGTGTGTTCGTATCCATAATGCACGCAACCCAAAAGCTAAGTGATCACTATGATAACATCATCTGAAATGTGCAATAAAAATCTCATTTAAGTATTGTAGGCGAGTACATCCAAATGAGAGAATAGCAGGGCACGCGTATTCGTTACTAATATCACGGCCCCGAACCCGACACAAATTTGAGTGAAAACGACTCTTTTTTACTCGAAACTATTGCATCGTATTATGCATTTATATGAAAATATATCCGCCCGTTATAGTCTACTATGCGAGAGAGAGAAAAAAAAAAGAAGAAAAAAAAAAGAGAAGTACATAACAGAGAATGAAAGGAAAAAAAATAGCTATGTTTTTGAAACCGGTCTGACTGATTAACTGGATCCCATGATTTCACAGTCATCCGCAATTTATATGGAGTAGACGTTCGACGAAATTGAAAATATATTTTACATTATAATATGCGTACTATAGGTAACCTACCTATCGATTACACGCGTGTATTCGCCATACAAAATCCTATAGTTTCTCGAAAAATTGTTTTTTTTTTGTTTGTAAAGGTGTTTTTTTTCATTTTTTTTCGTTTTTTTTTTTTTTTTTTTTTTTTTTGTTGAAATCTTTACTTAAACTTATGTCCTAACGGGTAGCCTCGTCGTTCGTATTCGCAGGTATTCTGAAAAACAATTTCGCAATGCCGGAAAAACTATTCAAGGTGATCATCGTGGGCGATCCGACGGTCGGAAAGACGGCATTTGTTCAACGATACGTATCGAATGTGTTCAAAAAGGAATTCAAAGGCACCGTGGGCGTCGACTTTTCCTTAAAGATTCTCAACTATTCCGACTTTCTGACGGTTAAATTGCAGCTATGGGACATTGCAGGTATGGCCGAGGTACGAATAGCGTAATTTTTGGTAAATTAGTGCTCGACCGAGTGTTACTAATTAATCGGTTGTTGGGCTTACGAGTGTAAACTTTCATTGTAAATTTCTTCCTTTTTCTCTCTCTCTCTTTTTCACTCTCTCATTCTCTCATTCTCTCTGTCACTCTATCTCTGTCCCTCTGTCCCTCTGTCTCTCTGTCTCTCTCTCTCTCTCATTCTGTCATTCTGTCAATCTTCCTCTTTCTTTATCTTTATCACCGTCTCTCCGTCTCTCTTTCCATCTCTGGATGCGGTCACCTATTAGGTCAGGAAAGATTCACCTGGATGACGCGAGTTTACTACAAAGATGCGCACGGTTGTATAATTATGTTCGACCTATCGAATCGAAGTTCGTTTCATAATACGTTGAAGTGGAAACAAGATGTCGACTCGAAATGTACCCTACCCGATGGATCTCCCATACCGTGTATGCTGTTAGGAAATAAAGTAAGTTAGTGTTCGATTAAACAAACCGTTTTCAAATACAAGCGCCTGCCATCAGACAAAGAAGATGTTTTTTGGGTATTCCGGGTTACATCCACCAACAGAAGACAAATGAAAAGTACTTATAATACTTCAGACGGTTAAGGAATTTCTTTTTAATATGATAAACAACCTGGCTAATCCACTCTGACAGATACGACGTGAAAATAAAACAAAAGCTTAATAATGAAAAATTAAAATTACAAAAAAAAATTTTCAGTATCATAGGGATTTGAACATGGGTTGCAGGGGTGACAATTCAGGTCATTAGCACAGAGCCACAGAGAAGCTTGCAGAATTGTTGATTTGAACATAACTACATACAACACTACTCTAAAAACACCTAGTACCTATAACCACTGATAATGCAAATAAAAATGTCCTCTTTGACTGTATGTAGATGCTTCTTTTTCAAATACCTACTTCATAAAAAAATTATACTGATTCTGCAAGCATATCTCAAGATGTTGATTCGAAAGACAGAATACGATATCGGCAACTCCACTGAATACCAGTCCTATATTTTAATTTGAAATGAAGCTATTTTAACTTATGGTGATGGGGGGCTCATTGTTCTGTGATTATTTCTTCCAATGAAAAGAAATAAAATTATTATTTAGCTTTTCTAAACTGTACATCTTTTCAGTTTGTTTTCTGTAGTAGAACTTCACCAGGTTTTAGTATATCTTTGGCCCTTCCAATCCTCCATGTACCCCTTAATATCGCCTTTGTATAACATATTAATATTCTGAAGAAATATAATACTGGAAAAATCAGAAGGGAAAAAGTGTCGCTGGTTACAAAAGCAATGACCACTAGGCATTAAAACAAATTTTATAATCATCGACGTTGAGTAATTTTGAAGTTGACATGATATCGATCGGGATTTTGAACAAATCATTATTTACAACTTTAACTAAGTAGAGATGTGTGCAATAATCCAGCTGGGTGGGAATTTTTCCAAAATGAAAGCAGAACTCACTTAAAAAAAAAAAAAAAAAGCAATAAAAATGCACTAAAAAATGAAAAATAATTATTTTAAAATTTCTCCACGAAGATCTAGAACTAGTGACTGGAATTATTGTAGTTTGTGCTAATTAAGAAGTTTTGTCATAAAATTGGAAGGAATTAACGCAGGTATAAAGCCGATATGCGGTAAAGGAAAAGAGCGCCGACTTTAATAATTCCAGTTCGTAGACCTAGATCTTGCTGGAAAAATTTTAAAATAATTATTTTTCACTTTTTATTGCATTTTTTATTGTTTTTTTTTCTTTTTTAAGTCGATTCTATTTTTGGAAAAAAATTTTTTTCAGTGACTTCGTTTCTAGAGTTAGTGGCAATATTACTTTAAAACTAGCAGTTTTTTTATTTAAACATAATTTCAAAACTACCTCATCAATTATGAAAAAAAAAACATAGTGGGATCACCATGGGATCATCTTCTATCACTTAACAAAAATCTCATTAATATCGATGCCAAAGTTGAGAAATTATGCTGGAACAAACATTAAAAAAAAAAAAAGAACATATATATAGGGATCGAATTGATGACCTCCTTCTTTGTTTTTCGAAGTTGGTTTAAAATTCTGAAAATACTGGGGTAAGAAAAGAATTTTGGGTCTATACTTGTTCCTTGGCGATAGGTTTTAAAGAGTTGCGAAAAATGTAACGATTTTATTCGTTTTAAAACCGCATCATTTTTGAAAACAAATCTGTGTCAGAATTTTGATTCCACTCTTCGTATTGACGATGAGGCAAGAAGTGTTGATTAAATCAGCACCAATAACGGCACCAGTGGCGTGGTCAGAGCACAATTTTTAAAGGTTTTGACAAAATTTATGTCGAGCAGCAGTCTAATGGACGATTATTCTTTGAGGGAATCTGCGATAAGGTACTCGAAAAATTGGAGGCTGAGTTTGACTCCAAACCTCTCCATTTATTCGCCACTAAGTGTCATCGATGTATGATTGACCACGAATATAACAACAAAAAACGAATCTGGGAAATCCGATTTTTCTCCAGCCATAGTTAAACAGATGGATAACCCATCGTAAAATTAAAAAAAAATCGTCTTAAGAAGTAAATCTGGCAGAAATGTGATAAAAGTCACTGCAGGCTCAAATCAATTATTATTTACCCATCGACACCTTTCACAATTTAACTTAATTCTCAACCAAGTTGAGGATGTGGTACAGAAGGGCTATCAACATATTTTATTGGTAGACAGGGGGTAAATGTACCGAATATGGGGTACATAACTTTAAAATTGAACATAAATTTGAAAAATCACTTTAAATTAAAATTTATAAAGGAATCATGGTCAGTGGTCTTTGATGTTTTTGTTTGTAACGTTACAAAAATCTATGAAACCAATATTTGATTTTACATAAATTTGTTTTTCCCATGACTCAAAAAAATGACTCCACAAAAGGTGTTCCCCAAATGGGGTACTCACTTTTTTAATACGGTGTACCTGAAAATTTATGCAAAACATCAGAGTTATAAAATTATGAAAATTGATTATTCTTTCTTACAATAGGTTACAAATGCCACTTACAACATTCTGATTCCATTATTTTTGTTTTAAACATAAATAATTCATACCCTATATTAGATTAATCCTTTCGATCTTGAATTCACAGGACTGACAATATATACGTGCAAAGAAACTAAATGTTCAAATTTTCTGTTAATAATGATCATATTATTCAAAATATCAATTAGTATCGAGTACAAAAGTTATGAAAAATTGTAAAAAATTTAAGAGAATAATGGTAAAAATCAAAAGGAGAAGAAAACTCATTTTAGGCGTATTCTGTTGACTTCTTTTGTTAATATTGTTGTAATAGAACAGTTTTATTAACCATCCTCAATTTTTTTTCATCAAACTTAGTCAATAATTTAAGGAAAACAATGGCACACCGTATTTGGTGTATACTTCGACGATATTATACGACTAAACAAGTAAGGAACGATGATTTTTGGTTAGATATATCGACGCTTAATAGGCAACCACAGAGTACTTTTTGACGTACTTTGCTTCGCGTTTATGTACGCTTTCCTTGTGAATTTAAGGTATGTCTTTATGTGATGTATACCAAATTGGTGAATTCAAGCAAAACATCGAAAATACGCAGAACGTACTCTAAGGTTGTCTACTTTTTCGCTGGCATGTCTTGACATTGAAAAGTACACTGGTCTTATGGAGCTATACTGGTCCAGTACTATATGGTCAAAGGGTACATATTAACCCCATAATCGGTAAATTTACCCTACTTACATTGGTAATGATATTATTGGGCAGGGAAATTGATTATAGGTACCGACTTATCGTTAGAAGCTCCTGAAATTGAAATTGTAGTTTTATACTTACATCGTCAAAGTAAAATTTATAACCTCAAAAATTTACAGTCATAACCTTTAATCAAACTGTTTACTGGTAAAAATGGAGGGATTTTCGTTAGAGTAGGCACCTACCTCCGTACAGATAACGAAATAGAAAATTCGGTTGAATTAAGTTTATTTTGGAAACATGGAAACTTCTTACAAATAATGTTTTTTCATCGGCGAATAAAACGAATTTCAACCAAAAAGTATTTGTGTCGTTTAGGATGGTACCTATTCAAATACATACTCGGGTATAAAATTGTTTGAGAAATCACTCGAGGTACCGATTTGAGATGATCATAGGCTAGGCTATCTACCTATTTTCAAAACACTTTGATTTTTTTTTTTTTTTTTTTTTTTTTTGACTGAATCAAATGGCGAATAAAAATTGGGGGGAAAAATGTGGATACAAATTTTGAAAAAAACAGCATAAGTAGAAATTTGGCGTTTCTTTTACGTAATTGAGACTATATTTGACATTTGAAAAAAACGAATAAGTAATTTAATCGTTGTTGAGTGTTACGCGAGAAGGTATACGTAGGTAACCACCTAAATAAAAGAAAAAATACGAAGCGAACATCAAAGTTAATATAAAATCGTCTTTAAAATAAATTGAATTACCTACGAAAGAAGGTTATGTAATCTACTCTAACTTTCAGGGTGTACAATAGAAGAAAATTGTTGACGACCTTGTGGAAGTAATTAATCTGGCGAACTCTTCTAATACGTGGAATTCGTTAAAAGTATTTTATTAGTAATTTATTTCAAATAAGTGAGTTCGAAAATGATTTAGTCGCTCAACAATTTTCTTGGCAGCAGAAACTAGAACTATATAGAAAAGTACATTAATTACCAAAAATCTGACTAGATTAGTACCGAATGAAAACATTATGAAAACCTACCATTATTGGCGCTTTGTTGGTCAGCCTTATTTCATAGTGAAATCATATGACTCGAATACTATTTGGACTACCGTTTAATCATTATGTAGCCTACATGAGTAGGCCAAATACTTTTCTTTCTAAAACATCATTTTCGCAAAACCATGTTTTTAAGTAATGGGTGGAGACGCTATCTTTTGAAAAAGTATACAAGATGCTGGCGTTCCAGTCTTCCAAATGACCCAATGAAGAACAAAATCTATAAGTAAACGAGTGGGCTACGATAATAAGTTGATTTAAAATAACTAAACTCTTCGTATAATAATTTGTTTTCGATAAAAAAAACATCTGTAGCTGAAAATACGTTCAAACTGATTGATAAAATCTTCATAATTTTCCCGTCCAGGCTATATGATAATTATTATGGAAAATTTGCAAGCGCGTAGAATCATTTACATGTTTGTAAATTGCTAATGGTGGTATTGTACACATTATTGAAGTTTTTAGACAGTATAGCTTGCATGAGACTATTAAGTATTACCTACATGTATTGGTATGGCTAAACTTGAAAGATATGACGACGAACAAAAAAAAAAAAACGCATATCAAATCGAAAAACATACGTATTTAGGCATTTGACTTATTGACCAGGCCTATTACAAAAAAAAAATTAGGCTAACAGAGAAAACGTATACTTATGAAATGAATCAAGATCGAGAATTGTGGAATTTTTGCTTGATAGCCTATTCAGTTTATAAATTTTCAAAAGACATTCCTTCAATTCTTATGAGATTATCAATTGAGCGGTTGATATAAGCAAAAATTTATAAAACTGAAAGACAAATACCCCATAATTACTAAGCAAAGAAACAAAAATTATTTGGTTCGTCGAAAATGGACACATTTGTGCACAATTAAGTGACCACAATGAAACTGGTGAACCCGTCGGCGACAACTCAAATTCTGGATTTCAAAAAAAACAAAAAAAAAAACAACTATTTTTTAAATTTACAGCTCCAGCTTGTGTTTTTTTCAGCAGAATATGAGATGGCGTTAGAGCTCAGATTGTGCATTTCAGAAGTGAAGTTTTTAATCAACAATGGTTTTAGAATCGTTTGGTAACTAGCAGAAAATTAGCCTTCCTGCCTCTGTGAGAATGGAAAAATACGTAATATCCGAAACGGATTTAGGAGACTTGAAAATGTCATTCCTGTACGTTTTAGAAAGTTTTCTTCGGTTCCATGAATTCTGTTTACTTGTTAATGTGCAAAAAACCAACAACTGTTAAAAACTGTTAAAAATTTGTGATTTATTCGGTGAAGAAAGGGGTTGCTTTTTTTTATTTTTTATTTTTTATTTTTTATTTTTTTCACGTGATTTGGGATGAAGAATTACTTAACGACATGTACCACTCAGCCTACATAGTTCAGAGTGTATGAAAGTAGGTAGACTTACTTATTTGAAAAAGAAAGAAAAATACAAAATTAATTTTTTATGTGCAATCAGATTGTTCCGTACCTACCTATCATAAACAGGAATTTCATAATTTATTTTGATGTTGCAGTTAGGGTAAAGGCTTTAGTTCACTCCTCTGCATACGTTTGCCTCACTTTTCACCTAGATATGTGAAAATTAAGGGTAATGTTGTAATACCTAATACAGTTGATTGTAAGGATATATTATTATTTCCCTACATATAATTCACGTTAATATATCGCTACATCCCTTATAATCATCCACCTTCTATGTCATCATAATCTGCGCTGGTGAATACCTAACAGTTCATGGCTAAAACCTCAGTTCATACAGTATCACGCTATATTATTACCACCTCACTCACTGGACATTCCAATCTTTTTATTTCACTTATGGGATGATCCCACATGACAATCATCTCCATAACGTTTTATTATTAAGATGAGAACAATACATTTCTAATATTCTTTAAATACGAAACCATTTCTACGAACCAATTATTTCTCATGTATCAGCACATCACCTTATCTTCACTCATTTTGATTAGAGCACGCCAGTCGTAATTACCTACTTTACATTAATCCGCCTAACGATTTGAACATTGATTTCGTGCATCTTAAAATTAAACAGATCACTTCTATTACAACCATGTCGCATTAAGGGGCTCAATAGCTGAGTCCACAGTGTACACTAAATTATATTTATAATTGTTAATTTCATGTCGGATACATAAGTGCAGTAATTTTGGTCAAGTTTTTCATTAGACAACTGAATTTATTAATCAACCAAACTGCCATCAAAGTTATTCAGCATTTGTTAAGATTCACTCTGTCATTTTATTTTGAATATACATCACATGCCGCATATTATGAAATATTCATCATCTAAGTATAATTATAGGTATAAAAAAACATTAAATATTCACTTTTTTGAGGAGATAAAAATTATCACTATTTCTAACTGCCTATCTCTGTCGATGATTTCTCAAATAAATTTTATTTGAAAAAAAAAAAAAAATATTGCATTAATCTGAACGAGTAGCTCTTATTGGTGGATATGCCCAAATATACGATAATCATTTCCATTAAATCTATGAAGTGCGACACTTGTTCTGAACGAACAAAATTCCATTAGATCCGGAGTTCGACATACCGCACACCGCACATATAACCTTCTTCATACTCAGTCGGAAAAAATGATATATAATGGTCTTGCAATTTGATTCGAATGACTGCGAGGAATTATTGTCGTATAAAGAGCAACCCTAACGGATGGATAAAAGCATGTATTTTACATGAAATAATAAATTTCAATATATTATTATTTTGACTCTAGCCTTATAAATGCCTGAAATTCATCATTTCATTAGTTTCCAACGACAAACATGTCGATTTTATTAGATTGTAACAAATGAGTTTTCAGCCATTAGCAGGCAAATGTATTTTAGCTAGATATATAAACAGAAATTTTTCCTTATTTATTTTTAAATGAAACATAACTTCAGTATTCCGCATTAAAGATTATTATTTTGTGAAGTTGTTATAGGTTTTTTTGACTAAAGCGTCACAAACAAATGCAATAACTGATACTAGGTACCTATCGAAACAAATAATGGGAAAAATTAAAGATTTTGATGCTATTTTGTTTCAATATTAAAATTTACGAATATAAGAAAATAATGAATGGTATTAGGTAGATTTTCTATTCCAAGGAGCTATTGAATATTTTGGTAAAGTGAGGTTAGTGTTGGGTATTTTAGTTGGAGTGTCAAAAACTAATTCAGTAACTGTTACTACCTAACTAATAATCAACAGTGTCACAAACTAATGATTTTTATGTTTTTTATGGGTAAACATCTTAGCTCTCGGTGCCTATGGTAGGGGCTAAACAAAAATTACAATCGTCAGATTTGCGTAACTGTAACTCTTACAATTGTAACTCTCATTTGTGTGTGTTACACGACATATGGGTGCGTGGTTATGTCTTGTTGCGCACGCACACAACCACACTATTATGTTTACACGTCAATCCTTCATGTGTAATCTCCCAGCGTAACGCAAGCTTTTTTTTTTTTTTTTTTGTTTCATTGTAATCAATTACGAAAATAATGAAATTTAGTACGATATTAAATCAAAAATCTGGTTCCAAGGAGCCATGAAACAATGCTGTAACTTTGAAACTTATTTTACAGTTGAGCACCAAGATTGAAATTTCTCTTAAAGTGTCGAAAATCACCGCCTCTACCCTATTTTGTAACGCATCATAAATGGAAATTTACATATCTGATCTGGACAAAATAAAATTTAGAATTAATGAGATGACGACAACGTCTGAAGGTTGAAACTGTATATCATCCACGTCAGAAATGAAAACCTTTTTTAAATTTAATAAAACATTAAATTCAAGACGACCTTCGATATTTTTGTTTATTTATTTTTTAGTGTGATTTATCGACGAGGCAAATCGATCAAATGGAAATTGAAACGTTTGCGAAAGAGCACAATTTTATCGGTTGGACCGAAGTATCTGCCAAAGAAGGATTAATGGTTAACGATTCTATGAAGTAAGTACGTCCAGCCTAACGTATCTGCGTACAATTGGACACGATTATGGAGAATACCGACTTTCTTGTTGTTTAGTTGCAGAATGTTGGGTATCGTTAATAGGCTTGTATTCGAAAGCTTAAGGAAAATAAAAATATAGGTAGTAAAATCTTCTATCTATAATACGCGGTATACTTGATAGTCTATAAATATATTGCAAAATGGTATTGACTGAACACATAAACCCTCCCTGGTGCAGTTAATTTAGTGTTATCAATGAACTCCACTCTAAACACAATTAATAATATGGCTCAAAACATCAATTTGATGCACGATTTCATTTTCTTCTTCAATTTTCTCGACTTCTAGGAGTTCAAATTTCTTGATCATTAGCTCATTTCACTTTTTGAAGCCTTTTCTAAAATGTCATTTATGTCGAATAAGTAGCTGTCATCGGTTTTGAGACCATTACGACCAAAAGTTTGAATACTCACAATGCTTTTCATGCGTATCAGCCATCCAGCGAGATATTGCATTCGGTTGTGACGTTACGCGCCATTGCCTCATACGCTCGCAAGAAAAAAACTTGAGTAGGCCTATTGGTTCTTCGTATTTTTAATTTACACATAGTTGTTATTCTGGTAAGCGAAATTCCAAATTAACTGACAAAAAAAAAAAAAAAATGGTTTTCTGTTGGTAATCTATTTCACCTTATATCAGTAGGAAATAATTAATTATAGCTTTTTACCTATGCTGGAGAATGTCAACTTTCGAAATGGTCGATTCAATGACACATCCTCCGAAAACCGCCTCAAGCATTATAAATTTACATACCCGTATTCAAAACAAACTTTTTTTTTTTTTCGATATTCTATCAACTGAGAATTTTTTTTCTTTCACCCAGGTACTGTGTGTTTTGCAGTTACTCTACTAGCCCACGAGTAGTACCTAAATACGTAATGAATTAAAAACATCAGTTAGGTCGGTTAAATTTTCCTCCCGAAAACAAGAGACGACGTCTGATCCATTTTGAACCCTGAGCACCTATCTACCAATTTAAATTTTCTCCAGAGAAGAGAAATCGGCCAAATTCGTCAGCCTGCCTGTATCGATTTTTTTCGCCATTGCCTATTTACCATAAATTTCTAGGAGAATAACGATTAGCTGCAAATAACTGGAAAGCAATTAAGAGCAACATTACGAACTAACGGCGGCGAAATATAAGAAAATACATTAAAATCTGTACCTACAGCCCTTTTCGACGAATCTCGTTTGATTTCATTCGTGCCTAAACTCGTTTGCTGTTGCCAAACATTACGTAATTTGAATATTTTGCTCTGCTCGTAGATTTCTCGTCGATACGATGTTGATTCAAGAAAAAATCGAATTCGACGGCATAAATGGCAATGCCGAGTCATTAAAACTGAGCCAAGAGAAGAAACCGAAATCATATTGCAGTTGTTAGGTGGCCCATAAGTACTACGTTACGTAGGCTACTCATCTACCAAGTGGCGACCTACATCCCTTTTTCATTTTCAATAAAAAGCACGAAAAATTTGTAAAGTAATTATAGCGTATATTATTGCGCAGGTATGCCTGACTTAAATTACCTAAGCTCGCAGAATTTCAAAACGAAACCCCATACCTTCGTTCTGCTGCAAATTATTGTGAATTTTTTGTATTTCTGTGTATGATACCTATTTGAATATTGTATTGTTAAAATATTGTGATAAATTCGTGCCTTATAAATACGGTACGAGTACCTACTTGTCTATATACGCCATGATGTAGTTTATAATACACTCTATCACCAGTTTTCGTAAACTTTGTTGTCTTTTTTTGTTTTCGTTTGTTTTTTCGTTTTTTTCCCATGCAGTTAGATATAGCATTCATTTATACTTTTTCTGTTTAAACTATATTATCACAAAAAAAAAAAAAAAAATAATAGAAATACCTTTAGTTATATGTAGGTACTTATTTCGTTTCAATTGGCGGCTTTTAACGAATGGGTGAGTCGATAATTAACGAACCATCCAATTTATTGTAAACGAATACGATATTATCGCACCATACATATTAACTATGGGTATAGTCAAATTTACCTAGTATATTGACCTTGAAAATTGTGGGTTTTGTTGTTGTTTTTTCAGTCCTACGACGTCGATTCACCTCCGTCTGCAATACAGAAATATTTTTATTAGCGATTTACATTTTTTTATTGTTGTAAATCAGTCGAGTACATTTCCTGTAGTCCGTTAATGGATGCGAAATTCGAGGAGCCTTGGAGCCGCAAATTTGCATAATTACTTTTGTTTTTCGACCATTTCTTCTAACATTATTACAATATGAAGTGCACGCGAACTGATTTGCTACAGTATCTAATTGTATAATTATTTTCGTTGACATCTTTAATACTTAGTCCAGTAAAATGAGGATATGAAAAAAGAATTGTTGGTCTGCGTAGAAACAGTTTTACATAAGTCGAAATATGATGGGGGTTGACTTTCTCATAAACGGTAAAAATGTTTCACCCTCGTACTCTGTACTTTAAAAAGAGAGGGATCAATCATATTTATGATTACAGTTGTTTTTTTTTGTTTTTTTTTTTTTATTTTCCTCAATAGCTGCGTTAGCGATATCTAGGCTACAATAAAAATACCTTTGTAACTCCAACCAAAATATACCTATGTAAAATTTTTAAGAAATAAAAAACCATGAATAAATTTTTTTCATAACTGTCATAGTGGCTGAAATATAAGGTAGTCAAGAAAGATTATTTTCTTTAAAATCGTAATAATTTTCCTGATTTTCCTATTGGGAGGCTGAAAATGAGTACAGACATAAAAATGTTTATGAAATTTGCATGCTGAGGTTTCCGATTAATGTTAAAATCAACACACCATAATATTATTCACGTCTACACATAAAATAGGCCTACGTGGTGTTCCCAATAGTGGAAATAAACCATCAAAAGAATAATGAGAAAAACTGTAGTTTTGTTATGTAGGTACGTACATTAATTTACAGTCACCACATGATTTTTCTGATGGTTCATATTCTCCATTATAGGGGACATATGGCGATTTAGCGAAAGACTTTTATTGGGAAGGGGGAGAAAAACAAAAATTGCCGACTGAAATTTATAAAATTTCAAACAGCTAAAAAATAATTAGTATTATTTTTACAATTGCCAAAATATTAAAATTAATAAAACAAAAGTCATAAAATTCAACTATTTTCCAAATATACATGCTATTATTCAATTTTTTCAACTCTAAAAATATTTTTGGAGGAGTCTCCTCCATTCCCCTTATAGCTATGTCCATGGAGACATGTATTTATAGACGTATGAAATAATATGATGTAGGCACAGACAAAAATATGAACAGAAAATATCAATATGCTAATTGTTTTGGTCATCTTTATGTCTGTATTCTTTTATAACCATCCAATAAGAAAATAATATGTAAGTACAAATTATTATGATTTTGAAAAAAAAATCTGCTTAATCTTGTATTCCATTCCCTCGAATAGTTATAAAATAGTTATTTGTGATACATCACCTACTCCATTATGCATTGTTTTAAAATTGTCCAGTCAAATACACATAATCGTTTGCTTTATCTACAGGTACTGAAAAAATAAAAAATAAATAGCCTGTTGGTGGTATAAACCGTTTTTTCTCTAAATTAAAAGAAATATTTTTATATCAAATTATTTTTATTGTATTCGTCTCATTCATTAAAAAAAATCTAAAGAAAAATCTGAAGAAACTAAAAATAATTGAACATTTGAGTATCCCCCTCCTGATAGAAGTATACGATACGGGCGTGGAACATTCATATTCCTTATTCGGCAGACCATGTCCACCTTGTATGAAGTGTAAAACTATTTGTATCTATATTTGGTATGCCAAGATAGGCCAATTTGACAATCCCCTTACAGTCCCCACAACATCTTAAACCCGATGAAACACGCACCAAGGAATCTAGGTATTAACCACCCACACTGGATGGTTCCCACAGAATCAGCATGACCCAACCCGCACAGCCTACCAGGAATTCGTAGAACTCTAATTTAGACCATGCTAATATGTTTAAAAGATTGCAAACCTTAGCTATATACCTTGGATAACCCATATTTTGAGATGATTAATTTTCAGCCGTACCTAGGAATAACATCACCAATGGACATTGCCAATAAAAAAATTCAACCAACCATGATTATAAAATTACACAGTGTATTGAAAGTAAAACACATTATTGCATGAACGTAAAAAGAGATCATACGAAAGTGTTCCTGCGTGAATGAACAGAAAATGCTGTGTGATCAACAGTTGAAAAAAGTGAATATATAGAGGAGAGATTTAGAAATCTGTTTGTTAGTAAAAGTAGAGAAGCGGAAAGAAAAAACTAGCCATGAAATAGTTGAAATGTGAATTTTGTTACCAACCACAATCCTATAGGATGAAACCAAGGAAGTGGGATAAGGGGTTGATTGAGAGGAAAAAACGTAAAAGTAAATAGCCTATGTAATACAGGTTGCATACCTAGGCGTATTTAGGGCAGAGACTTTTAATTTTTAAATAATTTTTATTGTGATTTTATTGAAGGCCAGATACGTCATATACTCGTATTATAACCATTTCAACCCCATTTTTAACCTTATTTTACTATAGGCTCTAAAGTGGGTGTAGACTGAGAGGCGAACCAATCGAACATGTGATCGTATGCTGGCGCCCACAGAAGTTAAGCGGATTTGGTTGGAGGGTTAATTTATGAAAGTTGCGACAATCGTATAGGTATTTAATTTTCTAAAGAGGACAAAACAATCGTATCGATACGAACATCGACCAATAAAAATAATCTCTAACCAATAGACATTAATTCCTTTTCGACGAACTGATACCATTATTCGAGTATTTTGTATTTTGTGGCGACTGTTCTTCCAAGAAAATATGCTAATAAATGATGCTCCAATTAGTAACTTGCAAAATTGGATTACAATACCGACACACGGCTGTCTGTAGTACCAACATAAAACGCAAAAAGTTAGAAAGAATACGAATAAACCGAAAAATTTTTTGTAATCCTAGCTATTTAAATACTTTTCGTTAAGCTATTTATATAGCGTTTATAATTTGTTCCTTTCCTCGATGCATTGGACCATTTACTATTTCTTTTTTTTTTTATTTATAATTAGTAATTTCAGTAGAATTCGTTTAAAATAATGTAAGTACTACTAAAAATTGTTGGCATCACATCTTTAACTTCATGTCAGACCCTTTCCCCTATTTCTCTTACCTATAATTTGATTTCGTTGAATTTGCGAACTTAAAGAACCTATGATCCGTTGCACTGGAACATCGACGACAAATCCAGTTTAGAGACAAACAGGAATATAAATTGGGTACCTATTTTGATTTGTCCAAAAATAAAATAAATGTTTAGCCATAGTCTAGAAGGACTGGTGCGGAAACAAATCGATAAAACAATTCAAATTGACAATTATGTGCCAAAAAGTATCGCTTAATGGTACTTAAAATTTCTTTTAAAAAAGGGACAGGGCACGGGCACTCCTGAAATTCCTGAGTAACTCGGAGAATTGAAAATTGTTAAAAGTAAGATCAAAGGTACGAAATTGCTCAAAACAAGAAATTGAAACTGCTTTAATCCTTTCCGGTTCTGAAGAAACGTAATTTCGGGGTAATAAATTATGTGAACTCTACAAAAGAAATATGACATAATACAAAACCATTTGAAAACTGAAAATAAATTAGTTCTATCTATGATTTTGATGCAGGTAAAAATAAAAAACACTAGCGCAGCAATACTTCGTTGGAAAACCCAGTTTGCCAATTTTCATCGACAATAAGGAAAACAAATGACAAAAAATTTATAAAAAAAACAAAAAAACAAAAAAACAAAAAAACAAAATTCGGTAATGCAATGTAGAAAAGACACTCGTAACCTCTTGCGCCGTAAATAAGAAAAAGATACTTCAAGCAACACAGTCAGCTTCTTTTTCTCCTGAAATTTTTTATTTTTGTTTCACACCTTTCTTGGAAACTACTCGACCAATGGGCAAAAAATCTTATTAGATCTGATTCTAAACAAAGACTACTCTTCCTTAAAATTTCAGCTCTATTCCTTTCGTAGTTTTTTCAAAACTGTAAACACAAAATTTTCTTTAGAAATTTTTTATTTTCCAGTTTTTTCGGTAAACTACTGAGCTAATGAGGACCAAACTCCTATCAGACTGGTAATAACATGGGGAAAATCAATCGAAAAAATTTCAGTCCGACCCCTGTCGTAGTTTCTTCAAAATCTTGGAAAAACCACTTTTTCAAAAATTTTTTGTTTTCCAGTTTCATCAGAAACTACGAAACCGATAGGCACCAAACTACTCTTAGATCTGGTCCCATATGACGACTAGCCTACCTTTTGCAAAAGTTTCAGCCCTATCTCTTTTATAGTATTTTCGAAATTGTGAATCAAAAAGTTTGTTGATACATATATATATTATAAATATTATATACCTTATTTGTCAAATCCCCCATATGGATGTAGACGTGGTAAATCAATTTTCACCTTAAATTAACTTTTGAATTGGAGCAACGCGAGTCAGGCCCTATATCGCTAACTCTTGGCTAAGTCTTTTTCTAACTTTTAATTTGGAATATATCGAGTAAGGTCTTCTCTCGTTTGAAGTATTTGACCTTAGTTGTTTAGCCGGGAGATATAAAATAATTCCATCTTATTTTCTTGACTATATTTTTAAATGGTCCATGTTTATTGTTAATTCAAATCGTTTTTATTATGTAAGTAATTTAGGTAGCCTGTTTCTTTTTGGCTCATTATTTTCTCTGTGAAAATTTATTAAACAATTTAAATTTTTTGATCTTCACTTATTTTCAATCGATCGTCTTTGTTGATTAATAAACAGGATATATCATTCTGCAAGCTTATTAATGCTGGGCACAATAATCCATGTAAAAACCGATTTTTGTTAAAAAAATTCAACCTCGGCCACAGCTCAATTTCTACAATCCCATTCCTAGCCTACTGGGACTTTCCAAGCTCACAGTGTGTCAGCATCGACTGGGCTGATAAGACGCGAATCAGTCTTCAATAATTTTTTCTCCATTAGAGTTCACGTAGGTATTTTGGAAGATTTTCAAAAATTCACAAAAAATTGAATTTTTGGTATTTTTACGCAAAATTTGAACTACATGAAAAATAAGACATTTTCTCTGAATAACGGAATGTAAAATAACTGTACAGAGTTGAATAAACGACACAGAATTAGGAAAAAAGCCTTATTTCTTATAAAATTTAAATTACATAGAAAAGGCTACTTTTTTCCATATCTGTATAGGCCTATATAATTATGGGGAGTATTAAACTGCACAAAATAAAAAAGGTGTTTGAATGAAACTTCAGTGCGCGATAAATTACTTCTAACTAACTATGTATTAACATTAAATCTCATAATGACATGAACAAAAAATATTTATCAATTCTTCCACAAATAACGGCATCAAGACCACAAACGCCATAATAAAAAAAGAGCATACTTTGGGAGAGAGAGAGGCACCAGTTTGACATTTTCTCCTTTGTTGTGTGAATATGGTGAAACAATAGTCAGCCACATTGGGATCCAACATCAATTAACTGTGTGTTTTTTACTGACACTTGTTCCATTTATACGAACTGCGGATCCAAGCTTACCACAGATGCATGGCTTATAAAGTGCCAGTGCTTCAACGTGATGCATACACCTACGGTTAATACTTCACTTCCCTTTCAAAATTGCAGACGCAAATCGCACCAAAACTTCTTAAAAAGTTTGAATGTGGTAAGATGAAATGGAAGACATTTGAAGATTTCAGTAATTAGCACGTGGAAATATGGAAAATAGAAGTTCAATTCTAACCATGTAACATGCTCTTGTGTCTTCTTCTTCAAAAAAATTAAGATTTATTATTCCGTTGGTATATGAATTGGGTGTCAGAAGATGGAGGTGTCACTTGTGGCGGTGAGTGTCCTTCTAAGACAAAATGGCAAGCAGGGACAGCTATCAAAGGCAGAGAAGGCCTCCGAGTTTAATGAATACCATAAATATTATATGAGGACATCACTCATATGAGGTGAAGGGGTCCAAACTCCCAATGGCAGTTGCTGCCAGAAGGCTAGCAATGATGTAAAACAAATGGACAAATATGTTCGATCGTTATTACTTGTATGTACGTGCAGGTAATGTACGAGTACCAAACCATGACTAATCCAACAAAGACGATGATGTCACAATTCCATACACAAACTGGTCCACCATTTCTTATCCATACAAGAAATAATGTACCAACCCTTTCACACAAATGTACGTAATTACTACATATACGTGTATGTGTGCATGTAAATAAGTCCATATCTAAACCATCTGGACTGGCTCTAAAATTGCCAGTGTTTGCTTAGGTTTTGGCTTACTCGTATGTTTATACATGAAGTGGCAGAACATGCAAAATACATGTTGATTACCTTCTGGTGAGAATATCTTTTTCATGACAGGGTATTCCACATATTAATACACTTGCAGATTGCTGATTGTAAATAATTATTTGACTTTTATGACTGTGAAATAACTTGTGAGAGATATTCACACATAGAAGGTTTTTGACAGCTTTACGTGTTCTACTACTTTGTACATCAAAGTAAGGGAGAGCCAAATCCAAGGAAAACTCTGGCAATTTTGTAACCTGTTTCGAGAGTTTATATAGTGGATTTGGCATACACACATATATACACATATGTAAATTTACATATGTACATGTGTTATAGAAAGTACGTCATTTCTTATTTATTGCTATGGCAATTGATTAGAAATGACATATTACATTTGTGTACCGGTCTGAGACATCGCCAAAATCTTTATCTATTATATTGTCATTGGCCAAACGTTGTATCTTACTTGTCTGTATGTGCAAGTAAGAACATACAAACAAACAAAGTGTGTATATGACTTTGGTTGTAATGCACTTGATAAGAAATGAGGTCATGATTTTATATTTATATTAATTTTTTGGGCTAATGATTATTTTTCACGTGTAACAGGTATTTATATGTATATCTTGGTTTTTTTTCTCCTATTACACCACATTATATCGATTTCGATTTACTTTTTTTATGGTCGTAATTTTTTTTGTTATAGATAATTATGTAACTCGTTTTCGTAAATCTCTTCTTTCTTTTTTGTTGATTTAACATTTGTTTGCGGGCTGAAATATCACACCCTAAAATTATGTGTGATTTGTCTTCTTGCATCTATTTGAAGAAGAGGATTCAATCTTTCGTTTAGCTCCAATTGCATCTAAAAATTGAGAAAATTAAATTTTTGGCGAATTTTCGAAATGGTCGAAAACACATCGACTCTTACGGGAGAAAAAAGACTGATCACTTATCCCCGGATGGAGACTCTTCCATTGGACAATCTCAATACGAGGAAACCGCAAAGGAACTTAGGTGCTGACCGCGTTTGTCGTCCCACTCGACCAATGTTCGTCTCTTTAAATTATCGAACAACTCCGTTCCAGCCGATGGCCAATACCTCCCACGCACGTATTCCAATAATAGCCTGTCTTTGCATCATTTCCTCGCCAAAGCGCGTCATATTCGTCCAATAATTCCGCACACTCGTTTTTGTGTTTCTCTGATGCCCGCAACAAGGTACCCTAATTAGAACGTACGAATTTTCCAATTATATATGCTCTAATATTTTTTGGTCGACAGGTGGCTGGCGACGCGATACCTCGATAATTGTTTCATCGGAATTATTGAGCCAGAAACGAACGTTCAAACTGCGATAGGCGTGATAATTGTTTTGGGGCAGACGACACGCACCCCTCCTGGATCAACGAACTGCACACGCAGAGTGAGACAGGCAGACAGGCAGACAGAAAGCGAGGCACAGACAGTCGCAGCAAAAGCAAAGCTGCCACAATCGAAGAGGCAGCTACAGCGCCGCCCATCCAGAAGTGGAGAGCGAGAGAACTTTGGTCATCTTTTAAAAAACATAACGAAACATTAATATTATGGCACACACACATACGTTTATCCTTTTCCTTTTTCACTCTTTTTCACCTCTACTTGTCTCTCCGTTCGTGTAGCTTTGCAGCTTCTAATTTTTTTTCTTTTTTCTCTTTTTTTTTTCTTTTTTCTCCTTTTTTTTTTTTTTTTTTTTTTTTTTTTGGTAATAATACACTGATAAAATATATCGATAGCTGAATATTCAGTGACCCCGGCGTAGGTACATAAAATGCTATACGTAGGTATGTACACGACGCACACAAGCACCGATTCGTCCACTTACACACACCCACGCGCACACACACACATACACACACGCGCGCACACACACAAAGCTTCTATCCCTCTGTCATATTTTCCCGGAAGTACCGGAACAATGGACTTATTTCCGGCTGGTCAGCACCACCAAAGTGGTGCATGCGATCGAAGGCTGGAAGACTAGCCTGGATATTTTCACATCGCATCGCATCGCATCGCATCGCATCAAATCAAATCAAATCGGTAGCGAGTGCGTTTCTGTTTAATTACTCGAATGCGTTATTAGCCTAAGCATACCTATGCGGTATCATTCTGTACCCGCGGCCCAACCGTGTAATGTACAAAAAAATGGTGTGAAACGTATTCGCAGACTTTTTTCACTTTTTCGGTGTCGAAATGGACGATATACCAATACAGTATTCGCGATTCAAACTTTTCTAAATTTATGGTTTCTTTTTGGCGTTTAGTTTTCTGTGTATACTCAGTCCGCTCTATACGACATTTTATTTTATTTTTCCATTTTCTGTAAACTTTTTTCAACTTCGTTGTCATTTAGTTTTTTTTTTTTTTTGTGGTTTTTAATGCGCGTATTTGCTCGTTTTTTTATTATTACTATTATTATTATAATAATTATTATTATTATTATTATTATTATTACTTTTAAATACGTACGTACGTCACGAAGTGAGTAGGAACTGTAGGCCTATACTAAAGACTCGCGACGAGCGCTGCGGATTATGTTAAATACGCATCTGCCGTGACCGTTTTTTTCATAAGTGTAAAGTTCCTCAAGATGACAAGGAAATCTTACTTACCGAATATGGCTCAAGCAATAACCGTGTTCACTGTACTTGAAATGTTAACCGATGGTAAGCGATTTGTGTATTATACCAACCTATTCGCCATACGTAGGCCTGTAGCAAACGATCGTATACAAATTCCAGCCATCGACACAGCCAAACAATGTCAACCCTTACAAAATCAAAGGAAACTTAACCTTGCTTCGAAAAGAGACTTTCGAAACCATAACTACCCATAACGTTGTCAGAAAATACGTAGGGTAAATATACCGTTTAAGGTGTAGGTATGTACTTACCAAATATGGCGTACCATTGTTTCTCTTAAACTATTAGCGCAGTCTGCTGCAAAAAAATTCAAGGTGGTAGGTACTCTATATTACTTATATGGAGTATTCTTACAACATAGGTACCTTAGAGTTAGAATGAAATTAGCTCAAGTCGAAAAATGCCATTTTTGAGTTATTTTTATCAAAATTTTCCTCGTGCTGCTCGTAAAACACTACATATATATATATATACTATCTTATGTCAAGGTGTGAAAGAATTTGTACGTGCGAAAGTAACTAACTCCACTTTTTTTGATTAATTTATTAGGTTAAATCTATCTCAAGTCTAAGATAAGCTACTTTCGCTCTAACGTTTTCATTCAGCGCTTAGTTCAAAAGTAACGTATGTGGGACTTACAATACCTCCGGAAGATAATATTCTTTAGTACTATATCTTAAGTCTCTTAATTTGGAGGAAAATAATAGAATTTAAATTTTTTGTGAAGAATGTCTTTACTTGGTTCCTCTTATTAATATGCTAAAATTGGTTCCACATTCCATCGCAATTACTGTAAAATATCAACATTTTGAACTTTCTTTTCACACTCCTGAAAAATAGAATTTTTGGACTTTGGATAATTTCGTTCTAAGGTGACGATAATATGCACCCCATATTAGGAAAGGGTTATCTCGTTTAGGGTATACCTTAAAAATTCACGTAAAATCCAAGATTGGTTCCATAGACTTTTTAATGTTACAAACATTAACATCAAGGACCAGTGATTCTGTTTCCTCCGTAAATTTTAATTTGGATTGATTTTTCTAATTTATATACAATTTTAATATTATGTAGGCCATATTCGGTACATTTACTCGAGCTATGGCTTTGTTAGAAACTATTCATTGGTCGGTTCGCATTGTGTAACGATCATCCTAAATTCATACAAACACTCGATGTGGGTAATAATCAAGTAGACGGGGAGAATAAAAAAGCTAATTTCCAAGTACCTATTTCGAATTTTTATTCAAGTACCAGCGAGACTGGAAACAGTTTATGCTTTGTTGGTATTGTTATTCACGTTTTGCCTTCGGACATGGTCTTACACAGACGAGTCACAGTCATACTACTATTAATACGATACCCCGATATCAGTCTTGGTCTTGGTCGTGCAAATAGTGCCGAGCTAAGACCCACAATAGAGGACTAAGGACCAATAAATTTCCGTATCTCTAGTTGGAAGCATTAACAGTGAAACGGACGTTGGCTACTCTCGTCGAGATAATGACGAATCCGATTTTTCTTTCTGCAGTTCCAAGGTCTAATCAACAAGCCTACGAGAGAATCTGAAACGCCTAGAACAGCATCACTCTTTCACATCAGGTTATGCATTATAATATTATCGCAAAGGATTTGGAATTTTCAAAACTTTCGATATAATTAAAATCCAAATGTTTCGAATTATTTTGTTTTATGATCTGTTTGTATTATTTTTGTCAAGTTTTGTGTTTATTTATATTCGGCTCTATTTTGGTCACTTTACGTCACCATTTTAGCTTATATTTGTCCCGAATTTACTTCATCTGTACTCTGTAAATGTACCTTAAGTATAATTATAATATTTTGAGGCATACGATTTCTGTTTGGGTATATTTTTACGCTCTTACTGACTATGAAATTTGAATTACATGGATTTGAGTTCAGAGTACCGAAGTTACTAACAATAAGCACCAACGTCGATTTGACAGTAGGTAAACAATCGTTGTAGGCATTCGCATTGTTTTTGTGTCCCGACGTTCATCATATTATGCATTGCGTCGATAATTGCGGTGATCCGGACAGTGAAATATTTTTGGGCAAGGTGTCTACTTTTCGGGACAAAAATAATTCACTAAGAACCAAAAAATGACTTTATATTTGGACAACGAAAAATTATTTAACTGATCGAGTTACCGTACCTACCTACTTAAAGGTACTTTTTAGCTTCGTAAAGCTCCACTTTTCTTTTGCTGTACTTGTGATTAGCTTTGCTTCTATAACCAATCGCTCAGGTAAATTTCAGTTATTGCAACTTTTTCACCAAGATTTTATTAATGAATTTTGAGAGATATTAACCTAAAAATCGTCGTATATTGCTTGTTTTATATAAAAAGTTCCTTTAACAAACTTCGAGAAAGGAAATTTGATGAAATACTTTTTTTTCAAATAAAATACACTTAATTATTGTCGACACAACTTTTGGAATAATTAACAAAGAACTCGACGTAGATCAGTTATTAGATACATATAGTAGGTGTATAGGTAGCCAAGTTCAAACCGCAAACATATATTTCAAAGTATAGTAATGTGTACCTAAGTATATACAACGGTCTACCATCTGAACTTACACCATGAAGTGGCGTTTGGTTACCTATATTATTACTTCACACACACACACACACACACACACGCACACACACACACACACACACTTTAAACTTGGTAGGTACTTACCACTGTGATGCGTGTCATCATATTTAAAAAAAAATTTTAATTGCATAATTATGAAGATCTATTATCATTAAAAGGCAACCAAATCAATTATAAGAAAATATTTAAAGAAAAAGGCCGTAATAATATTTCAGTAAGTATAATTTTGGTGAAATGAGACGGCGTACCTCGATATTAAATACCAACCCATATTTTCTCATCCGTTTTGATTAGAAATATGACAAAACATTTTTAGACACCTTGACTACAGATTTTGTTGGTGAAAAATCAAAAACATACTCAGTAAATTAGTCAATATATAGGTGCTTATAGTGCATAATTAACAAATTTCCTATACATGGAGCCTCAGTGTTTCAGTTTAAATACTTGAGAAAGATACAATTAATGGAATATTATATTACAGAAGACTTGCACAAAGGTAAGCTATCTTCTGACATTTTGAATGAAAATTAGAAATTTTTTTTTTATACTTCATTACTAGTTACGAGATAATGCACTTCACCCATAATTTCATAGGTCAGATTATTGTGACAGTGCGACTTAAATCGCACTATAGGATAGATGCACCAGTTTGCAACAGTTTAAGGGAAATGTCGAGTCTGAAGTGGCATATTAATTCGGTGCAGAATGAAAGTATTTGTTGTGTTAATTCTTCATTGTCTCCACCTTAATATTTCCTTTTTAAATTTTTAATATATTGCTCTGAATATTATTTTTTTATTACTTTTATGTGAAAATACCATTTTCTCCAGTTTGCAACACTTCTGCTTTAGTTGGCAACATTTATATTCCAGTTTTCAACACAAAAATAATATGAGTAAAAAATAGGAGAAAAAATGTGTATTTTATTTCATAAATTGGTAATATCAATCAAAAATTTCAATATTCCCCTTTCATAAGATTGAGGGGACTTGATAAAGCTTTCATTGTGTGAAAATAAAGCTGATGAACATCTTCAAATTGGTACTGGAACTAGAGTGTTGCACAACTGGGGCATAAATGTTGAGAACTGGAGAAATGGTATTTTTGTATTAGAGTAATAAAACAAGAAATTTTTGTGAAATTTAATATTTTAAAAAGGAATATGAATTCAGTGATGATAATTCATGTTATCACAGTTCCAAATAATTAAAATAATTTGAATTTTTTTATTCAAACTGGTTCAAAAAGTTCTCGTTGCAAACTGGCGTCATAATTTTGCTTTCACTACACCAGTTTGCAACAGTCTGTTGCGAAATGGAAATGTTAGCATTTAATGTACAATACACTGATTCAATAATAAAATGGAAAAATGGAAACGTCCGTTTTTAATTTTAAAAGATCTGGAAAGATATTGGCATATTTAACTTATCCTTACAATTAGATATTATTATTTAAAGTTTTTGGATCGTGATGCGAAGCTAAAGTTTTTGTATTAATTTTTAAGGTCGGATTCTTCGGCCAATTTGTTTCATTCACTAATTCAGGCTAACTTTAACGAGTCTTTCAATCAAATAATCAGTTTATTATTTTCAAATGACCTTTGATATAGCATTATATCTTACTCAGTCAAATACTTATTGTGTTTTAAAAGTCTCATTATATAATACTTTACATTCGATGGTTCTTTTGATCTTCAGAGAAGGACACGTTTTGAAATAGAAAGTTTTTTCGATTAAAACTACAATGTACAGTCAATAATGTTCAAAACGAGGATTTCTTTGATACTTATTTTTGCTTGCATTCCATATTTTATTAATTAATAAATTAATTCACTCTATTGAGAATTAATTGCGTCAACCTATTGAGAGTATGCAATTCTAATATCGTCAATGCTTTTGTATTGCCTATTTAGAATATTTTGTAAAATTAATATCCTCAATAAGTGAACAGTTTTCTCAAAGACGTAGTTCACACGTCTCGTTTTTTATCAATAAAACGTCGATCATCAGTTTTTTCAAATTTTCACTCTTTAACTCAGTTTGTTCTCACATACGCATTTGAATTTTATTTCTGAAATAAATTCTCAGAATATTTAAGGAATTTTGAATGAATCAGCTGATAAGCGAAAATTAATGAAATAATGACTTTCAAAAAATACCATAATGTAGGGACATTAATATTGTCTTTAAGGTTACCAATACATTAGGTAGGTATTTATTTACTTTATATCCCGCTAGATAATTTTTTTGCACGATTTCATTAAGTTACTGCCGACCACCTTCGTGAAAATGATATCCCGAATTTTTAAGAGCCAGAAAATCGACATTCCTTTTCACAAAACACAAAGATAAAAATTAAAATTTAAGTGGGAAACATTTTTACTTCATAAACAAGCGAGATTGCAGTCATTATTTTGAATTTTCGTCGTGAGAATTTCTGATATTGAAAAAATTCAAAAATGATGTTGGTTGCATGGATTAGTAAAATAAACCGTCAAACATATCTGATGAGAAAATGTCCGTTGAAAGAACCAGCATACCAACAAGTTGATGAATTTTCGTGTATTACAATGTAAGACATCATATCGTGCAGAAAAACAAAGGGAAACGGCATTCATACGAGTACCCACAGCTTCCTAAATTTAGCAACATTGGGTATCTCTCAGTACACACCTATGATTTAAGAGAACAAAAATAGACCAATTAACCCAGAATCACATCGAACTCAATAGCCAGATATGCCTTACACTTAGTTGGTTGATGATAAAACGAAGAAAAACTCTATAATGAATAACATTTTTTTCGATATCGATATTGTTAACAAATCCATTTCTCTCTTTAGGGTTGACGATGGTACATGGCCAAACTGGTGAACCAACCCTCACCGAACCAAAAAAAAAGAAGAAACCAATAGAAAGATCAATTTACGAACGTATTGTTACTTTCTTCACGCACTGTACCCTCATATGCGCAGACTACGACTCGTAGATTAGTGGATATTTTTTGAGGGGAAAAAAAAAGAAAAGAATTAAAGGTGAATTCAATGGCCATACGAACGAATTGAGCTTCTTCCCCATTTTGATCTCTTCAAATTCACTGACAAAAGAGAAGGTCGTGAAAATTATTCTCGCAAGTATAGCTAATTTAATTTTAATTACATAAGTAACGATGTTCTACACGCTTACAAATGAAGCTTTAATTTTCATCAAAAAAAATTTACCTACTGGTTTTTTGTGCATAATTTTTTTATTTTTTCAATTTTATTTATTAACTCGGGTGAAAATTTATTTATCGGTGCAACATAAAAAACGACGATTATTTATTATTAAATGAACGTTGGTCCGGCATTCCACTAAAATGATGTGGCAGCAGGTATTTTATTCAACCTTCTTGCTAGCTCCGGGTTCCACTCATTACACTCATCGAAAAAGTTATTGACTTTTCAATAAATTTCTCATTTTTCATTCATTCTGATTCACGATGACGTTATTAACTGTTGAAGCATTATTTCTCATCAAAAATTCGCTAAAACTTTACTGGTGATGATGACTGCTAGCAATATATTAGGCATTCGTGAGTACCTACGTAGGTACTCATTATTAAAAAAAATAAATTGTAGATTATTCGACCACCGTCAGGCCAAAGCCCCTCAGTTTTCATGTGTATGTCATCTGATTAAGACCAAATTTCACTAATGTAGAACTGAAAGTGCTTGAAGGGGGCCCAGAATTCGATAAATTAATATAACGACCAAGAATTGAAAAACTTATGATAAAAATGGAACTGGGTTGGCGACATTCGAATGGTATTCCAAAAGGCAATATGAGTTGGTTAAAGTTGATGATGTTATTTAGCTTTAGAAAAAGTCTAGAAATTTTATTTTTTTATTCCTTTCGAACCTATTGGGTCTACAATACGAATAAATCTGTATTACCTTCGTTGATTTTAAATTATTCATACCTACCTGTTGTGACAGGTACCTCCGTAACATTCCAGTGTGGTGGGGGAGGCGCAGATGAATTTTTGGTCAAAAAGAGAAATTACTTTTGCGAATTATTGTGCAACGTTAACCCGAGCAAATCGATACAAATAAATCAAATGTAACAAGATACTACTTTGTATAAAAAATATGTACCTGTTTCACGATTAATTAATTAAGCTGTACGTACCAACCGAAGTAGGTAATAAGTACCTACTATGTATTACAGAGAATTATTAGTTGAATGAAGGAAGTGCGCTGAAAAGTTTCATTATAATGAGCTAGGGTTGGTGCGGTGAAAATGATATAGGTAAAGAAATTGCAGAAAAAAATGGAAGGAATTGAAGAATTTAGAATCGAAAAAAATAATTATAAAAATCAGGAAGGTAATTAAAGCGAGAGAGAGAGAGAGAGAGAGAGAGAAAGACAGAGAGACAGATTTAAAAAAAGGCGCGAGTTCCTCTGGGGTTATACTCGTGAAGGACTGATGTGTAAACATAATAATAGTGTATTGTGAGCGTGTGTATTTCGCATACACACAATCACACACCTACACATCCAGGTAACACGCACAAATGAAAGTTACAGTTGTAACAGTTACGAGTTATACAAATCTGACTATCATAATTCTCATTTAGCAATTACCATAGACCGAGTACAAAGATGATTACACATTAAATAAAAAATGGAAGTTAAATGGACGGGGAGAAATGCACATCCAGAGAAAGTCTCGACATGAAAATATATGGGTAGTTAACAACTATTGAAAAGAAAATGCGTTAAGGAATATTATGTGAAGGAGTGTGTATGATCAGTGATGCTGATATGGGGAAATTATGAGAGCGGCTAAAGACAAAATGTGAAAATCTTTTGATTCAAATTCAATTTTTATTGCAAATTTATAATTATTCGACATGAAAAAAAACATACCTAGGTACATAATATTACTAAAACTTACAAAATTACTGGGGAGCTGCCCTAAAATTAAGGCGATGTTGGCGTCTATGTGTGCGATTGAATGTATGTGTGAGTGAGATAAAATTAATAAGCAGGAAGAACAGCGAATAACCGAGAATATGGTAAAATACGTACAAAATATATTATAATTACACCTTGGAGGTCTAAACCTATCCTGAAATCAAGCAGCTTATAGATCAGTGGTCTTCCACCATTTTGTAGTCACGAGCCAAAATAAATTTTTGGAGGAGGCAGACGAACCACATGATCACCAGTTTTTAATTTGAATTTGAAAACCACGAGTGCACAAATTGAATTTCCCTAATTTTGTTTCACTTACAAATACTCTCGCAGGCCATAAAAAATCATCTGGTTGTGGCCCGTGAGTCACGGGTTTAAGACCTCATTATAGACTGCGGAAAAGAAAATCTGAGGCAAACTAAGAATAGGTCTGAACTGCATAGTCTCAACTTCAGTTTTTGAAACACCCGAGTAAACATTGGAGTTTTTATAACTTCAAATTTAACATCCCCCCCTCAGAAGTGTCGTTGAGTTGCGAGATCCCCGGACACTGGCTCTGCTACTCCAGCCCAGTTTCAACACTAATCTTCCAATGGCACTTACCTACTAATAGCGTGAACTGTGAACAAGGATACCAACCTGGGAAAGTTTGCAAAAGCTGAAATGAAATTTATTTTTATCGATGTAATGATATACTGGGTATTATTTTCTGCTCATTAATATTAATAATCATATCATATCGTCAGGCCACTTGTATTACGAGGTCTGACCAGAAAGTAATGAGACTGATTTTCTATCCGCGCTTGTGGCAACACTGCAAACCTGAAACTTTGGTCGGTTAATCTCACATCCCTCCTCTATCGATACATATGCTTGTGACCTTTGTGCGTTTGTTAGTTCTTCAGCGGCATCTGGTTGTTTAAGTATGTTTAAGTATGTATTAGTGGGGCATGTCACAAAAATGGAGCGACGTAATTTTGAACAGCGGTGTGCGATTAAATTTTGCATTAAACTTGGGGATTCCACGAAGGAAACCCACGATAAATTGGTCAGAGTGTTTGGTGATGACGCCTTGAGTCGTGCCCAGGTGTTTCGATGGCATAAAGAATTTAAAAGTGGCCGTAAGAGTGTGAATAATGTTCAACGTGTGCGCAGTCTCGTGCGTCAAGATCGGCGGCTAACCATTCGAATGATGGCTGAAGAGCTTAATTTGGAACATGATACCGTCAGATAAATTTTAACTGAGGATTTATCCATGAAAAAGCTGCGTGCAAAGATGGTTCCAAAGAACCTTTCCTCGAAGCAAAAACACCAGCGAATGTCCATTACGCAGGATTGTCTTGATCAAGTTGAAAGTGACCCAACTCTACTTGATCATGTAATTACTGGTGACGAGAGTTGGTTCTTTCAATATGACCCCGAAACTAAGCGTCAAAGTCAGCAGTGGCTGCCTCCAGGCTCATCCAGACCGAAGAAGGCGCGAATGAGCAAATCCAAAGTGAAAACGACGATGCTTTGCTGCTTTGACAGCCAATGAATCGTGCATAAAGAGTTCCTACCACCTGGCCAGACTGTTAACCAACATTTCTACCGGGAAGTACCTGATCGGCTGTGAAAAAAAGTCCTTATAGTCCGTCCAGGGATTGCCAAAACGTGGATTCTTTATCATGACAATGCTCTCTGCCATTCCGCCTTCAGTGTGGCGCAGTTTTTGACCTCTAAAAATATAGCAGTGTTGCCGAAACCCCGTATTCGCCGGATATGTCACCTTGTGACTTTTTTTTATTCCCCCGAGTGAAACAAGTCGTGAAAGGAAGGCATTTTGAGTCTGTAGAAGACATCCAAAGTTCCGTGTTGAGGATACTCCAGGAGCTTCCAGTCGAAGCCTTCCAGAAATGTTATGAAGACTGGAAAAAACGTTGGAACAAGTGTATAGCTGCAGGAGGGGACTATTTTGAAGGGGATTCTATCGATGTAGATTAATCTTTAAATATACGTGATTTCTGGACTCAGTCTCATTACTTTCTGGTCAGACCTCGTATAATCATCCACCTTGTAGAATATTTCGTTATATTCACGCGTACGCTTAACAAGAGTACAAACCTGCACCATGCACCCTCACTCTTTATTACCTACTCGATCTGTTTCACTCGTACAATACACATACACACACACACACATTGCTATTTCTTTTTGGCTTATGAATTCGAATTAATGCGTTGAAATAACTCTCATCTTTTGATCATTTTCTGGAAAGAACTGCAACTAGATAAACGCACGTAGGTATCATAATGTTGCCACTTAACCTCATCCTAAAGACTGCACGACCGTTTCAATTACCTACGTGTATCTTTGATTCTATTCATCTGCTCGATATATTCTAATAACTAAATTTCGTGTCTCCAAATTTTGGGAGGTCACTTCTCTATTATAGTAACCAGCATAATACCCACGTCAAGAAGCTCAATGGACGAGTCCACAATGTATAGGTACTTGATTTGCATTATTCGCACGGTTACAAGAAGTCAAATATAATTGTACAGTATTTTTGGCGAAGTTTCGAATTAAATGAATCGATTTCAAGCCTAAGTTGCTTTCACAATCAAATGAGTGTGAACACTTACGACGTTTTCATGACACTAATTTTTAAAGGCATAAGGAGGTAGCTGGAAACATTTGGACTCGAAATGAACGTAATATTATTCCAGTACAAAGCTAATGGTCGAGGTCATAATTTAACCAAATAACGAATTATTCAATTACGCCCAACAAAATTCTTTGCTATTCGCAACGAGAAAAGTGGTTGACTTGGGCACTAATTTAGTGGTAGGCTACCGTAAAAACATAAATGGAGGAATGACGGTTGGTATTTTTTTTGGAAACTTTGTCTAATAATAGTCAAGAACTGCCGAAGGAGATGAGGGATTTGAGAGAGCACTACCAATCACCGCATGCTTTTGCCCACGACCGGACGAAATGATACATAAATTAACGAATCAGAATCAATAATCTTCTGACTGACTCGCAGTGAAATAAATAATTGAATCTGAAACCGCAGTTATTGGTTATTTGGACGCCTCTCAGCTGAAAGGCCGGCAATAATTTATCGCCCATTTCTAGTGGACATAATACCGTAGGTCCTACCCAAATAGGATTAGCCTACTGTTTGTTTTGTGTTTTGTTTTTTGCTTTTTTTTTTTTATCTTTTTGTAGGTCAGCTATGAGGTTGAGTCTGAATTTTTGTCCAAACTTTTAGCACCGTTTCGTCGTGAACAAAAGTACTCGCCCTTGATCCGCTTTATTCAGTGAAAAGGCTGGAAAATTTATCGCTATAGTCGGTGCTTACTTAGCCACACGTAGTCCAGAATACAAATACATAGGCTGTATACATATTATATATGTATATGTATATATAATAATGTACGTGTGGAAGGCTAAAGGCTGCGCCATATAGCGCTTCACCGCATATTTATTTGATGAAAATAAAAATAAGTTAATATAAAAACGTACTCAGATGGCAACATTGTGCGCGGAAAAATAAAACGGAAATAACTAACCCCGTTTTTGTTGGTTCTTTTTTATTTTTTATTTTTTCGAATGTGCGAGTGAGTGTTGTTGTTGTTGCTGTTGTTGTCGATATAAAGATTAACATACCGCAACCAGCGGTATGTACTTCCTTTACGCGGCCAATTAAGGCTGCAATCGACGAAATATAGTCATAATTTGAATTTAATTGTGACACGTTTATTGAACAATATTTTTTATTTATTTTTTTGTATGAAAAGTGTCTCGTGACAAAGCCGACTCATCTGTCAAGTGCTAAACGAATTCTCGGAGAAATAAAATAGGGTGGGCGGACACCGAACACTGGTATCCGTTTTTGACACGGAGGTGCGAAAGGTGCGAAAATATGGTAATTAGGTTAACTGTACTTCGTGACGTCAGACTACACAGGCAAACCGCGCCTGGCGTGTAGCTGGTCGTCCAAAAATTTTATTTCCATTTTGCTATTCGCATGTCAGCAGATCGGCACTTAAATTTCTTTACGTATACTTTCGACATTCCCAGCCACGCCATTGGTTAATCTATGGTTGAAAATCAACGTAGGCAACTGATAAATTTGTAAATGTGAAATCTTTCGGATAAATTGGAGAATTTAGTCGAAGCTACTGAATCGGCTTATTCTTGGTTAAAAGTGCTGCATAACCTGTCCTCCTTCTCGTCAACACGATGATTCTCAAAATGAAAAAAAAAAGAAAAAAAAAGGAAAGGAACTGAGTGTTGCGAGAGTAATTCAATACTTTTAAATTACCTCAACAAATAAGATAATTTCTGAATATTATCTTTTATTAATATTTCACTTCAATTATTACAAACACTTTTAGAATTATACTTATTACTATTTCTTAATACTAATGAAACCTAATGTCCATAACAACTAGTATGGACCCTAACATCTCTACTCGACTGTAGGTTTAGGAATGAACATGTCTTCGAAATAAAGATATGACATCGCTTTCGTTTCCCCTGTTTCAGTCAAAAGATGGCCGACCAAAAAGGTGGCGTGACATGGAACATCCGCCAAATATGATGACACAATATTGTCAGCATATCTGGTGGTGTCTGATCGTGAGAAGCTAGGTGAAATATAGACAGCTATTATTCCGAGAATTAGGAATAATAGTTGTTTATAATTTGTTCGACACGTTTTTGTAGACGAACTGAATTGTCTGCAAAAACGGGACGGAACACTGAGCAACCGAAATCGACGATGAATTAGCAAATTTCGTGTTTTTTATTATTTTTCTTCGTGTAATCGAAAATAGGTTGGTAGGTAGGTATAATCATGAAAAATCAAATTTATTATAATGGAGTCCGATTGACTCCCTATTAAGTAACCACACACTATGTGGAGTTAGGAACGCGGAAATTTGAGTGGCACTTATCACATTCTGCTGACACCAAAAGCAAGCAGGCAAGCATACCGCACAGTCTCTGTCTTTATCTTTACATAATTATCATATAAATACTATGGGCTAAAAACTGTTGGAAACACTATCACTCCAGAACCACTGGACCGATTTGCATGACATTTTCCAAAAGAAAACCGGGTTACTCCGAGGAAGGCTTATTGCCATTAAAGAAGTTCATAGCACCCTGGGGGTCAAATTAACAATTTTTACCAACTGTGAAAACAAAAAATGGACAAAACATTTCAACTGAACCCAACGAGAATGAGTAGAGAAGAGAAATGAAAAAAAAACTTCTTTCCCTCTCTTTTCTCATCGCCTGACGACTACTAATTGATGAGGTGGATAATTATGATTATCTCTTTCTGGCTCAGTTTCGGTTTTTGAAAAAATCTACTTATTAAAATTTCCCGAGTATTCGGACCCAACGGTGGAAGTAGGTACGTTTTTCGTTTCGTGATTTTTTGAGCATTTTGGTACTTTTTTTGAAAATTATTATTTTTTTATGTACCCCCTTTTGCGCCGTGTCCATTTCCAGAGGTAATTTTAATCGAATTATTTCAAAATTTGAAACATATATTCAGATTCATCAAAGAAAGAATCTTATTGCTTTTGGTCCGGATCGGGCACGTAGTTTGTCCGGTAGGTCAGTTTATATGCATTTTGTATTAAATAACAGCGTACAGGTCGTAATTTTCAATCGATAGGCCTGAAATTTCATATACGTATATATTTAAGAAAATGGACAGTAACCATCAATTTTGGTTCCAATAAGCCTTACGGTACGTCTGATAGGGGCGATTTTGTTGCAGTTTCAGCAGATTAATGGCTCTAAAATAAGTAATTTTCGAACTATAGTCACAAAATTTGATACATATATTGATTTTAAGTATATCTAACACGATTCCAAATTTACTTCTTATTGGTATTATGGTTCATTCTCTGGAGCTGTTGAAGCTGCTAATTTTTCATGTTATCTCAATAAAAGTTGCAATACTCTTTCAATAGTCACGAAATTTGGTACAAACAGCACCTCTTATACGAAAACCAGACCTACTAATTTTGGTTTTGATTGGTCAGTTTGTTCCCAATTTGTTAGCTATTCAGTGGGATTTTCCCTCGTTTACCCTTCTGATAATGGTCCTGAAAAATTCATTTTCTAGCCTTCATCGAGAAAACCACGCATTTTAACCTAAAACGAACACCATCTCAGAAAATCATTTCCCACTCCTCACCCACCTACGTACACTACATTTGAACACGGCCAGTAGTTCCATTCTTCGAACCGTAGAATGTTTCCTGGAACGAAATTTATTTAAGATATATATCTATATATTCGTATATATAGATAAAGTAACGTACAAAACAAAGTAATTTCATACCCTGAAAACACTATCTATGTCTGACAGTAATTACCTAGAGAAATATTGTAGAAATCAGCCCTCCATTACATATATTATATACTCAAAGGTACCACTCGATGATCATTAACCTTATTTATTCGTACCATTTATCAATTTGAATGTTTTTAACTTCCTTTAAAGATGATTTTCGTAGATTCTCACCATCAGAAATGATTTTTACGAGTACGGACAACTTCTTCAATTTCTTCTTTACGTTAAATAGATACTTACTGGTTGTAAGTAGGTAGTATATGGGCCAAATGCTAGAACGATGACTCTTGAGTAATTCTTACATCTTTCTCATTATCAATATATCGTAGGTACTTTTATATGCTGTATAAGTAGAGACGTGCTCCGCACACTTTTCAGTTTTTCAGACATCACGCATTCTATAGTTTACTTATCTTATTGGTTTCAATTGCATTTGAAACCTCATTCATTTTTTTATTATAAAATTTTTCGATCAGAATTATACCTATAGTTGGTTTTGTAAAAACAAATCAAATTGTTCCAGGATTCATGCACTTACGACGTGTACCTTTGTACGTGCCATTTTTTGGGGGTAATTTAGGCCCTAAACTAATGCTATTGAAAATTTAAAGAATGAGTAAATTAAGATTTCAGTTACCTGTACGCAATGTCATTTTTATGTAGTTTTTTTTTTTTTTTGTAAATCGATATTGTATTATAAAAAATGGTGAAGATGGAATCGTTCTCCACATGCAGTCATTTTGGGTCATTCGTGGGCGTGAACATCTTGTTATGCAATACTCTTTGTCCAGGTTTTCTATTTCCTTCTACTTCTCAAGACGTCCAAATAAAATGTGCCCAAATGTTGCAATTTTGGGATTTAAAATAATAAAAACGGTTGGAAGTTGGATTTATGTGGCACCATAATTGATCTGGTGGGAGTTAATTAAGGTTGGCTCCGAGTCTATAAATTTGTTGTGAAACGGTAGGTATTTGTTCGCATAGTATAACCGTAGGTTATTTAGACCTACGAAAAAAATAGAATTCAATTAACACCCTTGCCGACTGAGTTCAAATCAAAAAAACAAAAAACCAATATTAATTTTCTTCAACAAAAAGACAAATAAAAAAAAATGTTCTTTTCGATAAAAAATTTTTAAAATTTTCAACATTTTGATCAACAATTCTTGCGAAAGAATACGAATGTCGCATCGACCAACGCATCAAATAATAAAATTAATAAAATGGGATTCCATTGAAAAGTAATTTAAATATTATTAGCTACAATGTTAAACGGAATCATGGTCGACTCCATTAAGGAAAAATAAGAGCATCTCATTTTTCCATTTGTTTCTCTCATCTACACGTGTATAGGTACCTGCGTGGGCATAATTATTTTAATTCGTTAGTGTAACATAGTATCGATTTATCGAAATAAATTACAGAAAAAATGTGAAACCTATGCCTATAGATGATATACCTATAATGTTTGAAATTAGTTCAATAATGAGCACTACGAAAGTATCTGTCTCGACTGAATTTCTTCTCATTTGAAATCTAAAAAAAAGTAATAGTTTTTTCAATAGCCTAAAAAACGTAGCCGGTGGGTACCTACCTACACCTATTCGGTTTTATTCTCTTTTTTTATTTTTCCACTGTTAAATGAGTGTTAATTAGCTAATTTCAAAACACTCATCGTACGTAGTGTAAATTAATGTTATTCGCGTTACTTTTTCATCCATTAATTTGACTGTTCTGGCCAAATACGATTTTTATCGACTTCTTACACATCGATGCGGAATTCTTGATGGGGTGTTGACTTGAAATCGATTCGACATAATAAATGGACGAACATTTTTTTCTTCAACAAACAAAAATCTAACCTTACGGTAAATTGTGCAACAATGAAGCATCCTAGAGCAATATGAAAGTATGCGAGTGAGGTTAAATAGGTATTCAATACCTGTAGATATTGTTATTTACTTACGATTGCATATGTGGTACGATGACTACACAAACAAATGAAGAGCTAAATTAAGACCAGTTATGGTCTGGGACAGCGAATTCTTGGTCCTAATTTCGGTCTTGCCTCCAAGATTTATACCGTAATTTCTTGGGATGAATAGACCTAAACTAAACTTATCCCTTTCGTATCTTCCCTCAGAAATTCCTAAGTATAGGGATAAATCACTACGGTTGACAACCTTGGCCCTAATTCAGTTTGGTATGCTGCAAGGTAAGATGAAGGGCTATCAAGGACGTAGCCCGAATTTTTTCAAGCGGAGAGGCCAAAAAAATTCGTAACTTTTGTTAGTCACTTTTGAAAATTTATAAAATTTTAGAAATTTAGAATATTATGGTACACGTGTCGCATATTTTTAGACTTTTTTCCAAATTTCAAAAATGATAAGAAAAAAAAAAACAAACAACAATATTATGAGGGAAATTACCCTCCTTGCTCCCTTGGCTACACCCTTGAGTGCTATTAAAAATTTTTATACCAGAAAATGTCGCAAAATCTAACAAATTGGGCCAAATTTAAAAGATTAAATTTTGGGAGCTGTTATCAGAACATCTAACGAATTGATGGAAAATTCATTCTTCATTTTCATTACTCCGTAATAAGAAATTATAAATAGAATAATTATTCGATATTTAAAAAAATAATTGTAATATTTTGTAACCTAAAATTAGTGCCTTCTAAATGCGTGTATTGAAAATTACTATTTTTCCGGCCTATGCCATTGGTTCAATAATCACTGTCGATTTGCCCGTTCAGATTTAGGCAGCACAAGCATATTACATAACTCAGTACCTATAGTATTATTGTTTGATGAATTTACGATATCAAGGTCAATTGCTCACCCAAATTAATATCACTCGAGAGCCTAGAAAGACACATTCTTTAGCAGTTAGACCACAGCTGACTTATTCTTCTTTTTGCTTTTTTTGGTTTGCACGAGTATGAAATTGCGCATTTCTAATTGAATGCACGTCGATACACCAAAAGTTATAAATGAACAATGTAGACCAATGAAGTGACATCGATACGAACGGGAAATAATTTTCACTAACCCCAATTAACGATTCGCGTATATCCTCGTTCATTAGTCGTAGGGTAATGGCCGATTTTAGTAATTGTCAAAAATTCGTGAGCAAAGAAAATTTTTTTAGCCACGTTGCCTGCTTTTTTTAATTTATTTATTCGAAAATTATATTTTTGCATTTTTAATTTTGCATACTAATTTCCTGCATCTATTAGGTTCGTCATTGAATTTTTTCTGCGATGGTAGGGCATACTGTCAATGCTAAATGATCAGAGAAACAGATTGAACATTTTTTGCTGAATAATATTCGATTATTTGGATTTGATAGTCGTACTGATCGATATAACGGATTAAAATTTATCCTTTTGGATAAAATAATGTTACTAACATGTTAGAAGGTAGATTTAAACTTGGTTTCATCATTTAGCTCACACTAATGTAGCTACCGACTACCATACCAAATCTAACGAATGATTCGAAATGAGAGAAAGAATTTGGAACAGATTTTTACATACTTTCACCGAAGGTAAGTAAAAATGTTGACTGACTCATTTTTATTCCGAGTATTTTGTTAAATTTTAGGCTGCTTACAAAGCTATTAAATTTATAAAATAAAAATAAGAAAGCACATTGAAATGTCTGTAACCAGGAGTTATTGTTGATTTGATTGTGGGAACTTATCTTTTAGACAAAAACCGATTTTCTATTTCATCCTTCAGATCCTCCCGTCTTCTGTGCATTTATATAAAACAAATAAATTATCTTTCTTTTTTTTTTTTTGGGGGGGGGAGGGGCTCATAGATAATTAGACAAGGACTTAGGCATATAGCTGGAACATGAGGAGGGTCCATACTTTATGTCTCTTCTGACACCCTTCCTTCTACCTCAATATTACCTTCACCAATAACCAAATACCATCCGTGTTTGTCATGCTGTTTTATTATCAGACCTAAAGGGGATCCAGACCCCCAGGGCCCTCCTTATATCCGCCATTTTATTTTTTCTGTTTTAAAACGAAATAAAATTTTTGATCGTACAGTAATAAAAGCTTCTAGTTCTGGTATAGAAAATTTATTTTATTCTTGGCGGGAAATAAAAAAAATTGACTCAAAAATTAGATGAGAAAAACGGTCGGTACTTCGATAAGTTAATTGGAGCAAGAATTTTTTTTATTTCCATAAAATCAGCGTTATAAAAATAAATTAATGGTCTTTCTTTCGATCATAAAACAAAATTTCAACTAAAACTAAAAGATTTACTAGAATGTCATGGATGAGCCATATAAGAGATTATTAAATCACAAAAGTATTGTTGGTGACTATAAAAAACAAATTCATGGCCTAACGGTGTTCCACATTCATGTTCTATCGTACGTTTTTATGGTACTAATCATCTGTGATGTTTTACATCTACCAATATACCTTTATCATATCAGGGTTGGGTACGAATCACCGTCGGGAAAAATTATTCGAATCACGAATCATAAATCACCGATACAAAAATAATTTGATCGATGAATCACGAATGGTTGGGCAGGTACCTAAGTACCAATTTGTTTTTTAAAATAATTTGATTACGAATGCCAGATTCCAAATTATTACTCGCGACCAAATCATCGATGAATTATTTTCATCTTGATTCTAGTATTTACTCTAAAGTTACCAGTCGAAACTTCGAACATAGATAAGTTACTTACCCTTCGTCGTCAAATCTAACGAATCGTTAATTCCCTTCCAGTGGGGAAGTTTTGATTTGAATCACGAATCACTTTCAAACAATTAGATCGGAAGTTACGAATCAATAGGTAGGTTAAATTATGGTTCGCGTTTTGTGATTTCAACCAAAAACGAACGAATCAGATAAAATCCCTATCATCGTTTTAGCTTTGAACCATTTTCGTCATTCTCTCGATTTTTCATCTTTCTCCTCTCTCCCTGAACGATTTGTCAACTTTAATGTTTCTTTTCAATAGTTTTTCAATGTAATATTTCATAGATATACATAAATTGGAGTAGAACATAGGGAATAGGTCAGTTATAGGCTGAAAATAATATTCTATGTTCGTCTTTAGGGCAAAATTATTTGGAAAAATTATACACAAAATTTTCGGTGGGTAACTTGAAATTTGAAAAAAAAAAAAATCAAAACATTCGCTAAATTATTTCGTGAATTAACTTAATTGGTTGCTGGGTAGGATACCTAAGGCAAATCAGTTGAACATTATATACCTACGAATAAGAAAAAAGAAGAATGAAGTTGTTCGAATTGTAATCGTGACTAAAAATCGTGAAATTTTGCACGTTGTAATTTACGTAGTAAGTATATTACAGTAAAAGCACTGATTGGCAGGCCTATGTAGTGTTTTAAAATTCGATGTACGAAGGTTAATCTACTTGGTTAAAGTAATCTTTACCTACTTGGAATATTTCCAAGCAACCGCAATTGCCATCAGCCATCGAATAGAAACGGAAATTATTTCGCAAGATTTCTCTCGTTTATAACGTCCGAAAAAAATTAAATCGTCGTTTTATCCTTTTAATGAAGGCATAACAAGCCTATGCAGTAGGCCTACAAGTATAATACATTGACACGAAGGTCTTTTACCTCTGTTCACGGGTTGACGATCACTAACCGTCCTCCAGATTTCATGTCTGACAAACGCTCCGAATAATAATGAATTCTTTCCTTCCCCTTCAACCCTTTACCAATCTTTTTTTTTTAAATATATTTTTTCATTCGCCTACTTGCGATTTATGTCGCAACCATATTTATTCCGATTCTTTGTTGGAATTTTTCGTTCCCTTTCCCTAGAACTTTTCCTCGATTCGCAGACAACGGATACGTGGAACGTCACACAATTTATTACAAAAAAAAAAAAATATATATATATATATACAGGGTGTCTCGTCAAGTAATACCAATATTTTGAAAATCTGTTACTTACCAAAATAAATTAAAATATTTATTTGTAGACATGTCCAAACTTAACTTTACCCGTAGACTACATCGCATCTACCTATAAAAATAATAATTATTATTACTAGGTACCGTGTAACCAATTCTACTATGCAACAATAATTCACAGCCTACGTAAACCAAAAAATGTGTCCAAATTATCAATGAATCAGGTGCACAATGAAGAGAAAAAGATGTAGAGTAGACATAAATTGAAATATACACGTAGTCAATTATGTCTATGAAACTGATCACGTAATAATCATTACAGACAAGTGACTTTTATATATATTATTATTATCATTATTATTTTTATTAATTGCGGGAACTGTCATACCTTGCCCTATATAAAATACACTTGCCAGTTATAGCCAGTGGTGAGATGGCCATGTGGTTAAGTTCACCACTTTTAGCTGGAAAATACGTAGGTCCCAAGGTTGATTCTCTGAACTGAAAAAACTTACATCTAGTAACCCCGATGTATGCTGTGTGTTGGACACGCACGCACCCTAGTGGTTCATGGTGGAACTCACAATTCCCCTTCCTAACTTGAGTTGTTGATAAATGGCACCCTATATAGTGGAAATAGAACCTATATACTTAGGTAGTGTAAGTCTATGTACATAGTATAAGAGGCATTTCTGGCTCCATCCAATCACCCACAGCATTTAATGTCTTTCAACTCATGTTGAGTCTATCTAGGGGGAGAGTTTGTGGAACTGCCATTCCTTGCTCTAAATAAAATACATTCACCAGTTATAGCTGGTGGTGAAATGGCCATACAGTCAAGTTCACCGTTTTTTTCTGGAAAATACGCAAGTCCCAGGTTTGATTCCCCAAACTGACAATACCTACATTATTATTATTATTATTATTGTTATTATTATTATTATTATTATTATTATTATTATTATTATTATTATTATTATTATTATTATTATATAAATTTCTCTACTACCCCAAAAAGCATTAAATTATGGATACTTATTTTTTTGTCCCTTGCCCACCTGTGATCGTCATCAGGGTGACCTTCAAATCCTTCAACATCATTTTTAAAATGTGACATCCCTAACAAGCAACAAATATCATTTCATACACAGTAGGGAAGAGTGGTACGCAGTAGTCCATAGTACACAGCTGAACTACTTCAATAAAAGGGGGAATTTTTTTGTTCAGAACACCACTAATAATGATTTAATACGTCATTATCACATTATCTATGCCCCAAGCTAAAATCATTTTAGAAAACGTGCATTTTTTCTATGTTATCAGTGATTTATTGTTTTCGTACGTCTAAGTAATTTTTCAATCATTTTTCAGTTCATATATCTCGACTTTAGGAAAAAAGTTTCAGAAGGCAAGTCATTAGATTATAATCATTTTCAGTTACTATATATTTCTTCTGTGTACATGCAAAATTTCAGCCCAAAATAATGATATAGAGAACCCATTCTGACAGTAGACTTTATAGAAAGTACTAGACATCGATCAAAAATCGATCCCAAAAAAGGTGGATCAATTAAAGCCAAAAAAATCGATCTCTTTGCTCTTTTCGACCTTTTTAAAAAATTTATCTGATCATGATAGATCAAAATTTTATGACAGGATCGACTTTTCCAACTTTTTTCTCTAGTTTTCAAATTTTAATTAAATATTTAACAGTTAATGTTACTCATGGCTGTTATACCTCATTATATAACAAAATACGAGCAGATTCGGTGATCGATCAACAGAAAGATCGATTTTTTTTTCGATCTTCGATCATAATCAATCAAAAAAAAATTTTGAACAATTGATCATGACCAATCAATTTTTTTCCCAATGAACGAGATCTCTAGAAAATACTCATATTGGTATCCGGTGGAATGCCGAATATAGTACAGAGTGGAACACTAATTTTTTGGCATTTTGAAGGTTTTATGGAAATATTAAGGTGAATTCTAATTCAAATATTTATTTTAATAGGTATAATTTCACATAAAGTTTTAAATTTTATTCAAATATTTTTTTGATAGTTCATGAATTTGGCAATTCTATCAACTTACATGGAAACATTTTGGTTCTTAAATTTTATTGAAGATCTGTAAAAAATAGAAATCCATCGAGTACCTACTCCTAATTATGTTTCTCAGTTACAGCATATTTTTTATCGAATTTGTACAATTTATGTTCGTCTTCCCCATGCTATCCCACGTAGTACACAGTGAAACAATTTATGACTTTTCTTCCATAATGTCTCTCCAATTGTTAACTAATCCATTTTGGATGTCAAGCTGCTTGATAGATGTAGAAAGATGAGCTCTTTGCGACAATGTAATATTTTAAATTTCGATAAAATAAAACTTTGGGAAGCTAAAGCCAAAAAATCAAAAAATATCCCACTGTGTACCAGCCTCCCTTCACACTAAATAATGAATGGCCATCGAGGAATCTTTTAGATGAATTCAAAATGTCTTTTGAATGAAATAGTCGTAATATTCGAATAGAGAGGACATATTACTGACACGTGGCAGTATCCAAGTGCTGGCAATCCCACAACTTTCTGAATGCACAATATACAGATTGGAGGATTATTGGTATCCTCAAGCTGGATGAGGCACTTTGTACGTACGAATTATTCCGACGATAGTATTGTTCTGAAGATGAGGTTGAAAATCATAGTCATGGGGTACATCTCTCCAATTTGGTTGCTTTACCTACTTTTTCGTTCGATTTGCGAGTTACACGGTTGTTACACGATTTAGTGCAATTCACAATCGCATAATCTTCCGTATAGGTAATATTATTATTGGCCTTCGATTGAGTATTTTTTGTCTTAAATCTTCTTTTCCTTTCTTTTTTTCACCAGCTTACTACGTAATTTGGTCGTCGATAAACGTGTAAAAAATTAGCTGTAGGTACTTATAAAATTTACGATGAAGGTAGCAACTTGTTATCTTTAAATAAGCCGAAAAATATGCGTGCGTGCAGACGATTTTCTTCAAAACCAATGTAATTGAGTTTCGAATACACGAATAATTTGTCGACGTCGACACCGCATAATTATGTTGCCAGTTTTTTCACACCCTTCCTACAGGTACCTACCTATTATTTTCCGGAAGAGATGGCAATCTTCTGGTTGGCTAATTAAAGCCAAAACTTACGAATATGAGGGGAAGTTATTAAAAATCAAATAAATTGCAATCCATAAGCCTATCGTAGTTTATTATCACTCGTACGAATGATACCGGCAGTCTATTATACATGCATAATAATATGCATTATGGCTTTTATTGTATTTTTTTTTTTTTTTTTTATTCCCATACTGAGAGTTAGCCTGGCTTTCTCTTGGAGGCAGCATCCATGTGTGATAGAAGGTGGTCAGAACTGATATACGGAACCTGCTACGGGGCTACCTACTGCATATCTAGGTATATGATACGTTACTGAAGGTTTTTTTAGCCAAGCTGGTTTCTGTTTCTCGTCAGATTGAGAGTGAACCTTATGAACGATTTCAATGGCAGAATGTATTTTTACAAATGAAAAACATTTATTTGCCTTCCACCTGCCATTCCGAATTTTGTAAGTTTCTTTTGGCACAGGCAGGAAACTGGTAATAAGAAAAATCGATTTTTCATAACAACGGCAAGATCGAGTCCACGACGGACCACTTACAGTTACAAAGATCAAATCGTGATCAATAATAAACTACCAATATCTCAAAACTATTCACGAGCGAAATTATTATTATTTTGGCCTGGCAATTTATGCAAAATCAAGACTAAATTCAAAGCCAAGGCTGGACTGGGTGATACTGATATGCGATCAAACGTAAAAATAAAGAAAAATGAAAAACAAACTGTAAAGGGTTGGCATTCCCGGTTCTTGAATTAATGATTGGCCATATTTAGTGTTGGTTTTGTTGTTTTCCTTCGTTTTAATTTATTTGGTTAGCCTAGATATGAAGGTACTTGTAGTAGGTCGAGATTTTTCAATATTTTTGGAGTACACGAATGTTAAGTTTAATTATTTAGCTTTTAAATTAGTTCATAATAAGAATTTTGTAAGAAATACCACCACAACTGCGACGAAAACTCGACTAAGTAAAACCAAAAACAAGACAAACGCTTCCTTCATCTTGCTTTTACTCATCCATTTCTGGTTATTTTGGACGAACGTAAAAGTTGAAAGGTTTTTCCATTGATTCAACGATGTCAAAGAGGAATTTATAACGTAATGCACGAATTGTAACAATAATACGACACGATCGTTCTATTTGTTTTATTGATCTAAAACGATAGCACTTGCAGCAATGAGAACGCATTTCGCAAATATTTTTGACGCTAAATCTTAAACAATTCTGAACGATCTTAATACACTGAATTTCATTCGAATTTATTGAAAATGTTGACAATTATAAGAGTATAAATTAGGTAAGGTGACTAATGTATGGTAGCCTCTGAAGAATTCTTGAAGAGCAGAAAAAAATTAAAAACTTAACTTGACAAAATAACTGCACATATCAGGTATGCCAGGTGTATAGAATTCCCATAGTGGTTATAAGAAAACATGCGTTTTGCATTGGAAAAACCCAAAATTACTAACATTCTGATACATTCAATAGACTTCAAGAAAGTGCCTACTTGACCTTTGGTTATTACCAATTGATATATAGTGCAGACTCACAAGATTAAGTCCCATAACGTTAGTTGGTTACTGGAGAAGTGATCATTCAGTAAATTTGGATCAACAAAATTAACCACGAATTTGCAAGTGGATGAATACAATTAAGGAATGTGGAGTGGGGTGATCAAGAACGACAACAAGATTTGAATACAGTCGAGTCGCGATAATTCGAACTTCGATAATACGAAAACTTGGATAATTCGAAGCGATTTTCGTTTCCTTGTGCACTGCCATAAGGTCCCTAAATAAAAAAAACTTCGTTAATTCAAACCTGCAGCCTCTATAATTCGAAGTATTCCAGAATAAAAAAGACCTCTATAATTCGAATTATCTCATTCGTCAGGCTCTATAATTTAAATATTTAGTACATCAGCGTCTATTACATGTGTAGGAGGTACATACGTTAATTTTTTCGGTTTCATTCAACATTATATTTTTTAGCGCCCTTCGCAATTTGAATTTTTTTTTTTTTTCATCTCAAACTATAACCTCTATAATTCGAACTTCCATAATTCGAAAGCCTCGATAATTCGAAGAAATTGTTGTCTCTCTTCAGCTTCGAATTATCGCGACTCGACTGTAGTTTCTTCCAGAACATTATCCATATGTGAACGTTGATTTTTACGAACATATGTCAGCTTAATGTTAAAACATTGGCGCGTGTGTTAGAGTGTGGGTGGGTGCCAAGGAATTCGAAAGACAATGATACTGTGGGTGTGAGACGAACATGATAACATTCTTAAGTACCATCAAGATTATAACTTCAAGAATGTATTATACGCGATGGATGATAATTATACCGGGTGTAATGAATTACCTATTGCAACAAATTACAGCGAATGTAAATTAATGTTCGTTATTAGAATATCCGTGGAGTTACGAAGCAAAGATCCCCTCACAAAATCTCGTAATAAATTTACTCGGTAACCTCTTTTTGACGTGTAAACACCTTACCACTTGGTCAACGCTGCAGTAGGCGCTAAAACAAGAATAATTAAGATCGTAACTCGTCTTACCAGTTACAATAATATTATTGTAATTGTTGGTACGTAGGTGCGCAGCAGGTATAATAAGTAAACCTATTTATCCACTTCGGAAGTAAACGCCATTCGAAATAATAAAAATAACTGTAGCCTTTCAATTTTTCGACCCCGTCCCTCGAATCACTCTTTTCGAAGCAACGGTTACCGGTTTTTTCTCCCAGCGTTGCCCACCGATCGGAAAAGATAGATTTTTCTTTCACCGAAATCGTATTCTGTTTACAGCCCAGACCACATGTAACCAAGGTCTTGGAAGAGTTGTGTACGAAAGACTGCCAGATCATCAGCTGCAAGCCTATGACGACGACGTTGTAAGTTATACCGAGCTGATTCGGTAGCGTTATCGTAGCCACGTACAAACGACATTATGCTTGGGCAGAGTTGGAATTTAATTTTCTTTCGCAGGTTCGCGACACGGCGCCACCCTTTCGGGTGCTCGAAAAATGCGAAGAACTGTGTTTAAGGGATCGGACGGCGACGAACAACCTGGTCAGGACGTGTACGTCGTTCGACTTCCAGCCTGGAAGTCGAATATCGTCGTTCAGTGGGGTCGTCGAATATGAAGAGTCGACGTGTTACTTGACGCGAGAGCAGGCGCAACCCGACGGCATCGGAGTGTTAGTCCTTGTCCCGAATAGCGTCCACTACAATGAGGTGTGCCTGTCATGTGAGTACCCACCTGCCGCAGGTGCCTTCGTTTTATGTAACCGCAGAATGCGGTAGTGTATCTCGTCGTTGAAAATCTGCTATTATACGGTGCATGGCAATCATACTCGTCTGCATTTCGCAGCTAGTCGTATCGAAAGGGAATGCCCTGCTCGCCATTACGTTTTCGAAAGGCACGCCCGCAAGAAACTGAAACTGCCAGTAACCGACATTAAAGAAGTTGTCGCTGCCAATCGCACAGACTGTGAAGATCGGTACGTAATGATTACGCTTCCATTTCGTTGACAAATTATTTTTATCGTCCCGCCGGTGCCACTGCGCCGGCAAACCACTCGTCATTTTCTGCGCAGTCCATCCTACGATTGGAATTTGCGTCGACCAAAAGCCACGAATACCATCGCAATAATACGCCGGCCTTGTGTGGTATGTGACCCTGGGTGGCACAATCCAGCCCAATACAAAACCTAACATAGTTTCCCATAATTAAAAAACACACTCAATTGAGTGTTCCGAGAGCGTCTCCACCAACAGAATTCGGCGAAGATGCGAGTTAAGGGCCCAAGACCTGCTCAGCTAGCCAGGTGATCATTTGAACCGCTTTATACCATGCAACAGGGAAAAAAAAAAGGTGAATCAAAAATTAATTAATTACCTCGTAGCTGATTTTCCAAGGCGTCTTTTTTGAAAAGAGCAGCCTGAATTGACCTCAATTAGTTGCCTCGAGCGGGTCCGATGCCCGCGAATATAAATTAAACCATTATAAAAAAATAAAAATTGTAATAAAAATTTAAAGTTTTACAAAAAATGCAGACAAAAAATATTCCACCCACAATGGTCGACGACAAAACAAAGGATGAATCGTACATAAAATGCATAGTGTTACAAAGTATCAGAAGAAAAAATATAATTTAGAAAAAAAAGGCAGGGGAATTTCCGACAACCTCGGTTGTATTATATTATTACCACTAATAAAAGTAAGATGGTGGTAATAAAAGATAGAAAAATTGAAAAAGAGGGAAAAACCGTTTAGGCTATGTAGCTAGGCTAAGAGTTTATTAGCCTAGCTGAAGACACTCACGGCGTTTTAAAGTGCGTGTGTTTTATTTCAATATTATTTAATTTTATTATTGGGGAAAATAGACGAAAAATTTTGATTTTGATTTTTTAGGGGATGGTCGCATCCTTCACCTGAGCAACTAATTGTCGCTAAATAGGCCAGGTATTTGGAATTTTGTTGGCCCAGAAGCAACACTATCAATAATGAAATAAGTTTGCGCCGGGGCTTGTGACCAAAAAAACGTTTTTCTAGTTACTGGTAACTGGAAACCAGTGCACAGGTATATTGGTCACTGGTTACTGTAATTATCGGTTAAAAATGTAATTTTTTGGCTAATGGTGGAGGATGTGCGTCATATATGGGGTAGCTACCTAATACGGGGTACCTCAATAACGGTGAAATTACGACGTGCAAACATCTGGAAAAATGTGGATGTCATATTTGGTAGCATCGGAAAACACCCAATATAATATTTTTTTAGAATGTCGGTGCTACAAAGCCAAAAAAACAGAATGTGTTATCGCAATTTATGTTTTAAGAAAGTGTAGTTTTTGATGAGTTGAAAAAGTTCGCTATAATTTAAATTGAGAAATTGAATTCATTTAGGACAATTGGAAATATCCTCAAAAGTAAGTTCACGCTTTATTAATTAAATTTGAAATATTTTTTATATTTTTTCCGAATTTCTCTTTGAAAACGAGTTGCACCTAATGTGGGGTAGAGTAAATGGAAGTCAGGTTTCACGAGAGAGGAAAACCTTAGTTGCATTTACCGTTGTTCTCTTTTTAAATTCGATAAAGCTGGAGAAGGGTCGATGCAATGCCTAGGTTACCACGAATGGACGCATATTCAATGTGCTGGCTTAGACATATATGATTTTAGATGTGATTTATGTTTTGAACATTAGTATTAAACTATTAAATAGGATGTTTTTTTAATAATTATGACAAATTTTCACAGGAAAACTGAAATTAATATACGAATTTTCAGGTTTTTCTCAATATGGGGTACCCTATATCAGGGTAAATAGTCCTATTATGGGGTACCCTATATAAAGAATATGAGAACCCCATATTAGATTTACTTTTTCCCAATGTTCCAGTTTGACAAATTCATTTTGCAGTTGAAAATATTTTTCAATTTTTTAGGAAATTTCTCACTTATGTACCCCATATGTGGTGCATTTTCTCTAATTAGTTGTTACTGGTTATCGTTTGAGACAACATTCTTGGTTAAAGGAATAAAATTAATTTTCTCCCGATCAAGTCATCAATACCTACTAACTTAGTTGATAATTTTCCAGCATATAATTTATAATTTTTGAAAAAACAATAAAAACCAATTCTTTCTGGTTATTTTTCCGGTTAATGGTTTTAAAATTTTATGGAAAATGGTTATTGGATTCTGGTTAAAAACGTAACATATTTTTATTTTGGTTATTGGTTCTCAAATCAGTGTTGCCAATTATTTGTTTAGATTTTTAGCGGTTACTGTTCTGATTATGGATTTGGTTACATGGTCAAGTTTTGACGTTGAAGATTCAAACGTTAATTATAATATGACCATAAGATGACTTTTCTTAACTTTGTAGGTGTAAGGAAATAAACGGTCAATAAGCAGTGGTGAGAATTATCGATACTTGGTAGATATATGCAGTTTTCCGTAGAATGTTTCTTTCTTCTTATAAAATTCTTCAATTTTAACATGAAACTTTTCAATTTTTACAGAAAATTTTTCATTTTTCATAAAATATTTCATTTTTTTTCCCTACATTTTTCATATGAAAACAACAGATAATTCAAGATTTTCTATCGATATTTTTGATGTGTAATTATCGATAATTATTGATAGTATCCCATTACCGTCAATAAGTTGGCTACTTTTGATTTTGTACGCCGAAAGGACTCTAATAGTCAGTAAGTAGGATATTTTTGAATTTGAAAGACGAAATTACTATTAGCCAGTAACCAGGTTATTTTTAATCCTCGAGGTCTACACAATTGACGATCAGTGATTCGGCTTTATTCTATCCTGAAGGCCTAAAACGTTATATCTTCCAGTAAGCAAGTCACTAACTTATTTACTAGTCTGTAATTACGGTATTTTTAATTTTGTAAGCTTAAGCAACAGCCTGGTAGTAAGTACGTAAGTATAATATTCTTGAATTTTAAACTAAGGTATTGTCAATTTTGAAGTTCTAAACAATGACCTGTCAGCGAGTGGGCTATTCTTTATTGCTAAATTTAGGCATAATTAATAAAAAAAGGTGGTTTTTGTACAATTATTTATTTTAGCCCCCGCCACTGAGTTAACATCAAAAAATCATTCGATGGGAGACAGGATTGAAATTGACGACTTGTATAGTCGAACAGAGTCTGCGTAAGGATACAATAATGATCGACATACCTTCCCCGTCGTTAATAAAGTTGGGTCTTCGATACGGAGCTTTTTTGCTTTACCATAGTCAATGTTCAAGCTCACGCAACCATAATGACGCAGTAATCGAGAAACAAGTCAATACCTAAGCAAATGAGATAAATATAAACCTATAGTTTAATTATTTCGTTGACAAAAAAATACGCTCTCGTCTACTTTACTTCACCTGTCAATTTCTTTTCGTTTTAGATGTTTAAATGAATTTACATTCGTTTGTCGTTCTGCCACTTACGACATGACAGCTCGAACCTGCTGGCTGAGTCGTTTCACTCGACGATCACATCCCGAATTACTGGAGGACGATGCCAATTCCGAATACCTGGAAAATACCTGTTTGAATGGTAAGTGTTTGCATACGCAGCCTCTACCCTCTACCCGGGTCGGATTTAGGCTGAAGTGAAGCTGACAACCGTCCTTTGAAGCGTAATTTTAAAAGGGCGGAAATTCTTTCTAGAAAAAAAAAAAAGAAAACACGAAAAACAATGACAAACGCAAGTATTGCAGACATATAAGGAACCCTCAATTGGCATAACAGCTTTTTTCAGTTTTCAAATACTTGTAGCGTAGGAAAGAAAAAAAAGAGCGAGTTCGAATGGGGACTCATGAAGGATTGCTGTGTAAACATAACAGTGTGGTTGTGAGCATGCGCAACTCGCGCGCACACAACCACACACCTACATACCAACAGTTGCAATATTGTAAGACGTACGAGTTACGATTGTAATATTCATTTTGGCCCCTACCAAAGAACTAGACTGAGCGCTAAGATGTTTAGGCCACACATCAATAACACAATTGTTAGTACTTTTGTCGTTGAAACGACACAAATGAGGGAGTACACTGTAGAATTGAATTCAGCGCAGTGTTTTCGCTGCCCAAAAATGCAGAAAATAAATTAAAAGGGAAGAGGGGGATAAAAACTGTGTTTGAAGATACGGATCCGACCCTCGACTCCATACTTGTAGGCTATTTAATATCATGCCTGAATTCCGAATTTGTATTGTAGCCGAAAGACGATGTGATGGACCAATAATTTTCGTGAAAGAGGACAACAGTCGCCTTGGAGGTCCCTTCGAAGTAGATATTTATGCCAACATCTCGTTAATGGAATGTCAAGCTCAGTGCTTGAAAGCGGAAAAGTTTGTTCTATTTTGACATAGTATTATAGGCGACGTTACACCGAATTATAGCCAAAAGGTTTCGCGTATGCTTATAAAATTATTACATTTACAGATATTTCTGTCGAGCAGTCGAATACGATGAGCAGCTGAAAAGGTGTATTATATTCGAAGAGGATTCGGTATCGCAAAAAGACGACGTCAAACTCAGCAACAGTCCATCCCATGATTTGTACGACCTTGTATGTTTGGATAATGGTGAGACAATTTTAAATCATAAAAATAATTACCACCCATCGAAAAACGCTACACCAAATGTTTTGTCTACCCATATTACTCGCTCCCCAATCTCCCCTTTATCCTTACAAAACCACTTCGTTTCCTTCGCTCACCTGTTGATGTCACCAACCGCTACGCTCAGTTCGCAATGGCTTGCCACTAAAACCTATTTTTTGCAACAAGTGTACGAAATACTATACTTTCTAAGCACATAAGGAGAGATAAAAGTGGCCAATTACAGAACTCTTACTTGTCTCACTCCTTCACTTCTTTTTCTCACTCCTCAATTATTTTTCTTATACTTTAATTTTTTATTTCACCCTTGATTGCTTCTACAATTTCTCCACACCTTTAAATGTCTCATTTTATTTTATTTAACTAAATTTATTTTTTTCTTCCTCCAAAATTATCTCTGTCATAATAGGAATAGGGTTTATTTCCGCTGGCTCAAATACAGAATTCCTTACACTCGTTGCAATAAATATTGAACGCAACTCGGTCGGAGTGAATAACTCATAAACTCGTGGAGTTACTGCACTCGTTGAGAAATTTCTCCCTTTCCCCCCTCGTTGCGTAATATACTGTTATTAGACCAGCAAAATAAGTTTAAAAATGAAGTTGAAATTGATAATTATATGACAGATTGAAAAAATTTCACACCAGAAATAACATAGGGTAGGGTTCCAAATAACTGCGATATAAAATGATCCACCCCATCCACCCCATCCACACCATCCACACCATCCGCCCTATACCCTGTTCTTTTGAGAGGCCATGAAAGTAAGATACCCATTACTTTGTGTTTTTCAATATTTTCTATTTACAATAACTAAGCGATAGGTATGATTATCACAAATGTTCTTCAGTCAACAATAAGTAATTGTATAAAGTTCGAAACATAAAAGTTTGTATAGGTCGGTGTGGACATTTTTTTCATAATTATTATTAAAGAGTCTCAGATATAGGATTCTTTTCTCTTTTTTTTATTCAAAATAATAATAATCGGTAGATAGGTACCTCCACCTATTAGATAAATTCTTTTTTTAAAGCTGAAAATGAATAGATATAGTCATAAGGATGGCCACGTAAGTTATCATAATGAGACTATCCATCGGTATGTACTCTCGACTTGACAGACTTGATCATACTTCATGTCTGTTCACATATGGTATCTTTGATAATAAACCTAAACCTAGGAGATATTTTTATCCGAGTAGTACCCAGTACTGAATTGCTTTTAGCCTACTAACTCATGTTCAGCCAAAATTCACAAAAACAATAGATACGTATATTATTTTAATTTTTTTAAATTAGACTGAACTCACGAGACTTTAGATTAGAACACAAAAATTAGAATTACTGGATTGATTTTATGGAACAGAAGTGGATGAAACTAAGACTATTCACTTTTATCCGCACTGTATATGTATATATATATATAGTCGGTGTATTTGTCCTAAAAGTTATTATACTTTTCCTTTTGCCGCAGTAAAAGGCAACGAGTTCCAGGACAATTCAGCCACTTCGCACCTGTTCCAAGAAGGGCGTCGTCCGGATACGGCCTTTCAAAGGTACCGCATGTCGAAACTGCTCGGTGGTGACTCGCATTCCGAGATCACTGGAAGATCGCTAAGCGAATGTCTGGACGACTGTCTGCGTCAGGTCAGCTTCCAGTGTCGCTCGGCCGCATACAGCGAGCGTCTGCGAACATGTCGCTTGAGCCGATTCAATCGCAACGATAATTATCGGCTGATTTACGATCCGGACTACGATTACTATGAAAATCTGATGAGTAAGTGGTCGCCTTCGCACGCCGCCAGCTTCTGCAATTGCAGGGCTGGCACCCTAAAACTGTATGCGCATACCTATACTCACCGACAAACTATCGCTTTCAGCTTCCGCTGGAGTCAGTCCGACAATTGGACCGCGACCCGATCCTCTGGGCCAAGACTCGCAATACTACGGCCATGGGCGGCCCCCTTACGGACCTGTGGTGAAACCAGTCGGTAAGTCTACGGATACTCTCCGTATTTAGGGTCCGACGAGTCCCCACCACCAAATACTAACTGAAATATTGTTCTATGGCAGGATCCGGATTTCCTGGAGTGTATGGTGGAGGCAGCTATCCAGGATATGTCGGAAATGCTGGTCAATTACCAGCCCTACCCTACTCGCCAGCGGCCGATGTGCCAGCACCAGGATTTTACAGTCCCTACGGCAGCACTCACAGTACGGATGTTGTCTCACCATATGGCGTTTCACCTGGAATCAGCGGCAGTGGCAGTGGTTTCCATGTTGGAACAATAACGCCAGCCCCGGGAGTGGGTTACCCTCCTGGTGGCGCGCCTCCAGCATACGGTGGCTCAGTGCCGCCCATTGGAGGTCCAACATTGGGCGTGTCGTCGATTTCACCATATCCGGGCCAGTTTGGCGGAGCCTTGTATCCGGGATTGGATAACAGGCCGTTTAATGTAAAGTGCGACGAAGGAGAAGGATTTAAACAGGTGGGTGACCAAAAGAAACCACAACCTCTCCACAAGTAGGCTGATTTCATGAATCCTTTCCTGAAAGTCGGTGAAACCTTTTTCATTCAATACCATAATTTGATTAAGACGAATAAGTTATTTTTAAAGTCAAGTACAGTAGAAATTGTTTACAACAAACTCCTGGGGACTGGCGAATCTAACTGGCTACAATGAACTCTTTGTCATAACCGGGTATGTCACTACTTTCACAAATGACGAATTCGTTGAAGAGAAAAAACTCAAAAAATTAATGATAAAAATCACAATCAATACAATACAATATGCACGTAAAAACGGTTCCACCAAATTGCTTAAAAAAATTACCAGCCTTATTACATTGCTATAAAATTCAATGGTCAATTTTGTGCAAAAAACGCTGCTACCAACGTACCTACGTGTACATAAAAAGAAAAAAGAGTTGGATAAAACCGGCTCAAAATTATAAATTTGTTGAAATTCGTTACCGCTAAAGGCGATTATTTGTTCTAAACGAATTTGCAACATCCTGTATTTATTTACCTTCATCTTAATGGTTTTCCACCTTGACCACAAAATTCGTACGCTATAACCGGCTGTTCACTTTAGCCGGTGTTCGCCATAGAGATTTTTACTGTAGGTACATATTTTCTTTGCCGAAGACCAATAGGCTAGCGGAATTCCCTAATTTCTCATTTTCAAGTGATACGAAATATTGATTTTCAGTGGAAACTGAAATCTTAGATCGATAGTTACCTTTGTATATTCTGTTCAGATGGGCATTCATCGAAAGATGAAAAGGCAGTTCGTTCGCAGAGCTAGTTTTGTGCCCTCGCTGGCTTCTTGTGAACGCGAATGCTCCGAATCTCGAGAGTTTCTGTGTCGCTCATTCAATTACAGGTAAGTGCGATGAAAATACCGTTGAATTGTAGGATCCATCACCCAACCCTCACCCCCTCCTGTCGGTTATGATACACCAATATTTACGTTTCACAGAGCTGCTCCCTATGGCACGTCGAGGGAGAACTGCGAGCTGAGTGATCGAGACACGAGAGATTTAGATATGAATAATCCCAATTTCTACGACGACGTGCCAGATTACGATTTTTACGAAAGGTCAGCATTTGGTCGCAATGGACAGGACTGTCTGGATGGTAATACTTTTTTCCATTTTGATTTATGTTGATTATCTTGAGAGAAAAGAAGGCCTATTCAGAGTCAGATTTATCTGTGGGCCCTGTATGTTTGGTCTCCCGTTTAACGCGTTTTTCCGAAATGGTGATCGAAGTTCCTACCACTGGTGCAATAGACTGAGTAGGTACTTGCAGGTAATGACGATTGCATTCTTACGGACTGAAGGTTAATTTTAATCAATTTTGTTGCCTCAGTCTGACAACAAAACTTGTCAAGTCTCGCCCATAACTTTTTTAAATACGGTCGTAATTTTCTTTAAAGAAACCAAATAAATTGTACGCTGTACACGATATGAGACAACAAACAGTTAATTGAACTGATTTTAGATTTAATACAAAAATTACGAAAGAAGGCAAAGATAATTGAAAAATTAAATGAGCCCCTTTCATGGAGATTGGTGTTTATGTTATAATATTCAAATTTTTCAGGTGAGCGAAAAAACTTGATAAGTTTGAACGAATCAAGTGTGTAAATATGCTTGATGGCTTGAAATGTTCGTATACATACTAGTATGATACTGTTCCGTCACAGTTCTATAGATTTTCATTGTCTATAGAAACATGTCGAAACAAAATATGGACTATTATTCCTATTTCTTGGAATAATAGCCCCCTATATTCTGCCTGTTCCCACAGACAAACTCCACCAAATATGCTGACACAGTTAAGTAATCATATTCAGCGGATATTCGTACTGTCATGCCACCTGATGGAAAGTCGGCCATTTTGAAATAATAAAAAGTACAGGCGAATTCGTCCTCTACATCTGGAGACAAATTCATTCCTGCTACTACTCTCGAGATTTAAAGTTAGGTGTCCACACTAGTGGCTTGTGAACTTTACCAGATTTCAATTAAGAATGAGCAGTAGATTAACAAGTAGTAAAATGTAATGTGATGTTTATAATTCGTGTGATGTAAATTGAGTTTTAAATAAAAAAAAGAGATATGAAATAGAATCTCTGTTTTATTGGGGTTTTCCAACCATTTGGAAAAACTCGGTACAGATACTGTGAAAAATCATCTGCCAAAAATAGAAATAGTCCATTTCATAGCAAATGTTTGTTCGACATCAGTGGACGTAACCCTTTTCAAAATTTCAAAATTAAAAAATTTACTTTTCAAACAAATTTAAGGCATTCTGCGAACATAAATTATTAAGTTTTTTGATAATCCATCAGAAAAATAAATAAGGTTAATGAAAAAAATTAGAGTTTATTTTTATCCCAATTTTATTCATTTTAATCATATAGATTATTGTGTGTCGACTAAAAACTGACTTGTGCTTGCATTCTGCCACATTCTTTTTCTTTTTCATACTCTCATACTCAACATAATGGGTATTCCATAAAATTAATACTGTTAAACAAAATAGTGCTTTTAAACAACAAAAAGGGTCAAAAAAAGCCGAATCTCCAAAAGAGCAATGAAACATGCATTGATCTCAACAAAACAAAAACATGTCACATAGAAAACTTCTACTTTGTGGTTGATTTTGGAACTGCTAAAAAAAATCCTATACTTGTTTTCAACATATCAGCGTGTGGCCGACACGGAGTGGAGTCAGTATGGTTAAAATACGATTCTGAAAAATTTGTAACATACACTGATTTCAATAAGAGGGCTGCGAATATTCTAAAGTAATTTTTGAAATTATCACGAAGAATTCATCACAAAATACCATTCAAAAGTGTAAGTGTGGGAAATATATAGGTACCTAACAAAATATTCTCTTTCAAAAAGTTCGTATTCATCTTCTTTTTTTTATCTGTCTTAGATGTGAAAATTTTCGGATAAAAGAAAAAAATAATTTTAAACTTCACTTTATTTCGAATGGAAAAATTTGTGCATTATTCTCATTTGAGATGATATTTTTCTGTTTTTTATCAACTGTAAAAATTGTAAAAAAATTGTTAGGGGTATCGCATAGGTACGGTAGAAAAGAAACTGCATCTGAAGAAAAGTTAATTACTCTTTTAATGCTGATTGTTCTGGGAGGTGAAAATGCTATAAACATTGACATCAAAAATAAAAACTTCAAATTAGTAACTTTTTTTTGGATGAAGTATAATTATGATGAAAACCCCAAGTATTTATTTTGAAATCAAAATATTCACAACACACAACGAACAAATAAAAACGTCAAAATTATAGCATAACATACACAAGTGAGCATTAATTGGGCTTATATGATTCAAATAGGATTAGATCATTGGTAAAATAATTTTTTATCAGAGCTTATTCATCGAGTCAGGTTTGGATTTTTGCAGCATTTCGAGAAATAAGTGACTTTTTTATGTTTTTTTGGAGTGGTACCCCCAATTTGTATTCACTTAGTTGCTTCAAAAGAGGAAAAATCCCCATCTCTTGAAATTTCATCCTGTGTAGCAAAGAGTAAGGTTCGTTCGTTTGTCGCTCTAAAATTTGGCTGACCTTGGCCTGGACCCAATTGAGCCCAATGACTCTCTGCCTAATACACGATTGGGTGGCGGTATCTTCAAACTACATAATTTTTCCTATTTACAGTCAGTCAAACGTGCAGCGAAGATGGTATGGAGTTCACTTTACGAACTCCGGAAGGATTTTTGGGACGTATTTACACCCACGGGTATTACGACAGGTGCTTTTACAAAGGTAACGGAGGCCAGGTCAACGTTCTGCGGATTAGTGGAGCCCAGGGATATCCGGACTGTGGAACCATTCGGGTAGGCCGCTGCTGCATCCAGCAGATCTGTTCGAGCACTCTAATAACCATACAGGTAATGACATTCGACCGGTGGTCTAATGTGAAATTCATTTTGCAGTTCGGCGACATGATGACCAATATAGTGGTAGTTCAGTTCAGCGAGTACGTGCAAACGGCCAAGGATAAGCGGTACAATTTGACGTGTTTATTTCGAGGGCCAGGTGAAGCAGTGGTTACGTCCAGTTACATGACAGCCAAGTGAGTCGTTTTCGTGGAACGAGGTCAGAATTTTCATGAAACCTTGGAAACGATAAGGTGAAGCGGGACTGTGATAGATAGGTTAATTTAACGTACGCATTGCGGCGTATGTACCACATATGAGGTACCAATGTTTCTCGTATGATATTAACGCAGTCCACTCGACAAAAAGTGAGAATTGTTCTCTTGTACTAATCTACAAAAAAAGTTGGAAGGACACGCCTAAAATTAGTTTTCCTCTCTTTGTGATTTTCATCCACGTTCTTTTGATTGTTATGCAATTTTTCGTAACTTTTGGACGAAATACTAATTGAAATTTTTAAATAAATGATTTATATCTACAGGAAATTTGAACATTTTCCTTCTATTTCCAAGTATTTTCGACGCTGTGATTTATTCAATTTTAGAAATTTTTTATTTTCATCGTATCAAAATTGAGAGGATGAACCGAATATGAGGTGCCAATTATTTATGTTTAAAATAACAAATAATTTAATCGGAATGTTATAAGTGGCATTTTTATAACCTTTGTAAGAAAGAATCATCGATTTATATAATTCTAATTTTGTTACGTTTCATAAATTTTCAGGTAGGTACCCTACTTTAGGAAAAGGTGATACTTCATATTAGGTATATGGAGTATGTTTAGTACATTTGTACACCATATTGGGAAAAGGGTACTCCATTTTAGAAAAATCATTTATGGAGTCATCATTTTGGGACAAAAAAATTCATTTAAAATCAAAGAATGGTTCCATTGACTTTTTAATGTTACAAACAATAACATCATAGATCATTGATCCTGATTCATCCATAAATTTTAATTTAGAATGATTTTTCAAAATTTTGTAAAATGTTAAATTTATGTATTCCATATTTGGTACATATACCCGACATCATTTCTATGGAAAAGGTAAGAAAATTATCGAAAGGAAAATAAAGTAATTGGTGGAGCTATGTGTAAAATTTGTTGAATCAACAGTGAAAAGGGACTTACTTTCACACAAAAATTAAAGCAAAACTCGAAATCAAAAACTATGGTAATCATTCTCTTGATTTTTGCATCGCATATAGGCAGCTACTCAAATTATGGTCAAAGTCTCCGTCTAGTTTACAAAACTTTTATCATTGACGGATCGACAGCTAACTAAAGTTTATTATTTATGTCGTAGTCGAGTATATGCAAACGTACAAGATCCATGATTTACCATAAACACCATAAAATGATCAGAAGGGAGGAAAAAAAAACTGAACCACTACTATTGCATATCACTCAGCCTGAGCAAAAAGATTGCAAATTCGAATTTGCCCTACAGATTTTCAGTTGGTTTTATTTTCTATCTGGTTGTAGACACTGTAGGTATGGTCTGTGTTTTGAAAAAAGCACTAAACCAAAAGCAACTTTGCTTATTCACACGAGAAAATATGGCATATCGCGAGTGTATTCATTCGCAAATTTGGTATTTCCTTAGTGCAGCATTATCGCCCATCCACCCTTACAAGCAAGTATTTTCTCAGTGCCAGAAAGCGTTCCCACGCCTATTTCGTTACTTAGTTAAAACATACGACTGTAGTTTCCATCGTCAGGTATAATATGGGCACTTTTCAACCTGGCCACTCGCCTGCTACGTCACTTCTGGTTGTGTTTTGCAGCTCCGGAAGTCCCATCCCCATCGAGTACCTTCCGGCCGAGAACTCTCTCAGCTCCAGAGTGCGGCTGATGATTCTGTACCAAGGACGTCCCACAAATACGATCGCTGTTGGAGATCCGCTCACATTCCGCCTCGAAGCGCAGGACGGCTACAACTACGTGACTGACATATTCGCGACGAACGTCGTTGCTCGCGATCCGTACACAGGACGTTCGGTTATGCTCATCGATCGATACGGGTAGGCCTACAAGCAGACTACCTGCCAGTTTATGCCGCATAGGCAAGTCGAAACTGTGCACAATATGTGCATCATCCGCTGGTACTAATGACGTGGTGCTCACGGTTCCAGCTGCCCGGTCGACAACTACGTGTTCCCAGCCCTGGACAAGTCTCGCGAGGGCGACGGACTGGAGGCCAGATTTAACGCCTTCAAAATACCGGAATCGAATTTTTTGGTCTTCGAAGCCACGGTCAGAACCTGCAGAGAAGGATGCACACCGGTATGTAATACACTGCGTTGGACGCGAATATTACGGCCACTGACGGCCACTGACGGCCACTGACGGCCACTGACGGCCACCGACAGAGCCGCATGCAGCTGTTTCGCTGTCGCAGCCTAACCAACCGGTTGCCATACCCATAATTTCTTTCTTTTTCGCGAATAATTGGGCGGGGAGAAGGATGAAAGAACATTTTTCGTAATTTTTTTTGCAGGAAAACGGCGCATACCTTACAAAAGTACTGTCCCCAGGCGGTCACCTGTCGAATTGTTTCGCCCAATATCTTGCCCTGGACATCGGGAGCACCTTTGCTTTTTTTTCTAACAAAAATCATACGATCGTATTTTCCAACAGGCTTATTGTCAAACTGGAGGACCTAACAGTCGTACTGAGCAGTCGTTAGGTCGTAAACGGCGAGATGTCGACGATCAGAGTTACAGCATGAATGAAGCTGGTGATGGAGATGGGTCGATGACGTCTGCGGATGCAGCCACCAACTCCACGGATGAGGAGGAACGTGTTCGTGAAGTGATCGAGGCAAGTTTTTCATTTTATTTTATTTTTCGAAAACATACATATACCTACGATTAACCGAGGCTATTGCCTGTACTGAAAGACGATAAATATTATTTGGTTGTACCTGCAGGTATACGAAGCTCGATCGGAAATTCCCGAAGCTCAAGTCATGGAGCCGATTCCTCAGTCAGGATTGGGCACGATTTGCCTAACGAACAGAGAGTACTACGGAATGATCGTTGTCATGTTCATTTTCATGGTGCTCATGGTCACGGTGACAATCACTGCCGGAATTTACTACAAGTAACGCGTCATTTTCACGGTAGTTAATTTAAATGTGGGTGAAAAACAAATGGGAAAGCAAAAAGTACCTATATTTGAATGTGAGGGGACTATACGAACTCGTACGCACGTCATCGTTATCAGCGCACTGCACTTCAAATAAATTGTATGTTCGTTTGTTCCTACTTGCATCAACATGCAAGTAAGATACAAAGTTTGGACTGTGACTAATCAACAGAGAATGAACTGGCCGATGTCACGGACTAGTTGCAAACGCCTTATTATATGTTATTTCTTATCAGCATCAAATAAGAAATGACGAATGAAGATAATATAATAGCGTATACATATATTACATATTTGTGTCTGTATGCGTGTGTGGAGTTGACTATATAAGGACACGAAACTGACTACAAAATCTCCAATGTTTGGCGAGGTCTTGACTCCCTCATACCCTGTGTATGATATGTGGTGAATATGAAAAACTGTAGAAAACCTTCTGTTGTCGGAATATCTTCCGCAGTATAATGTATTCCACAGAATGCTACAGGAAAAAAAATTAGCTTAAATACACTAATTTATAATTGGAAAATACTCATTAAAAATCAGAAAATGTGCAAACATATCCAGCATGTAGGTACCAAATGGTAAAAATGTATTTTGTGGTTTATTATTGCTGCGAAAAAATCAAAACGTATAGAAATAATCAATGTCTAATGCACTTTATAGAATAGAACAACAAATAAATTATTATAAAGGTAAGTTAATATGTGAATTCTATTTTTTGAAACGTTCGCAGTTATGTTCGAACCTATTTTCGTAGGGGCTGAAACTTCTGTGTAACTGACACAATGACTGCCTATGTAGGTAAACTTGATTTAGGCTTATATCTAATTCTATAACTAAGCTCAATCTACTAATCGAACATGATTTCACCTTCATTTGATTCTTCCAAAAGACATTACCTACGTATTTATTCTCAATCGGGTCTACAATATCAGGGTTGCCTATTACTCCACGTAGGTATCTGTTAAACTGATGCATTAAAAAATTTGAGACAAAATCTGCAGTTTGAATAATTTTTTTTCATTTTCCAATAACACGAACCAATGTCTAAATATGCGAACACATTCTGATTAGGAAACTACAATATGATTTGAAGTTAAGGTCCTTACAAAAATATTTTCGAACATATTTAACTCAACCTTATAGTAGTTCAAGTAAGCAATTTATTAACACTACTATTTTCGCAATTTATCGGTAGTAAGTAAAGCGATTATTAATTTAATGCCTACTGTACTGCCATCTATGAACTTATAACAAATCCTTACATCTATTAGATAGGTAAGTAAGTAATACGTAGCCTACGTAACTACGTAACTACGTATAACTTCTGTGGATACTTACTATTCAGCGTATTAGCCTAATTGTATTCTCAAACACGAACGGGTACCACTCAGCATTCGTTTTGATGAAAACAACTGGCTCGAATGCCATGTTTTATCCTGATTTAATTATCTACAAAAAAAAATCAACCTATAACTAACTTACAGAACGTGTAGGCTCGGACTGCTTTAATTTATTTTATTCATTTTAAATAATTATTCATTCTTTCTCTCGTTCAATAATTTCGAAATAACGTTCAAGAGGCGCGATAAAAATAAATATTGTTTGACTTCGTTGTCCTTTCCAGGCTATATTTTATGTCTCTCTTTTCGAAATAAGCCCAATTCAGGTGATCGTAATAATATAATTATATTATCTATCTTACTCGTTCAAAAATCATTCGGTCTACCTAAAAATTATAATATGCGTCTGTTCAGAATGACGTTGACAATAAAATAAATATTACGTAAATTTGTTCATTCGCATTAACAAACTTATTGTTATTTAATTCGAAATTTTACAAAATGGCAGCGATAAACTTATTTCCTCTCACCCGCGGTACTTGAAAGTGGCACAAAAAGATTTTCAATTCGAAAACAACTGCTAATCATAGGATCGAATGCAAAAACGATATGCCTACAGTAGTTAAGAACTAGGTAACTACTTAATTGTGATTTGAGAAATTCTGAAGAATTTTTTACTTCCAAATTTGGTCGGTACGCAAGAATCATACTTGTCGTAAAGAATGAGGAAATACTCGAGTCGGCTATTGCTCAGACCATAGTGTCTATTTGCATCAGATAGACGGAATTTTTAGCGATACAATATTCGAGTATTACTTGCGTAAGAATCGCTTTAGTACCTGCAGGCCCATACCAATTACCAATAAGATAATATTGCTGCAGATAAGAGCTTTTTATTTGTAAGAATTTTTCCATTATAGTTCTCGCATTCGGTTTTTGTATTCTCATCTGAATACCGCCTCATCTCTGATTAATAGCCACACTCTGAGCCCCGTTAAATCGAGAACGTTTCCCAAAACGATGTTCTCATAATCATTATTATGCTAATAATGTTACCTAATTATACAGCATACGTATTTCTACTCCTACATTCTCTCGGGCAAAATGGTTTTACAATATTCGCGATACTGTCGTGCATTTTCATCTATTATTCACTTTCCAACGCATTATAAACAAAAACTGCTGACCTACGACATTTTTACACGAAGAGGATGGTTTTTACCGTATAAATTTTCACCCTTTAACCACCGCATGTGTGCCAATGGGCACAAACCAAGTTGTTCCACTCCCGCTATGTGTGGCACACTGTAGACACGAGTTACTACTTTCTAATTGGCTGCGTGCGTTGAAGAACACATTTTACATTGATTTTAATGGGATTTTTAGAATTTAGGTATTGGCTTAAATACAATATAGTGGCATATCTTTGGCCCAAAAATGTGGTAATACTGATTCGATAAATTGAAGTTCGTATCGGTTGCTCATGTTTCTGTCTTTTGACTCTCTCTCGGCTGTTTTTCTCCTATATCGATAAAAAGCCATTCCTATAGGTAGACTTGCCAGAACGTCTGAAAATATTTGATTTTGTCAAATATAGCTGCACCAATTTTGTAAATTTTTTTTTTTTTTACATTATTTTATTACACAATTGACATATTATCGCACGCTATACCGCACACAGCATTTACCACCCCTGGAAAAGTGGGGGGAAGACAAACGATGTGATAGAGTGTGCCTGCGTACCTCTCAGAACATAATCTAATTCGAAAACACTCGTGAGGTGGGGGGGAAGGTAGAGTCAGATCAAGGAGTTAAAGTGTTAAAGTAAATTTGACGCATCAAATACCAACGTATGCAGGGACGCGGTAATTAGGAACGAAGCTTTTTTTTATGGAACTTTTCGAACGAAGTAAAACTATTTTTAAAAAGCGAATATTATTTAAATACATTTTTGTGGTCTGACGTACCGTAAGCGTTTACAACACGGGCAATCAAATTTCGATATTGAAGATTTTCACAATCATTTATGACTAAAATGGAGCATTACCATTCCGGTCTCACAAAAATTTACGAAAATCGCCTAATTATCCTCCAACAAATTAATATCATTCTGTGAACGTTCAATTAGCAAGGAAGAAAAAAATATATAAATTAAGAAGGACTGTGACAATTTTACACTTCGCTCGATTTTCCTCTCATATCTTTCGTTCAGTCTTGGCTTTGCTCGGGCAAGCTGCGCGTCCCCGGCTTTGGCATTGCTTCTGCAGCAAGTAATTGCGTACGCGCAGTCCAAGACTAATTTCGTTCATCATTTTTTTGCAAGATGAAAGCGCAGTATTTAACGACATTAGCAACAGCAGGCCACTGCACCAGCGCTCACTTAGCTACGTTAATAATAATAATAATAATAATAATAATAATAACAATAATGTTCGCGCAGTATCGCTCATCCTCCGTTCCAAACAATTTTTAATATCTTTCGAACGAAGTTCCCCCGCTGCCGTGCCCCCTCCGCAGGCATCTAATTAACGATCGGCTACTCGCATTCGGTTGCAGGCGATACTGGATAGTGGTGAGTAAAAATGAGATGGCCAACAGCACCTCGGGCGTGTGCAGCTCACGCAGCGTGCGCCTGGAATCGGCGCACCGCGCGCCTTACGTACCATCCGCGAACGCACTCTTCTCTTTTCTCGCCTTGAATACGCAAAATAACTTAAACGCCGTCAGGTAAGACGCGGCCATCTGTCTCAGCCCCCTCCCCCACCCACTCGTTTCCCACGAGCCGAGCGCATCGCTGTATCGGCCGCTTTGCCTTTCAGAAGCGGCGAATCTATTGCGGAGACCAAGCCGGAAGAGCTGCAAGTGCCAGGCGTAACGGACGTTCACGACGGACGCAGAAGAGGATTTGAAGATCCGAGCGAACCGATTTACACGGATCCGTCTCTTTTCGAACGATCTCGTAGTCTACGTAGCATAAGTTTGTCGACAACAGGATTCAGTATCGAAGCTCCCAAGGATCACTAACGACATCTGCATCAATTTGTTTTTTTTTTTTTTTTTTTTTTTTTTTGGTTTCTCTCTTTTTTTATTTACTTTTTCTACTTTTTTTTTTTTTTTGTGCGGGCGTAGGTGTGCGTGTGTGTGTGTGTGTCCGTTTCCAACTTCGAAAAATATTTTAATTTTACTTTTGGCTGTAAATCGTTTAAAGATTATCATCGTGTGCTCAATGAATTCGTCCTTCGAGGTGTTCGAGTTTGTTTATCGAAAAAATACGAAAAAATTAACTAACGCGAGACTGCGGAAGGTAATTTTCGAAGGATGGCCTTATGCTTTTTTATTCATCGCTTATATTCGCACTTGTATTCGAACGTATGGTTTCGAAAATACCACGAGGCTATAGTAAAATACCTTCAAAGTGTACGCATCTTACATTACTGTCTTTGTTTTTTACGAATAAAATTCTGTCATCTGCGAGTACGCTGTATAATTTTAACCAGCGAAGAACATCGATAGTGAAAAAGTGTCCGCGTGGAAGAGCTGCCCATCCCTACCAGGCCGAAGACATTCGAACAGCCCTTCTAACGTTCCATATAAATTAATGCGATAATTATGTTTTCACACTTTGTTTTCACACATCCGCGCCACAAGAAAGACTCTTTCGCCGAATGGAATTGGGACCTCAAAAAATCGAAATATGCTCGTCTTACTTTCAAAAATTAAAAACTACTAAACGAATGATAATTTTACTCATTCCTAAAACTGACAGTGAACTTGTAATTTATAAGTATTTAATAAAAGCAACCTTTTTTGTTTTTCCACGAACGAGTACAGATTGACTTTTTCAGCCTCAAGAACTGACGTGAATATGCAGTAGGCTATTCACAAAACCCTAAGAGTAATGTGAATATGTGCTGCTCCTGCGCAAGTGTTTGTTTGTTTGAATCCGTCGATAGTAGGAATTTTGCTCCCCACTGTTCGAAAGAATTTACCACTCTATATTGTTCACAATAATTTGCAAGTAGGTACCTGTCTCGTGCACCGAATCATTCAAGAACAACTAAATAAATAAAAATAAAATAATTAAGCACAAAACAACCGAGGCATGCTGAATTTATGTTCGAAGGCCAAAATCAATGAGTACGTAGGTACCTATAGTTAGTTCAAATAAAAGGTAAAACTGCATGGTAGGAGAGAAGCAATTAAAAAAAAAAAGGTAATATGCATAAAATAAGGTGGATGCACCAACGATTGATTTCTTGTATAATGAAGTTACGACATTAAGGGTTTGACTACTCCGTAGTTGCAGACTTTGATCTGAAATTTTTAATATAATCTGTAAAACATATTTTGAATATTTTACCTTCACTTTTCAGAGAAAATATGGAGTTACACCAAAATTTTTTTCGTATCCTTTCGAAATTTGGTATGATTTACCGGAACTATTGTTAAGAATGTTGTAAGGAAGGTTACGGCCGAATTAATTGTCTTATTGTGAGTAAGGGAGTTCTAATTCTGGTATAAAATTATGCTAATATGGTGGTAAGTACGTTTTCCGTAGAGACCTACGGAATTACGAATCAAATGATAGGTATATATTTTAACCAACCCGATGCGGTCAATTTTACATTTTGAAAGATGATAATTAATTACTAGAGTACGAAATTTGAAAGTACACCGATAATTGAACCCTGATCAATTATTAGAACAACTTGATGATTTTTTTGGCTCTATTAATAACTGATCACTCTATTTACCTATTTAATTTCAGATAATCCTAAAACGAGACTAAGAAAGGAAAAATAATAAGAACGTTTATGGTAAATTATACTGTAGCCTACTTAAAATGATTTTTTTTTCTTTTTTTAGAATTTCATTTTTTTTTTTTTATTTTGAAAAAAGGGACAAATTTTTTTACTAACTTACCTAACTGAACTGGATGTAAAATATTTGATAACTCGGATAATTTTTGTTACGAAATAAATGGTTTTTTAAAGATAACTGAAACTAGTTGTTTTTGAAACGTAATTCTAACTGCCCTCATAAGAGCAACAATGGTACTTAATACGCATTCGTTTGTAAAACTGCTAAAATTTATGACTTGTCAAACTAGTACGAATGGTGGATTAATTACTGGAAAAGTATCATTTAATGATCGATTAACTATTGGAATTTGATCAATTACTAGCGGATAAACTATTGCAACATAGTCAGTTACTAATGGATCAATTCCCAGAACATCCATAAAATCTCCAATAAATCCCTGGTCGTTTCAAAATATTGAATTGGATTTTCTTTTTCATAACTGATTATCAAGTGAGGATTTTAGACTAATTAATAAAGTAGTCCTTGATCCATATTTTATCGATTTGTCTTTCAATAATTGAAATCAAACAGAAAAATAACTTCCTTAACCCGGTCAGTCACTGGTGCATTCACCTTAACTCAAAATCTAATCAACAGAGCGACCATTCATACAACAAGACGGACGCAGATAAAAAAGCAGAGAAAAGTCGCTACGATATTGAAATTATGGGTGCTATACGTGTTTGAGGCGGCCGTGCATAATTTACGGTAATTCTTACATAAGAAAACCGGTATTTTGTACTGGAAAAACTCAATATTACCATAAATTCCGGCATCTCTGGTTTGAGGTAGTAGGTCAAAATTAAAAAAAATAAAATAAAATTCCAAAGAGACTGATGGTGTACCCGAACAGATTTAGATAATTTTCAAGCCACTTGAAAAGGCTTAAAGTTTAGACGTAGTAAAACATTCCAGTCTATAGATACGATGATTTGGCTCCGTCTTCAGCAGAGGCCATTAAACTTCCTCAGAAAGTAAGCACACTTTGAAAATTTAGTCTGTCGTGAATTGCGAGTAAGAATGTTTTGCTCCACCGAACGGAGTTAATTTTTATATTGATCCGTTGTTGGTCGCTTCGGCTAGTGACCGTGCTTTGTGGATACGGTTGTAATCTATGGTTGGTGGTTGTAGTAGCTGGTTGTTGGTAGCAGGCCCATAGCCAGGTGCACAGTTTCGAAAAAAGTACGAAACGAATAGAGATAAAATTTTCACGAAACGAAGCCCTTGAATAGAACCAAGTCTGAATGGAGTATAGTGTCTATTGGTTCCGCAATTTTAAATAAATCTGTAGATGAAGAAATTCCTGGAAAAGTGGTTTTTCTAGGATTTTGAGGAAACTACGAAAGCGATCGAGATGAAATTTTCACGATGAATTGTTCTTATGCGTGTACCAGTCTGATAGAGATTTTCTGCTTATTAGTTCAGTAATTTTTGAGAAAACTTAAAATGAAAAAAATTTTTTTTAATTGGTTTTTCCAGGATTTTGAGGAAACCAACGAAGAGATATGTCTGAAATTAAACAGAACTGTAGTATGTATGTAGAACCAGGTCTGGTAAGAGTTTTGTGCCTATTGATTCGGTAGTTTTTAAGAGAAATGTAAAATCAAATAAATTACTGGAGAAAAGCGAGCCTCCTGTGTCGCTTGAAGTATTTTTTCCATATTTACGGCGCAAGGGATTATTTTATCTATTTTATTCAAAACTATAACAAAGAAATTTCAAAAGATGGATATGTTCGTCCGATATCGATTACTATCGATAGATTCTTGCAATCTTTTTACGCTTTTATAATTCTACATTATTTGCTGAATTGTGGATGTAAACTGGCAAACTGAGTATTTATCCACTTTGCTTGAAAACAGGGCATTAAAATTGACCTCACAAAAGGCTTCGTAGTGATAATGATGAAAATTATCAGTTTCATAAGAAAATAAAACGATTGGTACCATTTTCGATTTGTACAAGTTTGTATTCCACTCACCACTGCGATTATAAAATATACCAATACTGCTACAAACCTTTCGCAACGAAATAATCTTTATTTTGCACGAAGCTAAAGCCAAAAATAAAATAAAACAAAATAAAATAAAAGCTCATCCTTTAGAAATTCGTTTTTAACCTAAATTTATTTCATTTTGACCTTATTTTTTTATGTATATATTTACGTATGTATGTATGTATCGCCCAAAATTTTGTGTTCGTGGTTCTGAGAAACCTAGCCGGTGGATATGGCTGAAATTTTTACGGGAGGTAGTTCTCATATCGATTAATTAGTTTCTAAGAAAATTGGAAAACAAACAATTCCTGGAAAAGTAGTTTTTCCGAGGTTCTAAGAAAATGACTGTATTGATTGGGCTGAAATTTCCACAACAGACTTTTCTTGTGATGGTGAAAGTTTCTTAGAAGTTTTGTGCTTATTAATTTAGTAGTTTCCGAGAAAACTGAAGGAAAAAAATTTCTGGAAAAAATTTTATGTTCATGGTTTTGAGAAAACTACCAAACAGATAGGGCTGAAATTATTACGATAGATAGCTATTGTATTGTATGGGAGCAGGTCTGAAAGAAGTTTAGTGCTCGTCGGTTCAGTAGTTTTCGAGAAAACAAGAAATAAAAAATTTATGGAAAAGCGGTTTTTAACGATAAAACATCGATAGAACGATATTTTTGTTAAAGATTTGGATAATTGTCGATAGTTTTTTGTAATTTTTTAACCTGCAACTGACAATGGAAAATCGATCACTACTGGCGATATAAATATCGAGTAAACTGGGTTTTCTCGCGAAGTATTGCTGCGCTAGAGTATTTTTTTAATACTAACGTTTCCTTTTCCGCTGCTGAGGAGGGTATATTTATATTTTATGGCTCACTAGGACCCTTCGGCACTGAATGGTGCTGAAAAGACCCTTTCCAATTAATTTTGATATCTTCCAAACTTCCATAATAGCTCTGATATTTCACTAGAGGCGACTTTATATGCGGTGCAGCTGTTACATCGAGTCATTTTGAGTGATACTGAAACCATCTACTAGCACGGTTTATTGTCCTTATGTACTTTATGACGTAGTAATAAGTGAACCTTTGGTGTAATGTAAAATATTCCAAAAGCTTCTGGTTCAATTTGTAGACTTTTTCAAATTTGGTAGCATGAATATTTTTAGCTACGAATTGTACGAAGAATTACTTCACTTTGGTTACATAGTGAAAGGAATAGGTGTGACAGTTTAAGACAGAATTTGAAATTAAAACCTTTTCTTAGGAACGACGAAATTGACTAATGATATCATCGGAAAGAGGACGGTTCACTTTTACAAATGACTTGTAAACTCGAACTTTGGCACATACTTTTGAAAACGTAAATCGGTATTTTACCCCGTCATATCCTGTAGATCCTCCTTCAGGCAAAGGCTGGTGTGGATTGAGGAGAGCTAAGGTCCGAGAAAAAATTCGAAGAAAAACATGTATAGGTACTTACAGTTTAGAAAAACAAAAAAACTTGCAATAATTTTCATTTTCTCGATCCCCCCTTCCAAAAGTTTCACCCGAGCTTCGTCCCCCATCCCCATCTGGTTGGGACAGAGTAAGTCTTCCAAATCGGTGACGCACAGTCTCGAGTAGACCAATAAAATTGTCGTACGCATTCGTTTCGAACCTGAGCAGTCAGCAGGCCGAATAAGCGTTTACTCGACTACGCGCACGTTTTTATTGACCTCATCTCAAATACGTTTTTGCTGCGCTATTTGTTTTCGCTCAAATGTCTGCTCCATAATCGCCCCCAAAGTGTACCGAAATGTCGTAACCACCTTTTTCCCAGCCCGCAAATACGCGCTCGAAAATCCATTTAATTTGTCCACAATATTGTCAGCCTGTACTCGACTACAGACGTACCGTATCCATTTTACAGCCGATATAATTACAATATTGAGGGAACAAAAAGAAAGAAAAAAAAAAAAAACAAACACACTCGTGCACACTTTCGTATCGTATAACATTATATCGGTAGGTATTCGTCTGTAAAACACTTGTGTAAAGACGAATAAAATATGACGTAGCCGGTCGTAGCACGCACACACAAAAAAAAAAAAAAAAATAATAAAAAAAAAATAATAAAGAAGCAAACAACATGGACGAAAAAACAGGTACGCATTCGTTTAGACGGCGACATGTGTTGCTACATCAAAGCGTTTTCGTAAGTTTAGCGTACGCACAATAAGAGCCGAGCATACGGATTGATACGGAGCAGTGCAGTAACTGTACTATCGACATCGACGAACACAGACGCAGGGCAGAAGGGGCGCAGATGACTGTACACAGCGTGTAGGTACTGCAGTAAGGAGAAGAGCAGAGTCTGCCTTTTAGTTTAGTGCCAACGTCGATGGCTGTCGGTGCTGCGTGCCTATAATATTCCGTAGGTGCTGTGCGCCGATATCGTATTTTATTTATTGTTACAATAACGTTCTGTGCAGAGTGTTCGTACGTGGCCATTGCTGCAGGTGACTCGTTTGCAAAGTGGTGGTGCCGGTGCTGGTGCTGGTGCTGGTGCTGGTTCTGGTGCTGGTGGCGGTTGCTCTCGCGGTGTTCGTCGATACGCGTGATAGGTCGAGTGAAGGGTGGTTTTTATTGGGGGAGGGGGGAGACGATTGGGGTGGTTGCGCTTGGTGGTGGTTGTGTCGTTGACGGTGTCGGTGTCGGTGTCGGTGTCGGTGTCGGCGTCGGCGCAATCGTCCTGTCCGCCATGGACGAGAATCAAGTTTTAGAAATCTTTCGTCGACTCGATCAGAATGCGACCGGATTCGTCGGACGCGACGAATTTCGTTCGGTGTTCGGCCAATACGTCGGCGCCAAGCTGGCCGACGACATATTCCTGGTGCTGGACCAGGACGGCGACGGCGTCATGAAGATCAGGGATCTGATCGGAGAGCTGCGCAACTATATGCGCGAGAACGCGTTCAACTTGGAGGAGTCGTCGTTCGGCGAGCTGATCCACAGACGGCGATCCGACATTATGCTGGCCTGGTCGCACGTGGTCGAGGCCATCGGCGAGCCGGCCGTCAGAAAATTCCTAAACAATAGGTGAGCAGTTATTAGTGATGGGCGAAATTTGCTCGTTTGCCGAAGCTGATTCGCCTGCTCCGAAACTGCTTCGATGGTAGGCATTTAAAACGACGAATGTCGTCGAACCGAAAATGAGTGTACCCCCGACGGTCGTGTTGGGCTGAGCCGCAGTATCTGTCATCGACATTCGTGCTGTATGAACAGGTAGCATCCCTTATTCCCTTCGGTGCAATCGAGGGCACCAACAGAAATCGGGTGAGAATAGAGACGTCGGCGTACGTAATTTATGTTGGCTAACGTTTCTGTGAAACTTTGGATCAATTCGTATGTTTTATTTTCGAAGTACAGCCGAAATTCCGTCATCCGACACTCGATGCGGTGAAAGTTGTCGCGAAGAATTATGAGAGAACCGTTAACTGCGGAGAGCTGAGATTTTCGCGAGATATTGCCGTAAATTAGCTACGAAGATTCTGTGAAAATTGCAGCCCTCTACGACTAACAGTTCTCTTATAAGTCATCTCTATAACTTTCATTATAAATGAAACACCTATATGCAAATAATACGACCTAAATCTGGTTGCAGAATTTTAACGATATTTCGAAAACCACGGGTACGATTTTAGTTAAATTTTCAACGGATATTTAATTTACATAATCTCGATATCTTAGAAAAATTTCAGCTCAATCTTATCTTCGGTTGTCGAGATATCGCTGAAATTCTGTTCAGACTGAGTAATTGAAATGATAAGGATTCAATCTGCTGGAGAAGTTGGTAAAATTTCGACAATATCTCGAAAACAAGCTGAAATTTTCACAGAATTTTAAACTAACATACTTCAACGACTCATGTAAATTTCAACTCTCCGCAACAAACATTCCTTTCTTTATTCCTATCAATATCTTCGATTGTACGAGATGTCAATGGCAAATGATACGAACTGAGCTCAATTTAGCTGCTGATAACAAAATTAGTGTTAGAAAAAAATGAAAAAAATTCATTTAGTTCTTTGGAGCATCGGAGCAGAAAGGAGCAGGGAGCAGACTTTATCACACCGGAGTAGCTTCAGGAACCACCCCTTTTAAAAAACCTGATTCTTCAAACCAGGCAGCTCCGGAGCAGCCTATGCCTAATTACTTTGATGCCTACTGTGTTTTTGTAGCCAAAGTAAACGTAGATCGTAATTATTTAAATTTCGATGGTTTAGTATATCAGTACAAGTGCGCAAAGTTACTACCACTGACACACAATGAGAAACACACAAAATGCACGCACACCATACCCCATTTGATTGTTGTTGAGCATACGCTGTAACTTGAGGTTGTACATATGAGTCAACACCGAGTGTGCCATTATATACAGTGAAACCTCCTTTCACAGACACCTCTCAATAGAGGACACTTCCCTGTAACGTATATATTCGTCTACTTTAATTATGGATGAACGTATTCAGCTACACGAAAATATTTTTATGTTTATAACAACTATCCCTGTAAACTATTTACTGTTATTCTTTTTCCGCATTGCTTAAACGTTTCGTACATTTTCTAATGAGATATTCGATAAACACAATACGCTGGTCCCTTGAATATACTCGAATACACAAATCCTCATAATCGGTAAATCTGTACCACAAACTAATCACAGTGTAAAAACATAATATCCCTGAAAAGGTACATAAACCAATGTTTTAAATAGAATAAATGTAGGTACTGTTCTTTATGTCAGATGATCTTTAATCGCACTGTCTTCTTTCAGTCTTAGAATTGTCAACTTATTATCCATCAAGTAGTCTTAAACTATCTCGAACATTTTAATGTACCGTTGTGTGTACAAATTATTATTTCAATACATTGTTGAATTTTACCTTGTGTTTGAAATATTTTATTCAAAGTCCAATTCCTGAAAGTTAAGGTCCACCATAAGAGCGTGGATAGTAAATTAATCAAATAATTCGTATTTACAGGTATTAATAATATTCATTCTTGATATTAATGTACTCGTGTCAGGTGTAACACATAAATAGTGTTTTATCAGGTACAATCGCACCTCTTTTATGCCATTAATGCCATTACACTCCCTTCACAGACAAAACGTGTTTGGTCCTGATAGAACCATATTATATTATAAAGTAAGGTATTAAATACCTGGGAATAGCAGATCCTCCCCAAACAGACAATCCGGGTAAAATGGTCTGATGAGCCAGATTTCATCTCTGAATAGCAGTCAGGTAGGCTCATATTGGAGAATTAATTTCCTTGAAAGTGCTGAACTGGCACCAAAATTTCAGTGTAGTACATAAAAATGTATTGTTAAATCTCAAAAGCAACTGTTAAGGACCTAATTTTTTTGTAAAAAGTAACTGCTATACCTAACTATGCTTTATCTACTATTGTACCCGTTAATAAAATGGCATCCCTACATCCGATGTTTTCATTTTTAATTTTTTTTCCATTTTTCCATTTTTTTTTCTTTTAATTTTTAATTTATTACCTATTTCATCCTAATAACCGATAAAATGTTTGGTATCGTTCCTGTCCATTATTGAGAGGTTTCACTGTATTTATTTTAATAATGATACAGCACAATACCTGGCCTAGATACACTAATAATATAACTGAAACATAAATAACAATTATTTTACCAAAATAAAAAATATGATGATTGTAAGTCCACTATCATCCAATAATGAATAAACATTGTTATTAATCATCAGTATCCTCATTACTGACTGTTTCATTTAAAGTTTTTCTTTTGGGCAACTCTTTTTTCCTTCGCATTAAAGATTTAAAGGGTCAAAACTCTACATAGGTAATAAAATTAAATAAAAATCTGTTTGATTCTCTCTTCTACACGTTCTTAAGTTGTGCTTCAGGGTTCCAATGTCATTTAAAATTAATTACAAAGAATGGCTGCAGTGTTGGTGGGTGATTGAGGGAAAAATTAGAGCCTCTAAACAAATTCTATCATTATTTAGAAATCGCATTTCTATATTTTTATTGACTGTTTAGTGAAGTGTCACCCTAACTCCGATTTAAAAGATAAGTATTAAAATTAAAGCTAAACCGTACAATTCTAGTCGGAATATTATAATTATGTTCATCTTTTACCCAGCTATCCCTGCTGGGAAATCACTGGCTAGTCCTCTCGTGAACCTAACTTTATTAGCAAAGTGCGTAACTTTATAGGTAACTGAAAAATTATTTCTCTGCCCAAAAATTGAATACTTTTTGTGTTAATATAGGTAGTAGTTTTATAAAATCATTCCATGAAGAATTCACATGTTCCTATTTAGAGAATTTTTGTAATTGTGCACACGAATAAATGATAAAGTACAGGTTGACTGAGTAATAATTTGAGATCAGCACATTTCCACGAACAAATATCAATCAATGGATTGGATTTAAAACCAATTTTGAATGAATTATTGAGGCGGATTCACGCACATTTTCCTTTCCACCTTGGAAGATACCTGAGAGATACACAAATTTCCTTCTTGAATTTGGAAGATACTTATATTTTCAACTAATAATACAGTAGAACCTCATCATAAAAAATCCTCATGGAACTAGAAAAATGGTTCGTTACAATAATAATTCGTTATATCCAGGTACCTAGGCAAGCATAGGAATGCTTAAGGACTGGACTACCTACTTGCTATACCTACTGAGGCAAGTTGTTATAATATCTATGTTTATTATACCGGGGTTCCACTATAATGGGATGGTGATAACCATTTTTCTAATTTTTCAAAAAAGGAAAATCTAATTAAATATTTACTTTAAGGGGGAGCCAATTGATGCGTTACAGAAAAATTCACCGAACGAATAAATAACGAAATTTTGATAATTTTTGGACTTATGCCCTTCGGTAACTAGGCCAATGGTGCAAGGATTTTCTTTTTTTTCAATGTACTATTCGATCTCTTCAGATTGGTCCATTATGCAAACTGATATTTTCAATTTTAAAACACCTAATTAGGTCAAACATTTTCAGAAAATTAATTTTGTTCTAACAGTTAACCCCCTATTAAAATCTAATTCTCTAAGCACTGAATTTCCTAGGGTCCACCGAAAATTTTTCGATCCGATGGAATGAAAAAAATCTCTGGACAACTATCGTAAACCACTGAGGTTTTTTGTTTTTTTTTTTATTCCTTCTCTTATTATGGGAACTGAAAATTATCGAATCTGACAGGTTATTCAAAAAATCACAAATAATTAAGAAAATATTAAATTCTTATAAGTGGATTCACCTGTCTTTGCAGTATTTTCGTAACGTTATTTTTTTGTTACACTTCGATCCATCGGGTCACTAAGTAAGAATTCCGAACCGGTTTATGCCATTGAGTAAATTTATCGTATTAGTTGACCTTCTCCACACATTCCGATGGTAGACCATTGCACTCATTCGTATGCGTTGAACCCCTAAATATTACTTTGGTCATCCATTAGATTAGACATTTTTTCAGCTCAAAATTGATAAACTGTGAATTTTTGTAAACTGAAAAACAGTCACGTTAATTATCACGGTACCATAATTGAAATTCTATTTTTCGTTCGACAGAAACATAACGAGTGAAAACAATGTTAGTACATACAGTCAAATGGACGAATACATCTGTTTTCAAAATTTGAAGAGATTTTTTAAACAAATTTTGCGTTTAGTCTTGCTACGATGGAAAATGCTTTTTAAAGCTGGAAAACCTACTGGACCATTACCAATTTTGCTTATCACTTAAATTAGGCGCAGACTTAAGTGATAAAATGTAGTATTTGATGAAATTTTTTCGAAACACGATAATTATAAAAAATCTTGCGGATGATGAAATTAGAGCATAAGAAGTGGTAATCTTAAACAATTATGTATAGTAATTATTGTGGAACAAAGAGTCAACTGCATTCCTTTATTTAGATTAGGCCTATATTATCGTAAACAAAGTACCATGAATTTTCATTGTAAGCTATGTAGACATTAAGATAGGCCCACGATACCTTCAAAAAACTAAACTTAATCTACCTGTCTCTCTTCTTGGTCTTCATATTTTTAAAATAAAAACTTTCACCTTCGAAAAATTGGACACTTATACACTATTCTATGTATATACGTCATTACCTATATTTTTGAATTTCAATAAACGAACACCTCAGCAACAAAGATAAATTTAAGGGGGCATGGAGGGCTAAACTTTCTAGAAAAGTTGAAAATACCTAATTACCTATACGTATAATGTCAAAAAAATGCTTCGGCTTCATTTTAAAAATTCTACAAGTTTTTGTTACAGAAAAATATGACAGCGTTTTGAGTGGTCCAGAAATTTCATTCCAGTTTCGCCTATATTTCAGATTCTCAGAAAAATTTATATTAATGCTTAAACGCATAACCCTTTCCTCTTACACGTGAGAAATCCCACTTTTTATTACACGTTTCATTCACATAGGTCAAGTATTTTGGTTTCTGATACTCGAATAAAAGGATCAGAATAATACAAGAAGTATACTAATAAAAAAATTAAAGTTGAAAATTATTGCATTGCTATGCGAAGTTCTTTGCCTACCTACTCATCGGTTACTTACACATTTTTACCTATTATAATTGATCATTTAGCCTATAACTAACTACCTACTTCCTATGTTAGTGCGCGTGGTTTTTTTTTTTTCATCTAAATTTGTTTAACTTATGCACAAAGCTTCAATTTTAAAAGCTCGTAACACTTCTACGTACATTTGCACTTTTTTTCAAATACGTGCTGGTAAATTTTACTTCTCGCATTTCAAAATGATGCTTATAATTTTCATCAAACATGAATATCAGTTGTTGATAGATACCTAAGTAGTTAATGTAGAGACTCGCAAAAATGTTATCAGTGTGTGCTAATTACAGACGGAGAGACCACCAGTAGAGTTCATTGCTTCTCGATAAATTGTCGTATTCCGGCTGAATCCTTGTATATTTTCAAGCACTTTGGTACGTGCTGTGAACTGAAACTTTACTTTCGTGCCTACGAACAGACTTCTTTTTCAATTTTCCTTTTTTTTAATTAATTAATTTATTTTATTTTTACTTTTATTTATTTTTTCCTCAATCTAATTGTCGTTCCACAAGCTGCTACCAAAACAACTACCTAGATTGAAACTGCGCTGCTGGAGTGTGTACCTAAGTGAGTGTTTTTGAGTAATCATCGGGTCCGATCCTCAAGATTATTGTCTCAGTAAACAGAGACGTAGCTAAATGGCGGATGGGGTTGAAGCTCCCCAGTTGAAAAAATCGACTATATAGTTGTTGTATCTACAGTTGGCAAATCGTGCCAGTTAATGATCTTTCATTGATTTTTTAGAGGCGATTTCGAAAATTTGTCTTGGACATTTTCGATTTTCTCCTTCTTCCTAACAAACAACGCCACATCTATAAGTGTAAATACAGTAAAAATCATTACAACGAACAGCTACTGCAGCGTTCTACTACAGCTACCATATTCGAAATGCGATACCCTGCTTAAGCATTAGGTATTTTACTGTAAAATCATTTTAATAATAGTCTATTGTAATATATAGGTAGCTAAATTTATACAAAAATATTGAATAAAACGTAATAATTTGTAATCAGATATTTAGCGTACGTGTTCATAGGCCTGAAAACTTTATATGCTGGTTACAGCAAACTGTACACCTGACTACAATGAGCTGAGACTACAACGAACAAAGTTCAAGGTTCCATGGAATTCGTTGTAACTTATTACTTCTGTACAGTTCGCAGTGGCGAATCCAGAAAGTCATTTAGTGAAAATGCCTAATTTTTGGGGAGCCGAGCTTCATTTTTTTTTTTTTTTGCTCTTCAACTAATTTTTTTACAATTTTTATCTGAATTGTGCGGTCATATTTCATTTTTTTTATCCTCTTTTTTGGCATTTGGGGGAAATTTCTCCATTTTCCCCTGGATCTACCACTGATAATTTATTGGGAATAGAAAGATTGTGTTACTCATTTCGAATCAGTTCTTGGGCCAAAATGTATTCGTAAGTCTAATTTTTATTATTGGGGTTCTTTGGAACCTCAAACTAATGAATAGAAAAATGAACCAACAGAACAGTTTCAGTGGTGGATCCCGGGGGAAATGGAAAAATTTCCCCTTGAATGCCAAAAAAAAGAAAAAAAAAAGAAGAAAAATGTAGGGAAAAAATAAAATTTGACCGCACAATTGAGATTAGAACTGTATAAAAATTAGTTGAAAAGTAAAAAAAAAAAACTTAACTCCCCAAAAATGACCTTCTGGATCCGCCACTAAACAGTTTTGATTAACATTTGCCAATCTCAAAGGTTACCCATCGGAATACTGCAGATGTAATTGATAATGAGTTGAGCCAATATCTGAATACAATATCTACATTAGAAATAAATTTTGGATCACTGTTTTTTATGCAGAAAATCTCATTATTTGTTTTTCAAATCAATAAGATTTGTAAAGTTGCTATTCGATAGGTATTGTGTTACTCCAAATTCGTCCAGGTATCCAATAAGTGTGTACAGCAGTGTATTATACTATGTGTAAGTTACCTATCTAATGGACAATTAAAGTAATGAAGAAAAAATGAGCGGCCTGTCTCTTTTTGTTCATTCTGTTGTAGGAATGCAGTACCTATACCTAAATATATAGTTATCTGAAATATTGGGCACTGGGTACTTGAAGTACTGTTTTACTGAACGCCACTTAGAAGTTGTAATCAATTTCCCCTAATTACATCATCCTACCAACACACTTTCCCTAAAATCGCTAACAAAATACTGTCCTACATTTTACTGCCTAGAAAACAATTTCGAGTGACTTTCGTCTAACGCCCACGAAGCGAGACATGAAAAGTGACCCATGAACCACAAAAAATGCGCATTCACTGCTTCCAATCTGTAAGCTGTAGTTGTAGTGGGCTAATAGTTCCTTAATATTATAAATGGTTTAACGTCCAAGGGACAACAAAATATATGATGATCTCTCACGCAAGTCAGAGCTCATACTGTCGCAACTACCTCAGCGTCAGTGCCTATTAACCACTCCTGCGCATTGCGTTGTGCGCAGGAGGGTCTGGGCGGAGCCCACGACAGTAGTCCTAAACTTTTTCTTGTTTCACTTAAAAAGGGACAAAAAATAGATTTTTCTCATTTTTCAATTGATAAAATTTAAGTGGAGACTATTGATCTTTTGTTAGAGAATAATAACCTATTTTTAAAATTCTTTACCACATATTTCTGAATGCACTGTTCGTTTCATTTTTTCGTCGTTGGAGTTTTGGTTCAATAAGATAAATTTATAGCTGTGCTATCAATGATGAGTGGCGTAAAAAGTTAAATGTGGGGAAGTCTCTAGTGTGAACTCCTCAATTCCCCCATAACTAATTGATTCTGGTTGATTATAAGTATTACTTTTAAAAACTTGTATTCCAGAATGTTACGTAGACTTCTATTACTGGTGTAGCTTTACTGGTTAATTGCAATCCACGTTGCATGGTTTATTTTAGCTTGTTCGTCTAATTATGGAAATCGTTAATTTATTTTAAATTTATTTTAAACGAACGACGTGTCGGTAGGTATGCAACATAGGTACAGGTTAAGTACGTGTATTAGAAACTTTCAATTTTGTCAAGATTTTTTTTACTAATTTCCTTCTTTTTAAGTAGTTCTTCATTGGTTTGTCACCTACTTAGTATGACAAATTTGAATTAACGATGACTTTTTGCTGGCTCGAGAGAAGAAACTATGCGGCGATAAAATGAAACGGAGAGTTTTTTAACCTAATAGGAGTGTCTTATCACTGAATATTCATAAGTATCCGCAATGGGTACGGCTACAAAGATAATAATTATGCAGTGACTGTAACACTTTCCGCATCAGATCTTATTTGGTTTTATTTTTCTCGAACGAAAACTTGAACTCTTTTAAACTATCAGATATTCTTCAGTTTGTTTAAATGTTCGCAATTTCAAATTCGTGGCAAGAAATGAAAAAATTACATACTTGTCGACTAAGTATTTTTTCCAGAATTTTCTTCGGTTTTTTTTTTTTTTTTCTTCATAATGGGCTTAACGATAAGAAATACTTTACGTTGGTTCGCTGCGAATTTATTTTATGTACATAAGAATGTATTTATAAATCTACCTTACATTTTATGAATCACTCCAGACTACCTTATATTTATGTTTGATTTTCATTCAGCCTCTTGTTCCTTGATCTAAATTATTTCAAATTTAATGATCTGTTGTTAGGTATGACAGAGCTAGAATTTTTGTTCAATTAATTTCGCAAAAAATTAATTCAATTCTCGTCCAGTTTCGCAATTTTTCGATGAGAATAAGATAATTAAAATTGACAATATACATTGAAAATTTTAAGCCGTAGCCATTCCAGACTAATTCGATATCCGACGCTATATGAAATAATTCATCGCTTTTACGAGGACAATTGGCGGCCTTTGTCTCGGTTTTGATCTTGGTCTTGCAGAAAATGCAAAATTAAGACCTAGGTCAATATCAAGAAAAATACTGATAACAATACTACCGTTGGCTTGATTTGCTTTTGCTTTTTATCTTCACTAAATTCAGGTGTGAAAAATATAATTGTTTGCATCAAGGGAGAAAAAAATATGCAGGTAATATCGAAAAGCTAACCAGCGTAATATAATATTATTGTGAGACTCCTATTCCGCTTATTCTTTATTTAATCAATGCATAATGACAAGAAAAATTCTTGATTTGTGGAAGACGAAATTAAAACAACATTCCCAGATAGACATTGAGCTTTCATCAACCACCTATTTTGTCCAAGCAAAATACAAATTTTTTTCCATACTGCGTAAGATAATGGCCAAACATTTTTTTGTATATAATTTGGTGTATTACCTGTAGGCCCAATCATTCCACTTAAGGGGCAGTGATTGATAATGAAGTTCAATTTGTAACGGATATTTTCGTCTATTTTTAAATATGACGAACATATTTATGCACACGCTCTCAAATACCAAAAATGCAAGTATTCATCAATAATGAAAACATCCTATAGTTATTTGTAAACAACCACTAAATTACCCGTATTTGATTTTATAAATATAAATATAACGTCTGTATATTCATGACCTCAATTTGTCTGTCTCTCGAATATATCGCGAGTCAGCACACCCCTATAATAACAAACCCCTACCTCACTTGGCCTATCCATCACGTACACTTAAATACCCCAAACAGGTATATAACAAAAATTAACAATACTGAAACAATCTATCAAATTATCAATTAATTAATTTATATGCTTGTTTTTCATTTTAAAATTATAAACTAAAATATGAAATTATAAATTCTAAAACGTTAAAATAAATAAAATTATTTTGAAAATAGGAATTATTACACAGTACTTAGTACCAGGCTTACAGTACTACTAGTTAATAGACAATCTTGCCTAAGGGTTTAAATCCCAAATGTTAAACTTAATTTATCGCGTTGAAGTATTAATTTAATGTACTTGTGTCGTACAAATTTATTATTTTATTAAAAGTGTTAAATCAACCTTGTGTTTTTAAATATTATTGAGTCCCTCAAATACGTTAAGGTCCACGATAGTTGTGGACGATAAAATACCTATTTAAATTATTATAGAGGTATTAATGCTTGTCCAGTATTAATTATCTCGTGTATGGTGTAACACTGAAAGTGGTTCTAACTTGGTACATTACAACCTCTTTTGGCCATTACACAATTATCTGCATAATCCTGTACTCTCGTACATAATGCAGTATCCGATGTCCATCATGAAATACCTACCTCATTCAACAGCAATATAGGACTCCATTTTTCGTTTATAAATAAATTACATTCCTTTCACAAGATCAATCAATCAAATTTCTTAATTAACCCTTTGTTTTATGTTTCCTCATTTCATTTCTTCGCTTCAAAAAGCTGTCAGCTCAATTTTCACCGATTGCTCATTCAGACAGTTGTCGAGTTGTTTATTTATATTGAGATAACACTGTCCCCTACATTTTATTGCCTCTTCTCACATCTTCGTATAAATCAAATCATTTTTGAATCACTCAAAAATCAATGTAGTACATTATTCAATTCAAGTACACCTCTTCCTACATTTTCATTTTCATTTTCTTTCTATAAACCAGTGGCGTCATAGAATTTTCTCATGGCAACGGATTTGAATTATATGAAAACATTAAACCCTCCTTCCTTTTCGCTTCGCCTACACTGGTGAACCCAGATCAACATTCTGGTAGGAGACAACTGAAGTATGTGGTAAAATTATTATTGCCAAGGAAATTTGGAAAAAATGTTTTCGAATATTTTTTTTTGGTATTTTTGAAATTTTTACTTTTTTTTCAATACGGGAGAAACGTATTCCCTTGTCTCCCTGGAACCAACTTTATTCACCCTATACCCCGAACAAAAAAAAAAAACTGGCTAAAATTTATGTGAATTTCCATCATTATTTGAAATGAAAAACGAAAATGGTCTCACCAGTGAAATACGAACAGCTTTAAAAAGATACAAAGAGGCAATTAATATTCCTAATCCCACCTGGTATGGCTTTTCTTCCAACTGAAAATTCTACATTGTTTCCCGCCTTATCGAGCTTTTTTTCATAATTATCAGTTATGGTAAATCATAAATATTGATACTCAATCTATTTGAATTTGTTTATTTTATCTTCTGTGAGGCACCTAATTATGGACAGGTTGTAGGTTCAACCATGAAGTCAACATCTTCACAAAACAAAATTGTTTTACTGTTTAACATGTAGTTTTCAGCCACACATTTTAGTGAGTGGTCATAAAAGTTTTAATTGTGTCAGATTTTTCGTAAAAAATCTAACAAAAATACCAATTTTTTCCCATAAAAGTCGAAGGCATTGATATATTCTCCAATGTAAAGTAGACCCAATCTTTTGTTACGAATTTTATATTTTCTTTTAAATGGAAATACAGTAGAAATCATAATAATAAACACGGGCTGCGGAAAAAAATTGGCTACAGCACATAAAATGCCGGGTCCCAAAAAAAATCCGTTTACTTCTGTGTTAAGGAAAATCGGCTACAACAAATCAGTCAAACTATTGACTACAACAAACAGATGTGGGTGCCAAGTGAAGTAAAAAAATCGGCTACAGAAAATTAATTCACCTGTGCTCTCCTAATTTCGTTCATATAACAAAACGCTTTTTTCATCCAATGGTCACTTTTGTGCTTCTAAAAATTACCATATAAATGCTATTTAATCAGGATACAATATTGCATTTTAGTGGCCAGTGAGCGTGAAAATTGATATCCTCGTATGTTTAGTGTAGATGACTGGTACCGATAAGTTTGCAACTATCATTATTTTATTGACCCAAATATAGGCGAGAACCCGGCTACAGCAATCTGCTCATATTGTAGCCGACCACCGGCTACAACGAGCTCCGGCTGCAACACCTAAATTTCGCAGTCCCTCGTGGAATTCGTTGCAGCCGATTTCCACCGTAAATGTCCCTGAAAACTGCGCCTACATTTGTTTCTCAATTTTAGCGGTAAGAAACTGGAGGAGCTGTACCACGAGCTGCAGTCTCGGTGCACCTCACCCGACTTAATCGATCACTTCGAAGGAGCGCTTACCTCGCTGCTGCAAGACGTCAAACAAGTACTCGACGATAACGAGAAACTTAAAAATATGTTTCACAAGTAAGCAAATTATTGTGCCCGCTGCCGTCCGTCTGCAGCGTTCAGACCTCGTTGATGGCAGCCATTTTATATGTTTGGCCAGGGAGAAAGAAACGCATCTGGAAAGACTTCGCGGACTCGAAGACGAGCTCGACGCGCAGGTAGCCAAGGTGGAGGCCGAGGCTCACGAGCAAGCTCGACTCAAGTTCGAGCAGGAGAAGAAAGACATGATGGAGAAGATGGAAATGGAGATGGCGGAAATGGAAACTCGCTTGAAACTGTTTCAAAAAGTACGTAGGCACCGGCTGTCGAATGCGAACGTTCTGCTCGGGTTGAACGGGTCGCGCGCGCACCATGTGACATCCGACCTTTGTTTCAGGTCAACGCCATTTTAACCCAAAAAATCGAAGAAAAAAACACCATCAAACGCCAATCGAACATCCAAAAGGAAGACCTGCGATCGACGCTGACGGATACGAACACAAATCTGGCGCTGGTGGAGGCGGAAATGGCTCGAATGAAATCCGACTACAAAGTCAAATGCAAAGAATTAGACAGGTGAGGACGAAGGCGGATGTGAGTGTGGAGCCGTTTCAGGCGTTTTGTTTTTCTGGTCGCCCAACCAACCTGTTCGGTCGAACTTGCTCGTGGGGCCAGTAGTTGCTCGGCCTCATCGTGTAGAATGAAAATGCGACGCACCCAAAGGCGTAGCGTCGTCGGGTATTTTATTATACCTTCTGGACGTGACTCGACTGGGAAATTTGTGCACAGCAAAACGGGCATCCTTTCGAGTTTTGTAAGCCTACGATCGCCCATTTCAGTCAGTTGCGAAAGTGCACACTGTCCGATTTTCAAACTTTTCTACGTACTGTAAAGCTGGGTCCGGGTTGCTGCAACGTTGCAGCAACATTTAGTTGCGGTAATCTGGACCCAGGACCCAGCTTAAGAATACAACCTTTATCTCGCGAAGAGCCGAAGGAAGTCGTGCTTTCATAATATGATAGGTTGGGCTAATTTATAAGAACACAAAATCAACCAGTACCTGACCTATTGCACCGACGAATTATGTTTGCATCGGTAATATTATAATTTTGACGAACACAATCCCAATCAGTAGCCGTATTTTTTATTCTATCGTCAAATTTTGACTCGAGGTCGTAAAACCCGGTCGCGTCAGTGACGGTTGATAGGAAATTTTAATAAACAACATTTCGCGATTGAAAATCATTACGAAGAGGCGCCAAACATTATCAGCGATATCGCAGCTGTTTGGTAGTCTCCGCTGCTAAATTATAGGCTACATTTACTCGGAAAATTAATGTAGTGGCTCAAGTTTTCATCTTAGCTGAGCGTTTTAAAAATTGTTGGCCTGCGACCGCGAACGAAGGCGATAAACCCGCCCCTAAATTGGAACAAAGAGTCGTACTGTGAGGTTGAACGAAAAATCTTAATGAACGAGTAGCCTACAGTGGTCATCGGCTAGCCTACACGTTGTCATGTTCGTTGTTCTGCATGAGTGCATTCTACTGCAGCGGTAGACATACTGCAGGAAGAATATACGCGAGAACCACGAATATGCCCAGTTCAGTTTTAGTAAATTTCGAACAATTTCCGAGTTGTTTCCGACTGCTATGGGAAAATGACTAGAATTCAGTCCGCAGCTATTCCCAACTGCCAAAAGGATTAGACTAATAGGCCATCTTTGCTTGTAGTCTCAAGTATTTGTACAACTTATTCACCTTTTGTGGCGAAAATTTTTATTATCGTTTTTATGTCAACATTTTAATACGTAATTGTGCTTTGCGATGGTTCACCTTCAAATCAGTCAGTTGATTTATTTGCTCGAAAACCTTAAGTGACGAGTGATTTCTATTAAAATATTATTAAATTTATATTTTCACAGCCACCAAGAAGTTTTTATGCAGTACATCGATCAAAATGAGCAGATTCAACGACAGCTGTCCCTCCTACAGTAAGCATTCTTCTCCGTAATTACGTCGAAATTCTTTTTCGAGTCTATGGCATAATATTATTATGCACTCACTGGCTCGGGTATGTTAGGGCATTTTCTCCCACTCGAGTTCGCATTCCTTTATTCGATTCGAAATGGCGACGCACTCGAGGAACACCTCTATTCGAAACGCGTTCGCACATTCTGCAGAGGATCCGTTTTATCGTATTTTGTTTTTTCAAATACCTAAAATTATACGACTCGCTGCATTTTACGACCGCGTAAAAATAGTAAAAAAATTTACGTTCACACGTAGCATCGATTCGCGCGTACCTAAATGCGAAGGTACGCACTTTCGATGCGAAAACAATAAAATACTACGGTCTTTATGTTTTTATTATTTGCCTTTTCCACCCAGCAAAGCGAATAAATCTCTTCAGGATACCAACGATAGTTTGCTATCGGCCATCGAAACGTCTGGCGGCCGTCTAACTCCATTCTGCTGCAGTCGGAACGGATCCGATTCGAATTCCAATCCATCCGAAGGTGGCGGCCATAGCTGCGCTCATTCCGGACGTAAGTAAGTGAAATGTATTTCAAATTTAGTGGAACGACTGCCATTGCAGCTATAGTTTAGGACGAACGTTAGTAAAACGTAACGGAGAAAATCGACGTCATGGCGAATCGAAACGCTTTGCATAAATTCCAGTTCTTCGGAATGCGGTAGGCCAACCTTCTTTTTAAAAATTATTTTCAACTCCAATAATTACATTGAAAAATTGTTATTTAAATGCGTAATGAGTGCGAACGTGTTACCCCGAGCCGTTGACTATATTATACGCTATCGTAACCAGACTGACAAACCAATGTTACATTTTTTACATCAAACTTGGATCCGAGGAATGGATCCCACCAACAGGTTTCGCTGCTGTTGTGGCATTCGAGTTTGAAGACGAGCAAAAATCTATTATGACCATTCACGTTTTCGTTTGTGTGCAGTAAACGATCCTTTTTTCAACCGTTTTGATTTCTATTGTCTGCAGCGGCCAACTCTTTGTGTAAAGGTTCTTTATGGTACCTAATTAAAAAAAAGAACTAGTTAAAGAACAATTTGAAGTTATGTTTGTGAAAAAGAGAAAATCCTTACTACTAACGCACCGTTTTGTTTTAAAATCAAATTAGATTGTGTGTGGAAAACTTCTTCGTTATATTTGTCAGTCTTATATATTGTATTCAGTCAACGCACTGAGCTAACGTAAAATATAATTTTCGCAGATCACGAAAATTCTATACATATTTCATAAAATGTTGACAGATTGTGTAACAGACCTCTCTCCGCGTCAAATAATTATCCAAAATATTTTAGTCCCTACATGAAATGCGAATTACTTTTAGACTTCTACGTAGTGCAACGTTTTTACCTTCTCAATATGTTTGTCTCGTGTTAATCGGATGTTTCATGAAATTACTATCATCTACCCATAATGAGGTACCTATGCTGAAAATGTAAGAAAATGCGAACGAACAGCACAAAAAATTATATGATCTATGAGTTACCAGGATGCAAGGGTGAAGTAGAAAAATTTGGTTTGGTAGATACGAAGAATCTGATAAAACTAGCCCCGTATTTTTGTTGACTCGAGAGAAAAGTTCATTTTCATTAAGAGAAGCAGTTGAATTTGCTAGTGGTGGACAATGACAGGTTGTTGAAATGCTCGTGTAGAGCTACCAAACAAAGTAACACAAAAATATTTAATAGTAGACGTGGGTTTGCTAGGGTGGGGAATTATACTGGCAAATCACAGGTTAAAAATTTGCGAACATGTTCGCGTAGCTACGCCACCGATTATGGAAGATTTCTTATAATATGGTTCATTTTTCCACACCACACCTCCCCTAGTTCTTACAATCGAAGATGGAAGTGCGACACAATGCTCGCAGAGGGCAGCTACATGGGGACTGTTGGTGGGGAAACCCCAACAAACGCACACAGACTGGCGCAGTGCTTTCCACTTCAGAGGGGGGAATGTGTGAACTTGTGTAGCGTAGGTTGCATGTTCAAATCACGTCAGGGTCACCAGATGTGAGTTTGTCAGAGTGGGGACTCGAACCAGCAACCCATATGTTAGAAAAGGTGAACATGTTCGTGGTGCTTCATCACCACTGATGGAAGTTTGTTAATAATATAATACACGTCCCCACAGTAGACGTTGTAGGTATTAACAACAGCTCCTGATAAAAGAAAATAAACAACTCGCATTTTCTGCATTAATTTATTCAATCTGTATTTGCAGACACTTTCAGCAAAAATAGGCGAGATAGCTGTATCTAGTCGTTTAATGAAACAAACGTCGTACTAACTTGGAAAAATATTATAATTGATTCGGCGAAACGTTTTAACTAAGTGTAAAAAATATCTGTTATTCACTAGGAGACTGGATAATTTAGACATTTAAAATACAAAGAATTACATTATCTGTTTTACAGTCTGGTGTCATTTTGTGAAATTTCTGGAGTTTTCTTGAAGTGGTTGATTACGCCTAATGCCTACGACATACTATCCGTATAATCGTAATAATTATATTAATTATGTCGCAGTATGAGAGTTAATTATTCAATGAAATAATTTTGTCCAAAAGTGAGTTTACGTTGGGACAGGGTAGCTGATGAAACGTGCGTCGTGAAAAGGGAAGAAATGTTTCTAAATACAAAGAATTAGAGGGTACAAAATGTGCAGAGGGGTACGGAAGAAATGGAATGGTACAGAAATGTAAAGGGACTCATTTGATTGAGAAAGAGGAGAAAAAGAGGCCGAGAGACGACAAAAAGAAACCATTACGATAAGGAGAGACAGGTGGGTACGTAGTTTGAAAAATGTCTGACAAGAAAACGAGGGTGGTTTGCAAAAGCAATGGGTAGTTTGTGAAAGAATACGATGGGAATAAACTTCGTGTAAATGAACACATAATGTATGTATGATTGAAGTGAAATGGGAAAACAGGATACAAATGAAATAACTCATTTCGATATGACTAAATTAACTAGAGGTGCATCCAAATATTAGTAGTAAATAGTTACTATGATGGTAATGATACCGAATAATTAAATCATTACAGTATTACATGCTTCGATTATTTTTTCATTTTGGATGAATTTTTAATCAGTTGAACTATAAATATACGGAAAAGAAAAAGAGCTAAAAGAGCAACAAAAAAAAAAAAAAAAGTGTATGAGATCAGTTTTTAGGCGGTTTGTGGAATGTTAAAATACTGTAATTGCCCTCTGATGCGGAAGTGATAGGGGAAGATCAAGTTACAATTTATTTTCTCTTTCGCGACAGCTCAGTTAAAAATTTATAAATTTTTTTTTTGTTCTTATTAATCGTATCTACGTTGTCAAAATTACCATAGTTTGCATCCAATTGCTCAACAATGGTGACATTCGCCGAAACATTATGTATTTTACCGGCGATTTGTATCGTCAAAAATTCTGGAACATTCTCCGCAAGCCCACGTCCACTTCTGCGGTAAATTTTCGACTTGTCGAATTTTAATGTTTCATCAGATGTTGAAAAACGTGGGTCACTGCGAAACCACATTTTTCTAATTCTTACCATTTCCTACAGTTAATCTAAAACCATTTGTGAACGAATGTTGAAAAAAACAAAAAAAAACAAGAAACTGGTTACCTAGGTACTTGTTTTTTTTTTGTTTATTTCGTAGCCCCAATCGGTGGCAACGAATGGTACAAAAAATCGTTTATGATCTTGGCATTGTCCATAACTGTATGTAAAATGGCGAGAGTTTTCATTTTTTTTTTTTTTTTCGTTTTTAAAAATATGCTGTATTCTTTTGTTTTGCAGTACTCGCGATGCGGTCATACGACACGATTTTTTGCACCAGCATGTGCAACACTGTGGCCCTCCGTACACCATTCAAAGACTGATGGAGGACATAGGTTCGTAGAATTGCGTACGCATAAGCATCTCGCAGTGCTCGTGTCCGAATTTTTCGTTCATTTTCGAAATATTTGTGGACCAAATGCCAGCACCAAATACTGGTCCACTGGTATTTCATTGCGAAAGAGTTTCCATTCGTTGACGCGCTGCTTTTTTGCCGGTGATCCATTTAGATAGTGGTCATGCAACTCTACGAGATCAGATTGACTGTGATAGTGATCCTAAATCGTTACTAGAAGAACTGTACAGCCTATCGGATGCGGAGTCGGCGCTAAAATCGGTACGACAGTTCCAATATGCTTTATATTTACGCAGGCATAGGCCTGTTTATCGCAATCACATCATCGAACATAGGCTACAACTGAATGCTGAGAAAATAGAGAGCGAATCGATCCTTTGCAGTTTAAAAGTACTGATTTTTATCATCATTACTTGTTCGGTGCCTATTTGTTTCGGAGGGACACTACGATCGATTATATTTTTTAAAGTTCGACCGAAGGAAAAAAACGTTGAACTATCTGATGATAAACCAGTAACTTATCTCTCGGGTCGTTTTCACGCCTGTAGATCTTCCCCTCCAGGTTACCTACAGTTCCGTAATCTTGCTACGATGGTACATCTTCCCGATGAAAATTTTCAGAGTTTTGATTTCCAAATAAGTGATGGGTACCGATTGAACTGCAGTGATGTAATTGCGAGGAATTTCGGGATTAACTTCAATCCAAGGTGTGGCTGCGTGGTATAGGTATCTTTGCTTATACCAAATTCCACAAAGTAGATAATTTTCAACGTGTTCGCCAATCTAATCATTTCTAGGTACCAGTAGCCAGCTGGTTTAGTGCTTACGTCGTATATAGAAACATGAGTGACTGCGTACATTTAGATGACGGGGCTATACAGTGCCAGACGCTTTGTTCAAAATTTTATCGCCACCCATAGTCATTGAACTTACGATATTACATTGCATTTGCAAGTCCATAGCCGTGTGGTGTTTAAATCAAAATGATAATTTATCGCACCTACTGGCTACTATCTTTTTCATATTTCTGGAATGAAGTATATATCAGATAAATTTCCAAACTCTTAACAACCACACAATCTACAAACTGTGCTGATTGAGCATTTGGGCTATATCTGTTGCGATACACACAGTATCAGTGAGTATGTAAGTGCATACATTCTCACTGTTGTACTGGGTGATCCAAAAGGTTGTTAAGTCAAAAAAATTTTCATTAAAAACTGAAATAAAAATTTACGAATGATGCGAGTATATTAATACTTGTGGGCTGTTGGCTTGGGGATTCGAACTGGCGATCCACAGGTTAAAAAACAGATGACGCACTACGCAGCTACGATGGCTATGATGTACCTTCAAGCATGACAATTGAGGGTGGAGCTAGGCTGATGGGTATGAACACAAACTTAGCCCATCATAGCTCAATGCCACTCTAAAGAGGGGGATGTGAATATGGTTGTGTGTACGTCTCACGTTGGTAGCCACCAGTTTTGTAGGCTGCTGGCTCGGGGATTCAAACCGGCAACCGACAGGTTAGAAAACAAATAGCGGCTACAATGCTGACAATGTAGATGGAGCGCAGCAGAGCAATTATAGCTGCATCCCCACAATACTGGTTGCTTCAAAGACCTGTCATCAGCTAAACAAAAATGATTTTATTCCAGTATATCGCAACTGAAAAAAGTTTAGAACAATTTTTTTTATGAAAAAACGCTCAGATTTTATTTTTCATTAGCTAAGCAGCAATCACCGACACATATTATTTTCCCAAAATTAATTTCTGTTAGTTCGGGTCAAAAGCTTTCTCATAGCTCTGAAACACTGAACTTGGCAATTGATGCTGCGCTAACCTTTAGTAAGTTGTATGAACCTCTCTTATGCAGGAGGTGTATTAAAAATTTAAATTATCAACTTTATGCGTGGGAAATGATGAGAAGAGATCAGTTTCGACGTCTTTGATTATGGCTCACTGTTTAAAATGTTTTGAAATAAAAATAAATTTTTTTCAAAACTTGATTTTGACATGCGTTACTTTTTGGTCAGCCTGTATAGTGTGTCTGCAACCTTATGGACGTTTTCAGACGAAGTACATCGCATCGAGTGTGTTTAATGGGCAGACCACAATTAAGTATGTGGGCCACGAAAATGGTCCGTGAGGTCGTCTGTGGACGTGGAACCGAGCCCCAAGAGGAGGGGAATGAGAATAACGTCCCCACACAACAGACCCGAAACAAAGTTACGTTTGATGCAAGTGAGGAACATATTGGTGATAGCTGCGAGTGTGATGGTTGCAGCACGAATAAAGACGAATGCGTGTGTAAGGAAACAAACCAACAAACATACAAAAAAAAAAATTAATCTATATTTTTGCACGAATTCGAGAGAATAACAATTATTAAAAACTCACTTCCATTTTTTTCGCCACGACACTACCCACTGTGTGATGTAGTCCGATTGGTTCGAATTTCTGTCCGTTTACCAAATTTTTCTGTTCTACTTTATGGTCTGTTTTCAGGTAGAATCGACCGATCGAAAATGCCAATGTTCGTCGGTCGGAGGACATTATTACCAAAGTAAAGCGAGCAGTTTTCTCACAAACGGAAGTAGTAACGAAGCGACCGGCGAACCGGACCGAACTTATAAGGTCGTCTTTGCCGGAGATGCGGCAGTTGGCAAAAGTTGTCTCATACATCGAATTTGTAAAGGCTCATTCGTGAAAAGATTAGGCAGCACTCTAGGTACGTCGTCTACGCTTGACTACATTAAGAATGAAATTTTGTTGGGAGCTGGTAGCTAAGTAGACGATTGATGGGCAAATTATTTCCAAAATAAGTAAAAAGTAAATAAAATAAAATTTAAATGAACGCATGAATGAGTCGATATTATCGTAGTTGGCTAAAATTTCCTCTCCCACGAATATCTTTGCCAGAATTTACCACAGATATTTTGTTTATAATCGTAATTATTAATTGGGATGACAGGGGAAGCTTATGATGAATTATGTATCGTCGGTATTGTCTTCCATCGACTAGTTGATAAGTTATTGATTTACCACTCGCATTGATAAGAATCAGAGATGTCGAATTTGATCTTCTGTGATATAGTGGAATCAGGAAGCTAGTGGAAGCTATATTCCTCTTTTTCTGAAAACAGGAAAATCTTAGATACCGAATTTCTTTGTTTGCTTCATTCGCTGATAACAGTGGAGTAACTAAGATTGACCAGTCAGGAGGGGATAATTTTGGAAAAATACTTGACGCAACAATTTGATATTTTCATCTTTAAGTTTTTACAATTATTTTTTCGAGAGTGCTAGTGGCAAAGCTAAGAGGGTATAATTTTTGCCCCCTACAACTCGAAAATCCACTCCCAAGAAGAATTTTTATACGCTTCTATTCTACTCACTCAATTTGTTGAAGTACACCGGATGACCAACTTCAGCGCTGCTTTCACGTGTTGCGACACACGCACACATACACTTATATCCGTTTTTGTCAGTTGTTTTTTTTTCTCTCTCTCACCAGTATTTCTGTCTGGTTATTATCAACTTTTATTCTACTCACTACTGCGATTTTAAAATATGCCAATACTGCAGCCAACCTTCCGCAAAAAAATAATGTTTATTTCGCATGAAGCTAAAGCCAAAATACAAAAAAAAAGCGTATCTCTTAAAAATTCATTTTTAACCTAATTTATTTAATAATACACGCTGTTGAGAAAAACAAAAATAATATTTCGATTTATTTTAATTTTAGCAAAAAATTACTGGACCTCGAGTCCCCTTCCAAGTTTTATTACAACTTCGCCTCGGTAGAATGTTTTTAAAAATTATAATAGGAGGTTATAACCCTCAGAAACACCTTGGCTGCGGCACTGGTTGATCGTGAATTTGTAAATTACGTGCTAAGAGAATGAAAAACGATTTCACTTTTAGCAAATAACTTCGGTCCGAATAACTCTCATTGAATTTTTCGTTTCTTTTTCATGAAGTTCTGGTATTTACCGTACGAACTCACGGATGGTTTCTCTTCACATACTCCCAATTCTCATAATTAGAATAAATTATGTGATGGGAAATATAGGATTAGTAGGGCTTTCATCCTAAAATACGATAAGTATAGCTTATGTATGCTTCCTTAAGTTATGTTTCTGAAAGAAAGTACTTATGGTGTCGTTATAATTTTATTTACACATGAACATTAAATTCGTCATTCTACTTGTGTTTTTGTTCGCACTTGGAGAATGTACCACCTGTTGCAAAGAAGATTATGCAATTTGTCGTATACGAGAGTAATATTGTGAAATGCTCCACCATTTCTCTTGAGAATGCTGAAGAAATTTTCTGAAGTCTGATCAGTGCTGAAAATAATGAATTTCTAAAATAAATGAAGAAAATAATTAATAAATAAATAAATCCTGTAAGCTAGAACACATTTTCAAAATGTGATACTAAAATACTAACTTGGTGCCAGAAAGCTAAGCAATTATTTCAACATATCAGTTTTGATACAACTCTGTTCCAACAATCAATCCATTTCGTAAATGATTTCTGTTGAGAATACGGTAAAAATTAAACGTCTTATTTGTCCCATAAAAATTAAAAACTTCTAATGAATAGGAACGTAAAACAAATTCTTGTGTGAGCTGAAACAGATTTTCAAGGTTATCGAAGACGGACCGATTACGACTTTCTAATAATAATGACGATTGAATAATAAATTATTAACTTACGTAACGCAATTAACCGACGTCGTTATCTTCGAGAGATCATTTTTAATTTGCAAAAAATTAACTTCGTAGCTGAATGCGAATCAAAAATTTTCAAATAATATTTCAATGACGTATCATAAATGCTACTCCTCAAAACATAATTCTTTGAGACTTTCTTGTGATTTTAATGAATTCCGTTTGTTTTAATGATCGGTAATTAAATTTCATACTTTATTCACAGGCGTAGATTTTCAAATTAAAACCATTCGAATAGATGAGAAAAATGTTGCTTTACAGCTATGGGACACAGCAGGTAAGTTTCATTAGAATTCTATGGTGCATGGTGTACAGCTAGAGATAGGCACATTTCTGAAAATGAATTTCAGTGAAATGAAAAGTGAAATATCTCAAAAAAGGTACCCTATGAAAAGTAGGGAAAGAGTGAAAATAGAGAGCAGTCGTTGAGAACTTTCAAATGGTATGAATAACCTACGTCGTGTCGTCACACATACATTTTTAATTCTAATAATAACGATTGCCTACGATTAATGAACAAGTATTCCACCCACAAATGCTGTTGAAAAAATATAGGAATACAATTTTTAAACGCGTATAAGTGAAAATTTCGAACTGAAAACAAAAATTTAATAAGTAGGAGAGAGTGATGTGCAATGAAATCCAAAATTTTAAATCCCTCCAGAAATATTTGTGATTTACTAAATGATCCGAGTTCGACAGTTAAATGCGAGTAATGACTTTCACATTGCATCAGAAAGATGCAAATCTCATCGCATTATGCAAAGAGTATTCTGTAACCTTTCTAAAATGTTGTCTCAGGGTACCTACATCGCAAAAATAAAGAGACTTTTATAAATTGGTTAGCTACAATGAAACCGTTTCGCTGGGAACAGTGAGAAAATATTTCAACTGCAGATAATACAATTATTTTGTAAAATTGCACGAATAAATAGTCGAGTAGGGTACACAAAAAAGAAAAGCGCGCTTCCGTTCTTATAAGTTGGCAAAACTGAATCATTCAATATGTGGTACACATTCTTATCGTGTTTCTGACTGGTAATACTGTATAATTCGTTGTTTTAGTGAGAACAACGAAATTTATTTATTCTTTGTTTGGCACGCGTGTGTTGAGAATACAATCAAATATACACCCACGTAGATGAAATTCTATTCTTGTACCAAATATTGCACCGTAACTTCCATCAAAATTTGTGCCACCCGACTTCACCTTTCAATTTTTACCCCTGCAATGAAAATAGAAATGTGTGCCACATTAAAAACAGAGGGTAAATTAGTATTTTATAATTATTATTGATTTTGTGGAATTCTTTTAAAAGACAAATTTTGCATCTTCACCGTTTTTCGTGTGCCGTGCAATGCGCAAAGTATATTTCTGCATATTTAGGGCACGGGTATGCCTTCCAATAACCCGTATTGCGGGAAGTATTATTTTACGTAATCATAGCGCAGGGGCTACATTGCCTACGTTCGTATCGATGTGAATTCCAACAAATGTAATTTGGCCTATTGCACAGGCTGGAAAATATCACGATTTCTAAGATTTCTATATTGATATACGTACATCTATACTTATCTACGTATAGATAACATTAGTGCAGTGTAGGCTAACTGTATCAGTACGGTAATAATTACATCCATATAATTGCCCCCGATGTAAGGTGATGGTCGGAAATTTCGAGACTGCCCACCAATAAAATCTGCAGCTTGTGGTCTGAAAATACCGAATGAACAACAACGAGACAAATTCAAAGGCACGAGTGTGAGGTATATAATGAAATAACATCGAACTTTGGGCGAAAATTCTTTCACTTCATTTATAATATTTATAATATTACTTAACCGACGAAGCTGCCCCATCATCGACGAAAAGATGAATATGTAACATTAATCGGTGATGAACTGGACGACACTGTCCGTGAAAGATGACAGTATCTCATTGTATTCTCTGTCATAGCACCTCGCCGTCCCCTACATGAACGTTTAGTCGGCCACCCTTGGGGTACTCATATCGTAAAATACGAAAGTCTATCTAGCGATAAAATTCAATGTTACCATTCTCATCGACGTGAAAAGGCGGCGCTAATGTGGCGGCGCAAGACTTTTGTACGCGGTGAAAAGTCTTCAAAATAGTACACCCGCAAACGTTTTTCACATTAATTCGTCATTACGTGAAAAGTTCTTTTCACCGCTGGTCCATACTTCCGTTGCCCAGCGCCATGCGCATCTCCTTTTGTGTGGATTCGAAGTCTTAACCTACCTACCGACGTGAAAAACGTTGTCCGCAGGACAAGAACGATTTCGGTCCATGACAAAAACCTATTTTCGACGAGCCGATGGTGTTGTGCTGCTGTACGATGTAACCGGCGAACGATCATTTCTTAGCATACGGCAGTGGATCCAGTCCATAAATGTACGGCTGAAAAGTAACCTCACTAACGATAATTACGTAGGCAATCAAAACTCACTTAGGTAGTGGTCGAAATCGTAATATTCACGAATTATTGTTCGCAGGAGGCTGCCGATAAGAGTATACCGATATTAATTTGCGCCAATAAAGTCGATTTACGAGACGACGTGAAGAACTCGGGTGCTCGCTGTATCGACAAGCAGACTGGTGAAAATTTGGCCAAAGACTATCAGGCGCTGTTCTACGAAACAAGCTCGAAAACTGGAGAAAATATATTGGATGCTTTAATCGCCTTGTCAAGGTATACGCTTCGATAGAATTTCGTTTAGTCGGTGGTCACGGTCCGGGAGCGAGAGCAGAGACCGTCTGCTAAACTAGGCTATGATGACCGCATTTCGGTATTTCGCTAATCCAGCTGGCTGAAATGCCTGTGTAGGTACACCCACCCTTATGACAAACTCTTACAAGACAACGAACAGTCACTGGAAGTATAATTAGGTTAATAACGCGTATTTTGTAGAACATAATAGGCACAATTTTTAATTATTAATTCGTTTCCTTATCCTTCGGAGCATATAAATTCGAAGAACTTAGCTTACGCTGGTAATTTTTGAATATTTTCATCGATTCGTTAATCAGGATTTAGAATTTTCAACAGCCAAAAATAGGCTCGACCAGAACGGATAAAGGTCATTCGGGTTCGCTCGTTTAATTGCCGATTAAAAAAATGTTATTCAAACCTGCGTAAGAAAACATCAAAATGTTTCATCAGCGGTGATTGTAGGAATATGGCTTTTTTTGGCTGCTACAGTCAAAATCGAAGCTCATTTACGTACTTTTTGTTTGACTTTTTGGCGAGGAAAATGACGCGCAAAGTTCAGTCGCCTTTTTTTCGTCCCCTCATTTCAACGAAAGATCTACAGTCAACGTAGTGCTCTAAAAGCTGCTCGTTGTTTGTATTTCATATATTCGACAGCTGAAGGGTGGCGAAAGTATTATTAGTTTCTTATGTTTGGCCATCGATACACACAACTTCGAAACCGAAGGTAGGTACGTGCTGAGAAAAGTTGTGAGATTGGAATGCTTGTGACTTCCCTGTGACGTCATAAAAACGTCTGTGCAGCTATTCGCTTAGCTTCACTGCGGAGAATAATACCTACTGTAATAACTGTATCCCATTTTCGGAATAAAAAAAAAAAGTAGTCTAAATTCAGAGTTCTTTTGTCGAACAGGTTCTGTTAAAAGTTAATTCTCATTTCCACCCTACAACTAGTTTTGGGTTAGTTCTATTAAGTGGTAAAATTCAAAAAATATGATAATTCAAATAGAAATATTTTTTCATAAGAATGGCAAATAGTACAGACACATTCATATTTCAAGACGTTCCGAACAGAACACTTTAACAGAACATGCTCATCCCGTTGAGTCGAGGAATGGGGAAATTTATGAGAAAAAATTTCTTATTTTCGAGTTGTAACTTAAAAAATCAAAATACGTCTTTAGGGAATTAACTCCACACTTTTCCCCATCGAACAACCTGTTTTTAACAAATGTTATAAGTTCCGTATTTTTACTTTTTTTGAAAAATACTCGGTATCGTCTAGAAAATTGAGGCACTATTCAACTGAAACAGTTTCAACGCACAAGATGTGACAATTAAGCTGAGTGAATTTTTTTCAATGAAGTATAGAGAATAAATTCTAGCCTACAATGAGAGAATACTGACTGCGATCAACGCCTTGTGTGTAGTGCTTCTGCGTTCCGATCACATTTGACAGGTTTTTTAGAAGTAAATTACTTCTTATGGTTGAAAGTGCAAATTTACCCAATGCTAGGTCTAAGTTGTATAGGCTGGATAGTGAAGTGAGGGAACATTAACTTTGAATGAAAAAAATCGCGAGTTCCGCTGGGTAATACTCGTGACTGATTGAAGGGTAAACATTAAATAGTGTGGTTGTGCACGCACACAGCCATACATCTACATGTCACGTAACACTCGCAAATGAGAGTTACAATTGTCAAGAGTTGCAGTTACGTGAATCTGACGATTGTAATTCTGGTTCAGCCCCTATCGTAGACACCGAACGCTAAGACGTTTACTAAATAAATTGATAGCTTCAAAGATATCCGAAATAACTCGGTAAGATTTTGAAGGGTGTATTTTCCGCGGTGGTTTTCAGACCAGATGTAATTCAGACACAGGTGTTGTGGGCTGTAGGGTGGTTATTGCGAAGGAACTTAGTGAAAGTTTATATGATACATTCCGAACATGAAAATAAGTTCTGGATTTTTAATTGTCTCACCAGGTACTCGGTTCTTTATGAGTTGGGTGATACCACCTAACGACGGTTTCACTTTATGTTCGCCAAATTGAGAAAGCGTAAATAGTGAAACAGGGATGAGGCGGCAGTAGATAAATTTTTACACTGGCATTGGAAACGATTTGATGGTGTTAAATGTTCACCATCCCTTCACGGAGTACATTTTCCAACTTTTCAAAACGCAAACCAAGTTCACCGACATAATAATGTTGGATACTCATTCCTACCTTTCCAAATAATGAATGTGGTTCATCTGCTGTATGTTTCAGGGAAATGTTACTTCGCGAAGATGTAGAAGTACAGACGTCCGCACTAACAGTGACAAAAAATGAAAGAAAATCATATTGTTGTTAGAATTTAACGTAACTCCATATCCTAATATTTGTAATATTTTTAATATTCTGATGAATTTATATTGTTCAGCTTACCTATGTCAATGTGCAGTTTTATTTTAGATTTTAAATAAGTTCGACTCGTTAACCCATATTTATTAAATGTTGTTGATGTTTGAAATATCTCGAATTATTTCAAGTCTTTTGTAGGTATAAAAAGAATTTTTTGTTTTTAGGTAAGGTGACGCTTTTCTAAAAAAATATAAGCAGAGAATTTCAATTTTTATTCACTTCCGAGAAAAAGTGAAAACAATTTTTGGCTTCAAATTTAGATGGGCTACAAATTATCTGCTTCTTGGCCAGAATAATGAAATCTACCAGACGTACCTACTAATATGCTCCGCATATACTTTTAATTAAAATAATTTGCCTCTTCGTAGATAATTCGAAATTGAGGTACCAAATATGATTTTCCAATATCTGCCACCCTTGAGAAAAATTTTGTTTTCATCAAGTCATAGTCCCAATTCAGAATCAGTTAATTCAGCAACGGCACTAAACTATCCAGTCCCTACCAGCATTACTGGTCTTTTCAAAAGTTAATATTTTCAATTCTGTTCGGGCGGATAGAAATGAGAAGAATGACCACTGTAGGTAAATTACCTTATAGGTACACCGAGGAAAAGCGAACTTCTCTACGATGGCCATCTGTAATTGTAAGCATACCTAGTACCAATTTGGTACCTACCTAAGTTTCGGCATGCTTATGACTGCTTTATGAGCGATTAGTTACAGTGTGGTAAAACGCTGAATTTAGAGTGAGGAGTCGAGGAAAATATGATACGGGGAGTGGTTTTACGTAGTAATTAGGGCCACGAGTACTCGGATTAATGACGAGCAAAGTGGCTGAACAAAAAATTTAATAAAAAATATGAACGAACGATGAAATGTTCGCAGTCGGTTATTTACATAAGATACGGGCGTTAAATTGCAATTTAAAACACCACTAACAATAGCGAACATCTTATGAACGAGACTAGAAGTACATACGAAACCAAATAAAATATTCGACAGTGCAGGATCGAAACTAATGAGTAGGTAGGGTATAGGTATTGAAGCAAGACCAAGACCAAGACCAAGACCAAGACCAAGACCAAGATAATAAACTATTTATACCCTTATCCCGATTTTGGTATCGTTTTTGCTCATCATTGCTCGGAATTGGCCCTAAATCTAACCGAACTTATATTTTCTATTTCGGCAAAAATTCAAAAGCAAAAATACGTCGCTGTGAGTGTCCAACATTTAGGCTTATATTCACAAACGTCACTTTAACCTCCCTTCACTTAAATTTGACTTAAAAATTGCGTTTAGTACAGTTTTGTATTTAAGATTGTGGTAATATTTTATTTTTACTTTGGAACTCTTATAAGAGATACAATGTTCCCACATTTTTTTAAAGTGAAATTTAAGTGAAGGGAGGTTAAAGTGACGTTTGTGAACATGGGCCTTACTTTTTTTGAAAGTATTGTAATAACGACGCATTTGCTAATATTGCCGCAGATTTCGTTTTGAAGTTCACGGCCAATAATTTCACAAATAATATAATTATCTTCGTAATAGGCTGGTACTGAAATCCCACCATTTAGAAGTTTTCCCGTTTGAATTTACGTAATTTAGGAATTTAAAAACTGTAGGCTACAACTGAGCGACAGATGGAATTTAAATTGAAACCTTGTTTACGTACGGCACCAAAATAATTATACGAAGTCAAAAATCCACTTTATCGACTAATTTGATGCCGTAGTGTTCAAAGGTTGGGAAACTTCGAACATAGAATCGGTTTTAATGTACGGACTATAAATTCGCAATAACTTTGCTTCGTATTTCCATCCGATATGAATGGTGTTGTGCGCATGTTCACGCCAGTACACTCAATAATATCTTCAAAATGGGGACGTACACATTTTTGCCGTTAATCTGCATTTTCCTGCTCGCATTGGAGGTAAGATGAGTTTTTTTTTTTTGTACCTAGTTTACGTCTTACACAAATATTATATTTAAGTAGCATTTTTTTTTTTATTAATTTTTTTTGGCCTTCTTTTTTTTTAAAATCAAGTACTACTGTTATTTTTCGTTGTTCGGTCAATCATTTTTCCTGCACCTTATTTACGGAAATTCTCGTATTCAGGTAGGCGATCGGGAAAAAGCAATAACAGCGAGATGACCTAATTAGTAAAGTGCGCAAGTACCCATCTTCGAAAATTGTGAGAATTGGTTCGTTAACGATTGTGGTAGATGTTTTTGAAATGCATCGATTAGTCTTGGGCATGTCTCTAAGACGTGAATACTTTTTGTATTATTGCAAAAATAGAAAAATCCCTATTCTCCATTCACTTTATTTTTAAAGGAAATTTGCATATCTTCCAGAAATCCGATAAAAGCTCCATATATTTGAATTAATGACTTCAGAAGTACTGGAAGCCCATTCTTATAGCTCTAAATTTGAATCAGATAGGCGTATAGCCTATTTCCAGTGTTTTTGAAATGATTTTAATTTTAGTTTTGGGAATAATCATCCTTGCAATCAGAGAAATAATTTATGTTATCTTTGGTTTATCAACTGATTGGGTAATTTTTTAATCGAAATCTCTGATTTTTCCGTAAGTTATTGTTCGGAAAATTATTCCTGGGACAAAGTAGAGAAGATTGTTTAATTGGAAACATAGCTCTAGCTGGAGGATATTTTTTACTGTCTTTTGTATATCATTCAAGCCTTTACCCGTCTTTGACAGACTGCAAAACCATTTGAAAAAAAATTCATATCTGTCGCTCTAAACGACAGCTCATGTAAAAATAATTGGTAAGTTACTTGAAAAAGTAAAGATCAAATAGAAATCTGTCTCAAATATGTTCTTGAGCCATCCATGTATGGAAACAATATGGAACGCCTTGTATTTGTTGTTACTTATCTACTATCTATTTATTTAGCAAATACCTACAAACCTAACGAAAAAAGGTTCGAATTCATTTACATATCGCTGAAAATCTCAGAAGCTTTATTTTTATCGCATCAGTTTTCACTTTTCGTTCGTAAAGGTATCCAAAAAAAAAAAAATACTAATTACAAGAAAACTAATAGATAAAAAATTTTTGAACGAAATGTATTTGAAAGATGCAGGTAATTAATGTCATTCCGAATTAAAAAAATTAAATTCCCAACTCGTAATTGCAGTTAACCTTAGAGTATACGCAAAACATCGCTTTTCCTCTGTCCAGCCCGAGTTCTGAATGATCATAATCAACTCCTATAACCCAAATAAGAATTTCACATAATATGAATCCAAAAATGAAGTTTTTAAATTGTTAGCCTAATTCTTCATCACAACAATTGTCTACTTGGGTGATTTGATCATCGAGTTTATCCTATAGCATCCTGAATAAAGGGTAGACGTAGCTTACGCTCATTTTTTTGGTAAGTCTGTCCAAAATTATGTACTCACGAATATAACTTCGTCTACTAACTCATCTACTCCCTTCAATGTCAAAAAAAGAACAAATTATGAACGAAAAAAAATTTAATTTTGTACCTCCTGCATAACTCACTCCTCGGATTAAATTACTTCATCCTGCTATAAGTATAACTAATTTTTATTTTTTTACCCGTTCAATATAGCTGACCAATGGCGAACCGGCTGACGATTCAGCTAATAAAATCGGTTCTAAACCGACAGAAGAGTCAAAAAATCCAGTGGAATCTGCTGGAAAATTTATGCACGCCATATATGTTTTCAAAGAACGTATAAAAGACGCCAAGGAAGTCATTTCCAAAGCTATCGAAAATGTTAAACAAGAATTAAAAAAACGTGAAGACGATAGAAATCGTCGCCTAGGAAAGAATGGCGGTTACTTCATATCCACTCCCGATCCAGGACCAGAAACGTTATGAAACACGTAATTTTAAGATTTAATCGGACTTCAGAGACTCCTGAATTAATTTTTTTGTAGCGAATAAATTTATATTTCTTTTTCAATAATCACATCTGCTTCACTTCGTTTATTTCCCCACAGGTATTGAATAAGAAGTCTGACAACAATATTATAATATGTACCTATTGTAGTGCGAAAAAATGTTTTTGAATAGGAATAGCGAAAGTTTCCACATTATTCTGAAAGAAAAAAATCTTAAATTAATCCTGAATTTAGTAAGTACCTACCTAAGTTTATTTACAAACTCTTTTAATTAAAAATTTTTTGATGTGTACACGTCTTAGCACTCAGTCTATGGTAGGGGAGAATTATAATTGTAACTTGTAAGAGTTACATCACGGTTGTGTGCGTGCATAACATGCACACTCACCACCACACTATTATATTTACACATCAATCCTTCATGAATATAGCCCCAGCCGAACTCATGCCTTTTTTTTAAATTTCAGAATGGTATATTATTGTCTTCAGACTCGTCCCCTCGAAAAAATTCAAGTTTTAAATAAAAGCTAAGTACTGTGGCATCTGACATCTCGAAGACCAACTCATAAGGCTACATGGCGATAAATCAAAAACCCAGTCGCCATAACCAAATAAAATTAGAAAATGTGTGGAATTCAGTCGATAAAAAAAAGAAAATAAAAACTGATAGGTTCTGAAATGGAAGCAGGGAATGAAGCCAGAATTTAAAAATGAGACAGCCACATTTCCTTTGAGATATTCAGAACAACTATCACATCACATTAAAGGCAAAAAAAAGAACATCATATCACCGAAAATCACAAATAACCCAATTTCAACTTCCCCTACATCACCCCTATCCTGACTAGAGCCACTGAACATAATCACCGAATCAGCCGTCATAAATAAATAATAAATACTGTACTCACAAAAAATACCAGGAATAAAGAGTACAGCTTTTCAGGAGGAAATATCTTTTATTTGAAACAGCAATTAGACAGCAACATGGTTCAGGAAAACCAATAAAAATTGTTTTTAATTACCTAAATTTTAAAAATATTCCACTTTCGATAGAACTAAATATTATCAAATAAAAATCAACAAATTTAGTTTTTTCATTATTGCTGAACAATTAATAAAAAACAAACTTTTTATCAATTGAAAAAACTTTGAGAATATTTATTACATTTTGAACTTTGAAAATTGAGCTCTGGAAAACGAGAGCATAGAGATGTGCTTCTGTCAACCTCTAGGACAGAACTGAAAAAGGTGGTTAAAATTTAAAAATGAAGTAACCAACTTCAACAGAAGAAAAGATAAAAATAAAATGGACAAAGCCTATAAAAGGTTTTCTGAATTTCCCCAACTTGCTGAAATACGAAGGGACACAGGAAGAGATAAAAAGTAAATAAAGAAAGAACAGAAGATATGAATAAATAAGATCTTCCTATCAACAGGAGAGCAAAAGAGAAGCTACAGGTCATAAGTATGGAACTTCCCCAAATGATGGTGAAAAAAAAAAGTAAAAACCCAAAGTTGATAATACTATTGAATTGATAAAAGACTGATGTTGAAAGGAAAAGAAGTGAGTGTGGGAATTTGATTTTATTTATTAGGGATGTGTCAAGAGATAAATGGGAAAGAAAAAAAATGGAATGTGCAGAAAAAATAAAAGATGTAGGAAAAAAAGAAGATAAAGAAAGAATTGATCAGGAGGAATGATAGGAGATAGGTAGGTTTCAAAGTTAAGAAATAATAATACTGTTACTAGGATAAAATAAGGTATGTCTTATTATTTCCTTCCATGTTTTTTCTTGAAAGATAAAAAAAAATTCTGGATCAACCTCACTCCACTTGCTTTTTGACTGTAAATAAAAAACTGTAGACGTTTTTCTCTCGACTGAAATAATAATATGAAAATGAAATACGTGGTTTTTTGGGATACTCTGTACTCACTGGGTTCAAAACTTTTTAGCTGGGGAAGAACTCAGAATTTGTCAACATCAATGAGAATAAAGTAAAATAAATGAAAATTATGGAGGGGTACTGATACTGGACTCCACAGTACATAATATAATGTCACTCAATTTTCATAAAACTTGGATATCGATTAGAAATATGAACATTCAAAGTATTGAGAATGAAGAACAAGACTCGAAAAAAAAATCATTTTTTTCACCGACTTATTATTATTGGTCTGATGGAAAATAATGTTGTAGCAATTCTGAATCTGAACGATAGGGATTAGCCCATTTTTATCAGATTATATGATAGATGTTTCATGACGACATGCATTTTTAATTTTTAATGAATTTAAGTTTTTTTTTTTTTTATTAGAAGAGCTAGTTGGTATATTTGTTTATCTCTTATTGTGAGCTCATTTTTAGACTGATATAGGTATTACTCGCAACATAGGCTCACATATTTGGAAAACTAAGTTGATCTGAATCAGTATATTCTAACAACCTATGCAAACTAATGTTTAGATATTCCAGCAGATCGCTTCAATAGTCACAGCAGTCTCAAAGGAGTGACAGAGAAGTGCTCAATGCTTAAAAAGTGAAAAATGTGATGTCACTTTTCTTAGGTAATTCAACAGGTGCCACCAATTATAACTAGAAGCCCACTATATGTTCATTGTGAATGTGGAATACCTTGTCCTGAGAGATATTCACACTAGAAGGTCTTCAACAGTATTTGCGTGTTCTGCCACTTCATACGATTAAGTATGGGAGAGCCAAATCCTCAGCGAACACGAGTATTGTCCCCACAGTGAACATTGAAATGACAAAAATTTAATGTTCTATAACATATTGGAACAGCATCAGACCACTTCTACTCAATGGATTTCGACGAGATTTTGGCTCAACGTAGCTGCTTATGTCCAAAAATTTTTTGCAAAGTTTAGTTTCAAAAGCTCTCCTCTAAAAGCTGGAATATTTAACTCCAAAGTTTCAATGATATCTATTACATTAAATGATAAACATTTTTTTTTATGCTGCATAAAATTTTTTTTCAGATTTTTTCGGGAAACTTGGTTTTTAAAGTTCCATTTAGAAAATGGTAATCATGCTCATTGGTCTTCGAGATGCCAGATCCCACAGTACTTAGCTTTAATTTAAAACTTGAATTTTTTCAAAGTAACGAGTCTGAAGACAATAATATACCACGTATTAAGGAGGAATGAAAGTTTCATTTTGAAGAATGATCCATTTTCGGGGGCTAAGTTCCATTTTTGTTTCAAAAGGTTTCATTTTCAAGGTCTCTTTTCAAGTTTGGTTCTAAAAGCTTCACCCTGAAAGATGTAATCAAGCTGAAAAGTTTCAGTTATGTTATACAATTTCACTTTGAAAAGTTCCATTTTTATTTTGAAACATTTTGTTTTTATGGTATTTCGGGAAGTTAAGTTTTCTGAAACACGTGATCGAGCTCACAAGTTTCAGTGATAGCACATACCTACATGAAAGAATCAGAATTTTTACTTTGAAAGTTTTAATTTTAAGTATCTTTTGAGATTTGAAAGACCTACTTAGAAAGCTATAATTAAGCTCAGAAATTTAAATGACGTCATATATAATTTTGCAGGAGGATGAAAGTTTGACTGCGAGAAATTTCATGTAGAAACTGATAAGATTAATTTTTCGTGTATTTTGAGAAGTTTGGTTGAGAAACGTCTGCTCTGAAAGCTGCAATCGAGCTCAGAAATTGAAATGATGTCATATATAGAAGAATCAAGGTTTAACAATGAAATGTTTTTAAAAGTTTCGTTCATTCTTTAAAAAGTTCCAATTCCAATTTCGGACCAACATTCGTGGAATTCGAAACAAATATTTTATTATAAATTATATTAACATGCTACTATAATTTAGGTAATTAGTGCGCATTGGCTGGTCGGTACTTACAATACAGTTATTGTTAATAATATTTTGGCTATAAATGTTTGATTTTGAACGAATAAGTACGAAATTTGGCAGAAAATATTTACTATAATAAAATTTATTGCAACATGTTGGTGCGGATCGGCCGATGGGTGCTTCCAAAAAATCCAATTTTGTTTCGACTTTGAAACAAATAGCTACCTACCCAATGGTTTTAAACTTTACTACGTAATTTTAGGTCAACGGTAACAAAATTTAATAGAATATCTACTTATCATCAGTTATTATGACCTATTACTAACTTCCTGCCAGTTAATTTTCTGCTTTTGGAAAACCTACTTTTCCAAACGAAGCTGCTGCCGCTGCGTAACAGTTTTTCAGTCTTCTTTTCTGGTTGTGTGAAAATCGTGACCACTTTCGAGTTATTTGGCGTCGATTATTCAGTCGAGACCCATCTGCGGCTCGTAAAACTATTAAAATATGGTTGGTCCGGATGGTTTACGGGCTAATGGTTTTGACTCTGCATACGCGCAGCAAACCGTCGAATGACGAAAGTTCTCAGGTAGGTAGGTAGGTAGGTAGGTAGGTAGGTAGGTAGGTACCGACCAAGGTGACTGGTGGAGGTGCGAGTTATGGCCCTTCAGAATTCCAGCGCGACGAGTAACATTATTCGGACAGGTGATGGCGAATGCTGTAATTTGAATGTATTTGCACGAGCAGCGGCCAACGGCCGGCCTAAATGGCCGTCGATTCGACTTTGTTGCGTGTCTGACTGATCCAGTCCACGTAAAAGCTTATGTCTGTGAATGCGGCGATCGACGTCGACGTTGACGGATCTTTGACGCTGACGACGCCGCGTAAATAGAAGAGTCCGGTCTGCGGGTCGCGATACGTCAAACCGCCGCCGCTGTCGCCGGGTCTGGCTCCAGAGCCTGCGTGCCACAGACAATATTAAATTCACGTAGCTACCCACACTATAGGTGCACTATTAGTACCTGCGAATTATGGTACTTTCCAAATTTTCATCTCATTTTTCGGCTCTCCTACGCGTCGCGTCGCGTCGCGTCGACGTCGTAATTACTACATGTATAACTCACCCGAAATGTTTACAGATCCGGCACAAAACTTGTCCAAGGTGATGCTGCTTTGAAAATCATCGCTCACCACTCTCAAGCATTGGCCGCGACTAATGAATGGCAGGTTAGCGGTCAGCAGTACGTCCGTCGGATTATTTTTCGAATCGTAACCCCAGCCGACGAGCTGAAAACAGATCGCATCGGATGCCATTTTGAAGCGAGCTTATTTTCAGTTTCGCGCACAAAACGTTCAATTTTCAGGAGAAATCGGAGTTTTCGTGTAAGGCCATCCCCTTAAGATACATTTCTACCCTAAATGCGGTAATGTGAATTATAAATCTCGCCCGAGTTAATTTTTTTCTCCTCATATTTTTAGACCTCATAGAATGGATTAAATTAGGAATTCGCATAGGCGGAATTTTCGTCATAATGTTTGGAAGGAATTAAGGTCTTGATCAAGTTTAACCTGTCCCTCAATACCTCCTTCCTCTTTCCTCAACCTATAAAAACGTACAAAATGTTACATGACCTTCGTTTCAGATGGGGTATTTTTTTTACCTTACCTCATCATCTACTATCCCTCGGTAAAAAACCTTTCAGAATTTCAATGGTTATTGTGAGGATTCCACTCATAGAATTTGCGTGTTTGTATGTATGTGCCTAAGCATATAAAATAGGACTACTATGGTGCAATATAATTGGCCTGTAACAAAAATTGAGTTTTCCAGTGTATATGTCAAGAACAGAAACTGAATTCACTCAATGAGTGAAAAAAATGTTCAGAATACATTCTGTCATTTAAGAATTACCAGAATACAAAATTTGTATTCTCGCTGTTTATGAATGCTCAGAACACAGTTCGAGATATAGGCTAATACCACAACACAACTTTTGTGTTGTGGAAGTTTCTCAATTCCACAACGCCTTTAGTTCATTAAGCCTAGTTCACTATACAAAAAATAATGCTTAAAACATAGAGAGGTGCTTTGACAACGCATGTTTTTACAATCTGTTGACAAAAATGAAATGTTATTCCATTCTCACGTCATTCAAGTCATAACACCCTGTTTTCATGGGCAAACAGCATTACATTTTTATCATCGGATCCCAAAATCTTATGTCGTGAAAGCGCCTCTCTATGTTTTAGGCATTATTTTTTGTATTGTGAACAGAGCTTGACTTTTATTGTCACCTTGTAAATTCGCATTGTGGTGATAAAAGTAATGCACAGAATATGCCCAGTACACATTGTGGAATTGAGAAACTTCCACAATGTGTACTGTGCGTTTAGGGTAATACAACAACACAAATTTCATTTAGTGGTATTAACCTATAACTCAAAATGCGTTCTGAGCATTTAAAAACAGTCAGAACACAAATTTTCGTGTTCTGATAATTTTTAAATGACAGAACGCATTCTAAGCATTTTTTTCACTCATTGAGAAAATTCTGTTTTTGCTCCTAACATAGGGTATACACTAAACTCTTATTAGCAAGTACGTAGTACTATATCTTCGACATCCTAACAGAGAGTTGCCACAGATGTTATAGGTACTGTTTGTTTTGGAAAAATCTCTGGGGGGCTAAATGCCTGTTCTAGGGGCTTAGCGTCCAGCCCCCTAAATTGGCCTATGAGGGTTCGTGGAATTTAAAAAAAATATTCCATATAGTCTAGGTACTAGAACTGAAAAAAAGGTTAACATGACCAGAAAATCAGTTTACAGCCATACACAACTTCGGGTTTTCTTCTCAGCATGAATGCAATACTTTGGACAGTACATATAATGCCCTAAATTCTGCTGAGCATGTAATAC